>JARFYF010000001.1:58562487-58576884 GCA_030265395.1 Rhina ancylostomus
GGATGAGTCCAGGACCAGAGGGCACAATCTTAGAATTAGAGGGTACAGGTTTAGAACTGAGATGAGGAGAAATTCTTTTCAGCCAGAGGGTAGTGAATTTATGGAATTCCTTGCCACGTACAACAGTGGAAGCCAGATCACTGGGAACATTTAGAGAGGAGATAGATATTTAAATAGTCAAGGTATCAAGGGATATGGGGATAAGGCCGGAAATTGGGGTTAAAATTTTTTTTTTTCTTGACTCTCTCCCCTTCTCATCCCTTTTCCCTGGAGCAGACTCGATGGGCCAAATGGCCTACTTCTGCTCCCTTATCTTGTGAAAATTATTTACCTCTAGGGAAACGCAAGAACCATAAATACTCACAGGGTAATGGACAAAAATGTCAAGTTCAAAGTTACACACCTCTTATAACTCAAATATTTTTGGGTAAGTTAATAGGAGCTTCACTCTGCACCAACCCAGAGTACATGACATCATTCATGTACCGCAATATCAGATATCAAAACTTGAAAAGTACACCACACCTTCCCTTCAACTTTTAAAGTAACTGAACAAATAAACAAACTAAGAATACAAAAGCAGAACATGCTAGAGCTACCCAATGAGTCAGGCAGCATCAGACCAGAATGAAAAAGAGTTAATGTTTCAGGTTAATTACTTTTCACCAAAACTAAAAAAAATGTGAGAGATTCAACAAGCTTTAACATACAGGAGAAGAAAGGATAAAAGTTAATAAAAGGTTTATGATGGAATAAAATACAGGAGAGATTAAATAAGAAGAAGAACGACGGTGCAGAATAAAAGGAGCTGGAGTAATAGAACAAATAAAGAGTCAAGAAATGACTAAGGTGGTGTACTTGGAAACAGCAAGATAGTGAAATTCATTACTGAAAAACTCAATATTGATTCTGGACAATGCCCATTCAAAATAAGGTGTTATCTAATGTTGAGTTTACTGTAACAACATAAAGCCCAAGGACGTAGAAGTCAGAATGCGAGAGGGGCTGAGAATCAAGGTGGCTGGTGCTCAGAAGCTTGAGGTCATGCTTGCAGATTGCATTTGGTGCCTCCAGTGTAGATCACATTATGAACAAATTTGTCTTAAATAGAACTACAGCACTAAGCTCCCAGAAACTGTAAAACCTATGTCATAATTAATAAATATTTGCCCATACCTGACGATAAAGACTCAAAGCAACAGGTTGATTCTGTAGAGTCATAAAAAAATCGCCTCTGTTCATTTCACTTTGTATGTGCGTCACAACAGTGTACACTGAAATGAAAGCACGCAAGATGAGTGTCAACATTACAAGATCAAAGTTTTAAAAACCTAACAGTCCTTACAATATTATTCATTTTGGTTTAGAAAGTTATTTGCTCAATTGTTAGCCATTATCTAACTGCCCAAAGGAGAGTCAAATTGCATAATTCATTTTTCATAATTATTATGAAGTAGGAATCAAAACTATTGTACATATACCTGAATCTCTTCCACCTACAAATGAGATTAGAAATGACCATTTCTCATTTATCCTATACTCAGAGCTTTGCAGTACATTCATGTGAAAGGTTTGTTAAATTTGCTGGTCAATTAAATAAACATTGATAAACACTATGCAAAAAAATCAAGGTTAAACAATCATATCAATGACTAGTCTTTTTGACCCCAATTAAACTAATTTTACCAATAAAACTAACAAACAGATGAACAAAAAAAAACACTGAGCAATGGTTCTTTGTTTTGTAAAAGTACCACGCTGCTGGTGACCCCAGGATTGAAGGCAATTTTTGAGAAGTGTTCACACAAGATTTGAAAATGAAACAGACTTTACCTTCAACAGATGGCAACCAAACAGGAACTATTCTAAACAGATTGGCAAACTGTAGTTTGTTACTGCATCGCAACTATTACCCCACCCATCCCCACCTCCCCAACCACCCTTCATCCAAAGTCACTTTCTGCTTTCCCAACCTCAGGAATTCCTCATGCACACTCTGAAAAGCCCCACTAATTAGCCCTCTTTGCAAACTAACATGATAAGCTTGAATCTGCCAGCATCCTTCGTACCCAAAATTTTACATTGAAGGACATTGGAAAAAAGTATAGTTAACTGACTTGCTGGTTACAGCATGTTATACAGTCCTCAGTTGCCTGTAGTTTGAGTCAGAAATGATGATGAACACCTTTGCTAAAATGTGTTCATCGGCAATTCTCATCTCCCAAATGGAGCTGCTGACCTGATGTATTATAGATAGAAACCAGATCTTTTTAACTAATTCTCCTACATAGCCAGCCTTAACAGACTTCTGAATGGCCAGGAGGGTCTAGAATCTTTCCATAAATTCTTTGACGTTTTGGGGAAACTGGCTCAAAAAGCATCACTGAAGCAATTGCCATAGATGTACAACCAAATAAGTACTCAAAAGGCATCGAGACTTCCACCCTCTTTTCAAGAGAGCCCAAATTACATCAGCCTAATAACAAGTATCACAATACCCAATGCAAGTTATCCAGCCACTTGTTAACATTTCTACAATGCCTATTTCACACAAAAATATCACTGGTGTGAAATGTTCTTCCAGAGCTCTGCCTATACCACTGATCAAATTCCCACAATGCAAAATCAGTTTTATATAGATATGTATTATCAATTCAAAAGATGGGAGAAGCATCCCCAGAACCCAAAGAGCAAAACACGATGTGAAACTAACAAAACAAATGATGTAAACAGAAGCAAATATTTGCAACACTATCAGTAATAGAAGCCACTAGATGTAGAAAAACGTCAGTGGACCACACTGCACAACTGGTCGCCACCTTCCATCCCTCTCTGGATGGTAAATGCTGGAAGCTGCACTAACAGGAATACACTGCTACATCTATTCAAAGCCTCTAATATTATGCAAACAAAATTGTTACTGTTGGAGAATGCCTGTTAGGTTTACCTTTCAGGTATTCCCCATCTCCCTTAAGGACTTCCATTGCTATGCTGAGCACCCACAATTACAATGACATTGTAGACTTCATTCAAGAAACAGGTGCATGAAAATGTGGGGAAAATCCCAAGAAAAAAAGGGTAATGTATGAATTAAAGGTAAATCTTTTTAAAAGTCAGAAGCCTTTGCTAGAAATGCTCAATAAATATCTTCAGTTAAGTTGTTTGATGTAAAACCAGAGTACTAAGAAAGCCAAGAGAAAGCATAAAATAGTAAATATTTTACATTATCTCCCACATTTTAGTGGCTTGACATTTGTTACTCCAACAAACCTCAGTGGCCTCTGTTAACTCATCACAATTATTCCCCCATCACCCATAATCCCAAACAGACCAGTGTGCAAGCTGTGTGCAACTATCAGAGTACCATGCCAATCTTTAAGGGCCAATTACAACCTATAGAATAACAAGAAATATTTGCACTGTAATTTGAAAAGTAATCAACAAAAATGTTGGCTCCTTTCACTGCAACCTTTTTGCTAGATTGTGCAAAGTAATCCTTTCTATTTCCCCCCAATCCCTATTCACATAACTGATGACTGATAGAGAGAAGGTTCTATGTGGACTTCCACACAGGCACAGTGAAAGGCAGAAGTCTGCTCTGCTGCTGAAGTCACCACAGACCTGAAGCAAAGAGAGGGTCCAGATCCACTTTGCATCTGGTCCTCAGCCTCAAGCCAGGGAAGTGAGATCCTATTTATATGAATGGGGTTACCAACCCTGTGGTGATGCAGATAACAGATTTTCTTTTGTAATTCCAATGTTTTTAATTTTTAGTATTTTAATGTACTTTTGATTAAACTGCATTTAAAAAAATAATTATTAAATCTATTTATGTATTATTATTGTGTCTCTGATTTTCACAGACATTTCAATACTCTTTAAAAATCCTGACAGCCAGGAACCCACCCTGCATGATTGGATGCCTGTCAGGTGCCGGAGGCAGAATGGGAGGTTGGGGTTGCAAGGAGGATGGCTCAGCCTGATCAGCCCCCTCTGCATCTGGGCAGGTGGATACCATGAGCAGCGGACTGCGTTCAAAACAACCTGACACTAAATATCTACACATTCTCTCTGCAAGAGTTTTTACCAAGACTGAAAAGATAAGGGAAGTAATTAGCTTTAAGATGTCTCCAGGAATTGCCAAGCATGAGAAAGAATTGAAACATGACAAAGTTCAACCAGCTTAGAGGTTACTGGTTTCACTTGCATGTTATTTCATTTACCTAAATCAGTGTCTCCACTTTCTATTGCTTTAAGTAGTGCCAACTGACTCCTTTTCATCTTTAACAGCAAGGGTACCTGCTCACCAGATCTTGGCTCATACTCTAGAAGCTAGAAAAAAAACACAAGTTATAAATACAATAGAAATTGTGGCAACTTTCTCCAGGGATTTTCTAAGTGCATCTCCATGTTAAGTAACCAAATTGTACTTTTGGAAAAGTAATTTATATCATATAGAATTTACTGTTGAAATGTTAAGGCTAATAAGGCTCAATACTTTCAGAGATTTAGGCAAGAGCAAATCCAGATTAGATTATTGCCTGAAATTTACCATTAGTTTTTGCACAAACAGTACCTCTCTGATTCACCTTGAAAATCAACTGAATAGTGTGAAGTTTCTGTACTTGAATGCAAGACATGAACTAAACTCACCACAGAAATGGTTCTATGTAACAGCATAATTAAGTTTTAATTACTGCCAAACAACTCACCAGATGAAAATTATTTTTGTTTACATGCAAGGAGTCTTATTCCTTCAGTTTTTTAAAAAAAATGTTTTTGGAAATTCAAATAAGCAAACTTAAAAAAAGTCCCACCTTCAAACCAACCTTATTTCTCCACTTCTCTCACTGCACCAGGTCTGACATTATACAAACTTTCATTTCCTAGTTCAGACAATGCATTATTTCTTTATAATACATCTAATTGGTTATTAAGATAACAGTTTCTTGCCATGTACATGTAGTCTCAGATCCATAATGAGAGCACAGACCTCTTTTCATCTAAAATATCTTCATGCTCTAAGCACTTTTGATCTGTGGTACTCCTGTTCGAGTGCTTCCCACAATTTTTGTCAATTTTCACTTCATTATAAGTTGTTACATTTACATGTCTCCCAGATTAATTTACTGTGTAATTATGGGTAGTATTATAGCAACTGTATTAGCTGCCACCTTGATTTAACTTTTGATTGATCTTTGCCTGTTTTTAATCAGCCATTTCAAAAGTTAAATTTCTGTTTCAAGATCGTATTGACAGTCAGTTTATATTTCCCTTATTTGGCCTGTTGTCAGGTGCTGTTGCAGATTGGTTGTTGCTCCCATCACCATTCACCTTTAAAGATTGCCCTCCCTTTCAATGAATGGAGAATGCAATCACTGGTCTATTTTAGGTCGGTGTTGCTTCTTGTTTCATATGGTTTCCAGCTATAACCTGAACCGAGCTGTCTGTCGAGTCTCTTCAGGACCTAGACTACCTCCCAACATACTATTGGGCACCAATTCCCAATCATAAGCCACAACTCAGTAGGCTCATGTCCCTCTCAATTTGAATTGCCCACAAGAAATTTGGCTTTTGTACAATCACAGAGGGTCAAGTGCTTTCTGTGCCAACTTGACTACCATTTATATTTTGAATCACAATGGTTTGATAGTTCATAAAATCATCATCTTCCAGAACAATTCAATTGTTAATCTCCTACAATGTATGTAAGGGTGAATCTTAAAGGGCCAAATACATCAGAAAGCATTAATATCACTGATTATTTACTAAATGGTTCTTTTAACTCAGTACTTGTTTATTAACAGTTGCATCCCTAACTTTTGCCAGTTCAGATGAAAGATAATCAACTGGAAATGTTAACTTTATTTCCCTCTCCAAAGAGGGTGCCTGTGTGGTCAATCATTTCTAGCATTTTCTACTTTTATTAAAGCTTTTCCCTTTTCATTTATCTCATCTGTATCCTTGATACCACTAATGCTTTTCAACACACTTCAGCCCTATCTTATATTTTTATATTAGAAATATACTAAAAATTACATTTAAATTCCAGTTTCCAACAGTATTTACTCCTTCATTGTCTGTTCAATAATGAATTTAGCTGTGAACAAGAGATCTGTATTTTGCAAGATACGATTTTTCAAACTCATTTATACCCAGTGAGTTGCTTCAAAATAACATTACTATTGAGATTACTGTTTGACCAGCCTTGGCTAGATTCTAGCCAAACTTGAAAAGAAGTAGTAGAATGAACTATATGTGGATAAAACCTAATAACCTAATCAGAAAATCACTCTTGGGGAAAGAAAATTACAAGGATCAATGGATGCTGAGAAGTGATATGATTTGTTATAATATAACAGTAATAAAGCTACATTGATGATGCCAGATTTAAGCTTCCCCATTTTTGATAATATTTCAGAATTATATTAATTTACAGAAACTAGATTTTCTTTAAAGCTTCCTTTCTCCTCATTCATCATTGATGTAGCTTAGTACCATTTCATTGTCAAATCCTTTGTACGCATTCAATATCAATGTTTCTTTTACCCAAGCTGTAATAGAAAGCACACCATTATACTAGAAGGCTGGAATTGAACAGAGTTCTCTATTACAGGTTCTATTACAACACAAAATAAAAGGACTAAATTTTAGTCACCTTTATTGCTAGCTCTGCTCTGCCACAATCATAAGCTTTGGCAGCAATTTCGGAATAAGAAATGCCAGGGGTGTCCCCAAGTTTGTGGTTGATTGCACGAGCAATGCTATCATCAGGGTCTTCCTTCTGTTGGACCTGTGGATTATAGAAGGTAGTTGTCACTAAAAAGAAAATTCTATGCCTATTTATTTTTGGGGGTGGAGGTGGTGGCGGGGTGGGGAGAAGTTGCAGGCCTATGGGAAACTGCAGGAGAATGAAGCTAATTTTAAAAGCTCTTTCAAAAGAGCTTGTATAGGCACACCAGACTGAATGGTCCTTTTCTGCTTTGTGATTCTACAATAAGGGCCACTTAAAGCTTGATAAAGACCGAATGCTGAGCTCTCTTCTCCTAGTCCTAGTGCTCCATCCTTGACTGATTCAGTATCAGTGTAGTGATCTTATCTTGCCTATGGTTCTGAAACAAAGAGGAGCAAGGAATAAAAAGAGGAAGGATTATGAAGTGACAAAATAACTAGATTTTCCTCCCCATAAATTGCATGCATCCTTTCTCATCAATGCTAGTCACTTAGAAATTACATCACCCAGCTGCGAGGTGGCCCTTCTTCCTTGGAATGTGAACCTATGGAGTAGTCAGGGGCTCATGTAAAAGCTGGGCATCCTGTTCAATAAGCTGAGGAAAAAAGATCACTTTCAAAACCCAAAGGGATCATAAGGGAATCTTCCAATTTTTGCACTAATTACCCTGGGTTTCTCTCCTAGGAAGCTTTCACCTATCATTTCATCTCTCCCAGGACATGATAGGCTTCAGGCCAGACCAGGAATAGCGTGATAGAAAAGATATCACAACTTTGTGGGACAGGAAGTATGAAGCTTATAACTTATAGCCCCATGGAGTCATTTCCTCATAACCTCATGTAACTGGCATGAAAAAAAAATTGTTTTCAGTTCTGATCTGTCTCAAGAGCAGAAGGATATGTCCAAATGGAAGGTATATTATAGAGCAATCAAAACTTTGGGACTCAACATAACTGGTGTCAGGGAATTTCAAACAAAATCAGTTGTACTCTTGGTCACTAGTGGAATGTCCTCATGCACAACCAGTAATGTGGCCTTGGCTTTCAATGATCCAATAGTTAGACATCTACTGACGTTGACTGTCCAAGGCCAGACAAGAAAAATGATCAGTCTTGCAAAGTATTATGGAACTGCTTTAAATGAAAAATCATATCACAATGTTGCTATTGTCAGAACAAGAGGGCCAAGAGGTAAAAGCAGATATGTTTCATTTAATTGAAGGATGATTACTGAACATTTATTTTTGAGTAGGAAAATGAAGACGAGTCATTTACCTTATAACAAGCCCAGTGAGCCAATATCCGACTTGCTCCTTGAAATTCTGATATTTTCATATACTCACAAATTTTTATTGCAAGAGAATACAGTTTACGTAAAATTAATCTGAGGAGATAAAGGAAATAAAGCAGGACTGAAACTATTCCCTCATAACACTTGCTCAATTAGGTTAAGTACAAGTTGACATCTAAAAATATCATAACAATGGAGGGAGAAAATGCAGACCAAATCAGAGAGCAATTGTGTTTTTAAATATTAAGAGAATCAATGGATATGGGATCATTGCAGAAAATTGTGCAAAAAGTCAGCCAGGCATCTTACTGAATGATGAAGCAGGCACAAGGAGCCAGACACCCCACTCATGCTTCTGTTTCATATTGTTTATGCAGAATTTTGAAGAATAATTGTATGGCGGGATTCTGGTTAACTACATCACTTTAGAAGAATTTCCCTGCCAAACTATGAGGAAAAGCTAAGAATGTTATCAAAGAGCACACTCACATATTTCAGAATTAGAAGTAAGCTGGAGTCAAATCTGTCAGTTACAGTTTGAGTAGGATTTAAAATAAAAAAGGCATCACTATTCCTCACTTCATCTTGAAAATTATTGCAAAAAATTAAAGGCACAAGTTACCTGTCAATTAGGACTTCAATAGTGAGCTGCTTATATCTGAAATACAAGTCAAAGATCATCCTGAAAGCAATCCTGATGCAAAAATGCTTATTTGCTTTAATATACAATAAAAGCCCAACTACAAGGGGCTCTAAGCAAATATTATCAAATTTCAATCACATTAAAAACCTAGTTGAGACACTTGAAAATTAAATTTTAGGATATACAATATTTTTTTAAGAAAATCCCAAATTCAAGAAGATAGATCATGAATAAATCACTATGATGCTGAACAGCAGTAGTTAATTTGTTTAATTGGCAAACTGTCACTCAATTGACACACCAAATACCAGTAATATTAGCTTGCATTAATATGTCCATTATAATGTCACAGGGCCATTATATTGTTGTCATGGGGCCAGTTGTCAAAATTTCATGTGACTTTTGAAGAAAAAGCTTTTATAAAGTAAAGATCCAATTATTGGTTGGAATAAAAGTTCTCATCGCTGTTTGATGTCATCTCAATTACTCATTAGGCCTTCCAATTATTTCCAAGTTTCTTGATTTTATTTTTGTTTCTAACCAATCTTGAATTCAGCATTCATCAAAATATCATTTCCCATAATTATTTTTTTCTGAACTGAATGTTTTACAAGCAGCTAGTTCTTGATAGAAATGAATCAGTAAACAATATAGCTACAACTACAAGGGCTGTCTCCTAGCTATCCACTGTTGATTCTTTTTCTAATGTATTTTGAAATTCCAAATGAACAAAAATAAATCCAATATGAATAATAATCAGTAAAATTGAAAGGTATCTTGAATTGTACCTCAGGAAATTAACTTTGAATAACTCAAGGAATTAATACATTCAACTAAATAAATAATTTGAAACAAACTCTAGTTGCAATTTCTGCAGTTTCAAATACACACAAACAGTTAGAATGGTCTTTTTAGGACAGTGTGTGACAGAACCAACCTAATCTCAAATTACATGCAAGGATACTGGGGATAACTGAGAGGGATGCCAACAGTATAGTCACGAATGGCATTCAACACCCGTAGATCTCGAGCCATCTTCACAAATGTATCAGGAGGAAAGTTGCTGATAAAGCATTTACCAAAAGAGGCTGCCTGTGTCCAAAGTAAACAGAAGGTCAATATACATTGTACATTTGAACTTCAATTATTTAACTTTCTTCTTTTTCAGTTTAAGAAACAAATGCAATTGGCGGTCATGATATAATTAAAATCTGTTGTGAACCAAACCGTGTGAACTTTACAAGGCTTAATTACCCTTGTGTCATTAAATTTTGTTGACAAAAGGGAAATATCATTTCATTTTCAGATATTAATAAGAAAGCTAAAACAGGAGATACGGTAGAACATCAGGATGTACAATGTTAAGGAATAAATATTTTAGTCTGCAACATTAATCACTGCTAAGGGAAGTTGATAGCTCTGAAAACTGATGAGGTTTATTGGTAAGAGAGAATGCATTTTATCTTGCAATACAATATTGTGGACCACGTAAAGATGAGAGAGTCTGGTTTAAATGGTTATGACCAACTCTAGAATTATGTTCAAAGTTCCATATATTTCTATAGATCACGAGAGAAATGAGCAAATATTGTCTAAATTAATGAAACAACAGATTGTGCTGTTGATTCCAAAACACTTGAAAGTTAGCCATGCCAAATAAATGTTTTCCACACAACTTGCATGACAGGATAATGCAAAATTCCCAATTTTAAGGTAGGTTTTTGGCTAACTGCATCCATTCAACTATAACATTGTCAGTAGTTCAAATTTTCAGCAATGTTACCTCAGCATCTGCTGAGTTGAAGCACTACAACACAAAACAGTTTTTGAAGTTTCAAAAGACTAATGATCATGCAGAAGTCTTCTACTCTGCCACACCACTACCTTGGAAAATCCTAATTTAATATCACTGTTGTAATAATATGACCATTGTTTTCCAAAAGGTCTTTCATCTGTATATTTGACTTAATTTGTTTCATCCTTGCTGTATTTCTGCCTCTCTTCTCAACACATTTAACATTGTGGCATTCATTGCTGCACGAGCTGAAACAAAATAATCACCCAAAAGGAGAAGTACATAGAGACTTGCTTGTTAGGATGGTTAATTGGTTCACAAGCTTACTAACAAGTACCAACTATTTCCCTTTCTATTTCCCTTTGCTGCTCTGCTACCTCAGCTTCCTCAAGTGAAATCCCTGAAAAATGTGTTGCTTGTCCTAAGCAAAATAAGCATTGCTTCATTACCAATTGTGTTTGTGTTCGCTTATTAAATAAATACAACAATAGTAAAATAAAGAAGTTTGGCTATTAGCTGATAAGAATCTGAACACTCTGTGGAATCCTAGACTAATCAATTTGACCTGTTTTCTTTCTCAACTGGTTGTACTGTCAATATATAAATGAACACCATTGTTTTTGAATTGCACATTAAAATTTTAGAATCAACATTACAATTTTGACTTAGAAGACTCCAAAAAGAACAAGAGATTTAAAAATTCACGTCTAATGCTTGAAATGTTAGTAGTCCTCTTGGAATGTTTGTTAGGCTGAATAAACTAAGCTATAAAATTCTAATCAGAAATATTCTCCTATTCAGACAAATACTCATAGTTCATTCACTTATGAGATTATTTGGGAAAACCTTGCATCAAAATGAATTATATTAAAGAATAATCATATATTGAACATAAACTTTGGTTTAAAGTACAAAGTGGTGATTTATCCCAAGGGACTAAATGGACTTAAGAACAGCTTCTTCCCAGCTGCCAACAAACTCCTGAACCAATCACCACTTTCCACAGCCTCTTCCTGGTTATGCTGCTATGTTCTCAAATTCTTAATTCTAACTCTCAGCTATTCCTCTATTATTACTTTAGCTTTTTTTTGTTGCACTACCTCAGAATGCACTACAATCTTTGCACCATTCTGCTATTTTGTGCTTGCTGTTATACTTATTGTTGTATTTATTATTACCATTCATACTGTTTACTCTGTGAGCTTCATGCAAACCAGTATTTCCCTGCTTTCTAGTATACTGTATATGACAACAAACTATCTTACAAAGGACATAAAAATCTACTTCCTCTTACTTTTGTGCTGTGACCCAAGTACCAGACGTGTACAGATGAAGCTTACCCTTAGCAAAGCCTTCTGCATCTCTGGTTCATACTCATTGCCTGCTGCCTCAATGCATTGCTGTACAGCCTCAAACAAGAGGTTTTGTTCCTTTATCTCTCGTAAATATTCATCAGCTTTCTGGCTCTCTTTCTACAAACAAAATTAAGATTGCATTTTAATATAACAGGCAAAGTAACATGCTCTCCAAAATAATTGTGTTATAATTCTAGCAAAATGTAGATTTTTTTTCCTTACTGAGAACAATAAAACCCAGGCAATGTTAGACAACTTTTCATAGTTGAGTTCTGTGAATAAGGTGTCAAACGGGACACTGAATCAAAGGTGATCAGTATTTGCACTTCAAGTGTCAAAACCAGATGGCAGAGACTAAGCTAAACAGAAACATCGCATGCAACCGTGGGTTCAGTGTTTGTGGAACTTCACTCTGGCACAATGCCCTGAAGTTAATTGAGAACCTATATTTCTAAACTACCTCCTGTCCTCACAATTTGAACATAAGGACATAAAAAGGATCCAGGGCAATGGAGCAATAAGAGGGAGCATCAGCACTGAAAGAGATATGCGGCCATTTGGCCTTTTCTCTTCAGTAAATTAAATTACATGGAAACCTTCCTTCATTGAATCTGTTTCCAGGGAGTGATTTAAAAAAGTTGGTGCTGTGCAGAATTTAGGATTACCACATTGATTTCCCAGGCTATGAGCAGGCTATGTAACCCGAACAGTTTGCAAATTGGAAGTGCAGCCGTGAACCAAGTTTCCACAGGTCAGAAGATGGCTGCTGCAGCCAGCAAGTCCATGCCACCAGTCTCCCACACACTTGTTCATATGTAAGGGCTGTACATAAGTCGAGTGTTCATAAGTTGTGGAGGATCTGTACTTAAAAAGGTGTGACCTAGATTTGTAAACATATTTCAGTAATATAAATTTGTTTTAATTATTTGGGGGGGGATTATAGTAGATGGATACATAAAAATTCAGAAGCAATAGTAAAAGAATCAACATGCCTAGTGAGATGGCAAGGACAAAGAAACTAGTGTTAACTTGAGTTTTAGCGGGGGAGTAGATAATTGGGGTTTAATGTAACCAAAGCAAGGAAAACTTACGAAAGCAGTTACTATTCTTAATAGCATTTATGAATAGAGTACTAGGAATACAAATAAATCTTTAAAAAGGTAGGAATGCGGAAAGAAAAGGTAGAACAAAATAGACAAGACATTTCAGAGATGTGTGCGCAAAACGTAACGTCAAGCCAAAGGAGGATGACCAAAAGCTTGGTCATGGAGGAGACATGCGAGTATGGTTTTATGCAGGATTAAATCCATTTGCAGAGGATATAGGGTAAAGCACATGTTCTTTGTCCAAACAATTGTTGTTATGTTCTTTGTCCTAACTTTGATCTGTTAAAATTGAATTGTTGTAACTTTTGATTAAGGGCAATGACTTTAAATGCAAAATTGATGGAAAGACCAACAGCAAAATATACCTCATATTCTTTATGAGCTTCCAGCAGAAGTGCACCAGGTGCCATGGAAGCAATTTTGAAAATATCTTGACAAGCAGCTGAAAGCAATGTAAAAAAACAATAAGCAGCTAGCAAAATCACATAATTTGTTCTCACAAAATTATATCTAAAGGATAGCAGATTTAATTAAAACAGGTACCTAATTTTGAAATTACTATTCAACATGGTAATAGGATGAAGGGGAATCAAGTGTTAACTGTGCTTCTTTTAAATAAAAGTGTTACTGATACAAGTTTCTTAGTGTGAAATAAAATGCTAGCTTTACTCAATATAACCAAGTGTGGTGACTAATAAGTTTAAGTTAATGATTCTTCACGTGGCTAGACACCCCACTCCAAACACAGTAGTGCATTAAGATGATGAACATGGTTAGAAATTACTCCTGATGAGAAAGAGAAATTGCAAGAGTCTTGTCTAGCAGTTTCTAATGCCAGCTACAGAAAAACTAATGGACATCTGGATCAATGTTGAAATTCAAACTAAAGGAGTAAACTGAAAGGAAAGCTTGTTAGGACAGTAAGATTGTTTAATAGGACTATGTGGAGATATTTAGCTGTGTCAATAAAAAAAGATAGTGAAGAAAGATCATAAAAAGCAAATGGGACTCTTTACAATAACAAGGTCTATTTTCCTTTCAAAGGTTAAGTGAAACTAAAACAATATTTATATTGCACTTTAATTTGAAAAATAAATCTCCAAGGCATGTTACAGAGGTGTAAAATGAATATAAACATGAAGCCAAAAAATATATTAGAAGGATTATCCAAATACAGGTGACCCCCATACGGCCATTTGGGTAATGGAAATTTGCTCTTACAGAATTCAAAAATCACGATCCAGAACTTTGAAATACAGAATAAAATTTGCTCTCACGGAACTTATGTGAGGAAAAATACATAAACACAAAATTCATTTTGTTTCAACTCACGTTTCTTGGCATATCCGTAGGTGACCCACAAGACATAGGAGCAGAATTAGGCCATTCGGCCAATCTAGTCTGCTCCACCATTCAATCATGGCTGATTTATTTTTCCCTCTCAACCCCATTCTCCTGCCTTCTCCCCATAACCT
>JARFYF010000001.1:58679079-58690560 GCA_030265395.1 Rhina ancylostomus
AGAGAGAGAGTGTGAGAGAGAGTGAATGTGTGTGAGAGAGAGAGAGAGAGAGAGAGAAAACAGCAATTTTATTTCTTGCTATTAAAAGGATTCATATTATTACCGTGGAATGACAGAAGAAATCATTTCTATTCTTTCCCACACAAAACCAGAAATAGTTGGTCTAAGATGGAAAATAGATCCCAAAGGAACTTGTGCTGTTCCCAATCCTCCAGTAATTAGAACACCACCCTTCCATGTACAAGCACAGTGGGAATGACGGCTTTCTGGAGGACGACCATCCACAGGAATCTGCAAAGCATGTGCAATGTGTAATAGGTTAGCAGGCTGTTAAGATCTGCTTTTAAGATTTTGAACATTAAATTTGAACATTGATTTCAAATTGTAACCTTTTGTCCCCCAATAGATTCTTACATTCTAATAGATTACACTTGCGAAATATTTAGCATATACTGAGTTTAGGTCTTCCATTACCCTCTTTTTAAGGTCACTTTATTAAATTTAATCCACAAAAGGAATCAGACTTTCTAGTCTACACTATCCGGGGTTATCCCTGTGTTGCCTTTTTAAAGATCAATGTTATATCAACAGTTTACCACTCAACTCTTCCTGATTCTTCAATATATTGTCAGATACCCAATAATTAATTAGCCATCTCATGAGTAATCTTGTGTAAATTCTATTGTAAGCAACTGTCTTGTTGAAAAACAATAGAGATACAGCATGGGTAGAGGACCACTTGGGTTTGCTCTGGGTGTTCCAGTTTCATCAACAACCATCAACCACCCATTTACACTAATCCTACATTAAACACACGTTTTTATTCTCCCCACATTCTCTTCAACTCCCCCCACATTCTACCATTCACTTACACACTAGAGGAAATTTCCACTGACCAATTAACCGACAGACCCGTACGTATTTGGGATGTGGGAAGAAACTGGAACACCCAGAGGAAACCCCAGTGGTCAGAAGGATATTGTGCAAGCTCCATGCAATTCCAGTTTAAGTTGACTTCCAGCCTGTCTATCTTCCATTTATGTTTATTTCATAAGTTCCTTCACTCAAGAATCTGTCCAGTCTCTTCTGTGAATGCAAAGAAGTTAACATGATTTTACAAGTCTCCCCTACTTTGGTCATATGAGATTATAACAGCTCATGGACACCTTTAACTTGCTTAAAGTAAATCCATTTTTAGGAACACTTACTATTTCTTTTCAGATTAGATCCCTGAAGTTGGCAACAAAGGTAGATAGTGTGTTTAGGAAGGCATATGAGATACTGGCCTTCTTTGTCGGGGCACTGAATACAGAAGAAGGGAGGTTATGCCACAACTTTATAAAACTTTGATCACACGTCAGCTGGAGTGTGGTCACCATGCTACAGGAAGGATGCAATCATGCTGGAGAGGGGGCAGAGGAGATTCACCAAGGATGGAGCAGTTCAGTTATGATGAGAGACTAGAGAAGCTAGGTCTGTTCTTCTTGGAGTGGAGGAGAATAAGAAGAGACATGATAGAGGTATATAAAATTATGAGGGGTATAGATAGGATAGACTGCAGGAAACCTTTCCCCATATCAGAGGTAAATAAAACTAAAGGACATAGATTTAGGGTAAGGGGGAAGAGACCTGGAGAGGATATGAGAGGGACCTTCTTTACCAGGGAGTGGCAAGTACCTGTAAAGTGACTTTTAATGTTTTATAAGATCAAAAAGATGAAGGAAAGGAAAGCAACATAGACTTTGAAGTACTGGTATTGCAGAAGTGTTTAAATAGAATGGAAATGATTCAAGTTTTTTCAAAATGCTTTTCATGCCACTTTCCTCAATTTCATGAGAATCTATCCCTGAAATATTCATTATCCTGTTCTCTTCACTTAACGCACTGTAATGTTGAATACCTGCAGCATTTCCCGTTTTGATTTCTAAACTTACATCTGTCCAGCTGTAATCTTGCAGATTGAGGAAATGCCAGTCACCTAGTACCAACTCTTTGGAAGAGCGACCACCATAAATGAACAGATACTTCTGATCTTTAAAAATAAATGCATTGACCTTCAATTAGAGAGATGAAAAATATTCTTTAGATCTATTATTTTCTACAAGTTTCTTGTCAAAGTAATAAGAATAGAATCTGGAGGCATTTGGTGACATGCTGACCCTCAGTCACACTGATTCCTAACGGCAACTGACTCCTAAACTAAATAATCTCCATTAGAGGCGACTTGGAGCGAGTTGCCAAATAGAGGACTTTATGATCGAAGTTTTGGACTCCTTTCTCAAACAGACATTAAAAATCCCAAGGTACTATTTCAAAAAGAGGGGAAATAATCTTTGTCTTCTGGCTAACGTTAATCTCTGAAACCAAACCTCCAAAAAAATGGAATGTGTGGTCAATTTGGTTTTTGTGGGAAATTACAGTGTGTAAACTGGGTGTCATGTTTCCTGTATTACAAAATGTCAAAAATACCTCATTGGCTGTAAAGAAATTTGTGATACCCTAAGCTTGTGTAACACAGTATACAAATTCAAATCTTTTTTTTAAAATAACATTTTACAAAAAACAAATCTGAGGGTCTTCCCTTGATACAATATTCCTTCTGCAAGTTGATTGAGTCTACTTTTGTAGCTGTGTAATTAACCTTCCACTTTTAAGTGTCAGTTCAAATTTTAAATAATGTTAACATTGATCCACTAGGACAATATCTTAAGATCTGTCCAAGTTACAAATGATCAATAGGGATTTTAATTAGATTTCTTCAATCTAAGCAGCTGATTTCCTTCCCTTTTTGTTTTCCCATTTGTCAGTGAGCATTTATAATGGTAAAAATCCGAAGAGAAATAAACAGAATGATTTGAATCCCTTCAGCCTTTTGTCTTGTTATGTAGTTAATGGCCACTTATATTTAACATGACTTGTTCTTGTCTTTTATTTTTACCTCTGTAAATCAATTCTGTTGCTGTGTGCCGCCAGCGTGGTGACGGCATGGTGCCACTGCATTCAATCGCCTTTAATGACAAGCTGACATCGGAGATGCCACCATTGCCCGTGTCACATCTCAAACAAAGAACACTTGTGACTGGCTTCAGTGGAGACGTGCGGCCGCCAAAGATCATACAACGACCGTCACAGAGTGCAGTCATGCTGTGAAACATTCGCTCAGCTGAAAATGAACAAAAAAAATTACAAGTTTAATGCACAAACAGAATAGGTTGCAGTTCAAATGAATATTCAGTTCACGTATCAAGAAAAAAAACTCTGTGCAACTAAAAACTGACAGATTTTAGTAAAATTCACTGAATTTGCATTCAGTTTCTAAACAGATATCTTTTAATTATTTTAATCTTTTGATTTTAAGAGTAGTATGAAAGAATATATTAGAAACAGTTAGGCTATTATGTACTGGATACAGAAAAACAGCAAGGATTGAACTGTCAGATGAGCAAGAAGAATGACCTTATTGGATTTCTCCTCCTTTGCTGATAACTTTGACTGTTTTGTTCAGTGAAGTTCAATGACCAAACAAATAGCAACAATTTGTTTTAAAAGAGTCACTGGTCTCTTTAACAGCAGGGGGCAATGCACCCAAGCCCAACTGAGCTCTCCAACAACATTCGCATACAAGTATCTCCAGCAGAGATCAGTGGAAACCAAGTTGGAATCGATACAGCCAACTGGAGAACCAGAATTATAAACAGAAAACACTGGAAAAACTCAGCAAGTCAGACAGTACTCGTGGAAAGAGAAACAGAATTCACTTTTCAAATTACTTGGTTTTCCTTTTCACAGATGTTGCTTGACCTGCTGAGTGTTTCCAGCATTTTCAGTTTTTATTTCAGATTTCCACCATTTGCAGTTTTATGCTTTTCATTTACTGGAGAACCAAGATCACTCAAATCAACAAAATGAGGGGAGCAGAGACTTAAACAGATTTTTAACCTGGTAACAGCTCAGTTATTACAAGGATAAATATACTAACCCACAGGAAAGTCAGAAGTACAAACAAGGACACATACTCATACACGAACATTAGAGATTATAGTATATACAGTGACACACATCTATATTTTATGAGCATATGCTTATACCAATTCACACCATAAATCTTTTAAGATTCATTTTCAGGATCTGGGCATTACTTCCAAGGCCACCATATTTTGCCAATCCCTAATTGCCCTTGAGAAGGTGGTGATGGGCTATGTTCTGAACCACCACAGTCCTTCTAATGAAGGTACTCCCACAGTGTTGAACAGTGAATTCCAGGATTTAGACCCAATAACAATGAAGGACCAGTAATATATTTTGAAGTTAGTACAGTGTGTGGCTTGGAGGAGAACCTGCAGGTGGGAGTTTTGCAGTGTACACTTTGCTCTTAGCTTTCTTGGCAGTAAAGGTTGCAGATTTGGGAGCAGCTATGAGTGAGTAGACTGGGAAAGTAACAGCAGAGCATTTTGTAGATGTCACAGACTATAGCCATTGCGCACAAGGGATGGTTGGAATGAATACTTAGGGTGGTTGATGAGGAGTCAATCAAGGAGGCTATTTTGTCCTGGATGGTGGCAAGCTTGTTGGATGTTGTTGGTGCTGCATTCAAGTGCAGAGATTTCCTCCATGCTCCTGGTTTTTGCTTTGTAAATGGTGGAAAAGCCTTTGGGTGTCAGGGGGTGAGTCACTTATTGCAAGATACCAGTCTCTGGCCTAGTCTAATAGCCACAGCATTTCTGTGGCTGTTATGTCCAGTGGAGCTTCTGGTTAAGCATAACTCCCAGGATATCAATGATAAGGGCCTTACTGATGGTAATGCTATTGAATGTGAAGGGTAAATGGTTAGACTCTCTCTCTTACAATTACTCCACGTGCATTTGCAATTGGTGCTCCATTTCTAAGCTAATTCAACAAAGATGAAATGATGATGTTGAGAAACAGCTGGTTTTTTTTACCACTTATACTACAGTTATGGAGTATAGGCAACCCTCATATTACAGCCGTTCAGGTTTCAGAAACTGAATCACCACCCAAAAAGTTGACATACAGAACTAAATTTGTTCTTAAAAAATTTATGTGAAAAATGTAAATAAATAAACACAATTTTTTTTCCAACTTGTGCTTCTTGACGTAAGCGCAGATGATGTGGCTTTGCGTTACAGAAAATCACAATACGCACTATTTTCTAGGAATGCAAACCCATCTCCAACCCCATAACATGGGGGTCATCTGTATATTGAGTTTTTTCAATGATCCATTTCCATTGCAACATCAAGTTCATTCTTGGGATCCTGAAAGTTTGAATACAGTCCAGAAAAAAGGTAGTAACTGCATCTTTTGATCACCATCCAACAACTTCAGCAAGGTGGGCAAATGTCAAGGCATCAGGCTAGATCATGAAAACAAAAGCTCAGCTCTAATGGTTCCAAAAGCTAAATAGCTTCTGGGATTCATTGCCTGTGCTCGCAGATTAAGAACAAGCTATCGTGGTTTTGCAGACATCTGTGATGCTGAGCCAACAAATATCTTCAAATGGAAAGGGGAAACATTGAACAAACTGATAACTTTTCATGGTTTTTGCTGCTTTTCTGATAAAGTAACAACACACCCCTAATATCAAGCAGAGTGTGCATAGCATGCAAGAGAGAAATTACTATTGCTTCTAGCAGTTTAAGCTTTCATTGTACAACATCGGTAGCAATAATTCAAAAGATAATTTTAAAGCAAATTTTGCTATTTTTAAACTTACTCAATAAACTATCCTCATCCCTAAAGGAGCAGGATTTCCAAACTGGTCCACTTTTAGCCAACAGTGATATATCTCTAAGACGTCCATGCTGACCAATTCTGTTGCCAAATCCTCCAGTGGTAACAACTATATAAGGGGCAACAAGTGCAGAGCAATGGGCAAATCTCCTCAGATGAGGACTCTGTGTTTCTGTCTCACACAGGGAGACAGAAAGTCGCAGTGGATCAAGATTATCTAATTTGTTGATGCAGAAATCTGCAAAGAAAACAGAAATGTAGACTAAAAAACAATATTTAATGCATGTTCAAAAAAATGGCAATACCATTACACACTGTAGTCTCAAACAGGCATTCACCAAGTTAAATCTTTCAGCAATTTTAAAGTTGATTCCATGCCCATAGACATGCAATACTGTGAACATAATAACATAGGTTTGTTCAGACATGAACACAGCAGAATTAGATCTTTTGCTGAATTCTGCATCGGATGTGGATTTTTTTTCATGGAATCTGATGCAGAGGATGCCATACTATTATTGAAGGTACTTCAAGTCAGGTTCAGTTCCTGCCAATATCAACATCTAATCCATTAAATATGTCACCTTCAGTCTTTACATTCTTACAACTTAGACCACTGTGTTCCTATAGTATGCTGTTGATGATGTGTTTAATGTCACACTTTTAATGCTTTTTTGTCATTTTAATGTTTAAAATATTTTAATAACTTAACCTTTATTGATTAATTGAAATGTAATAGCTTTTGCACTCATCCAATGTTTCTCAACATCAGGGGCATTCAGAAGCATTCAAAGACCTTAACATATTTAACAGCTGGCAAAGCCTGGAGCATGGCATCAGGTCATCATATTTTTTTCAGCTGTTTTGTAAGAGGTTGTTCCAGCTTACTTTCGTATTATGGCATGTAGGACCATGCTGCCATACAGGGTCTCAACAATTACCATCAGGACTGCCTGGGCTAGCAAATGGATCTGGAAAAAGAATGTTCTTTCGTAAAAGAGAGTCACTTGTTTAAGACATAGATGAGGAGAAATTTCTTTTCTTAAAGGGTTGTGAATTTTTGGAACCCTTCAGCCCATAGAGAAGTAGAGGTCCAATCGCTGAACATGCTCCAGGGTGAGATAAACAAATTTTTAGTTCATAGGGGACCCAAAGGTTATGACAGGCAGAAAAGTAGAGTTGAGGCCAAAATCAGGTTGGCCATAATCATACTGAAAGACAGATTAGATTTAATGGGCTACACAGAAAGACGTCCTTTGACAGCTCCTGATGATTTAGCAGATTTTCTATGATTGACAGTTGCATGTGGCTAATATGGCTAGGCAGCAAAGAACACATGCAAATTATCATCCTTTCTAATTTGTTACCTCATGAAATTTTGCCAACCTTACCTGGATGGGGAGTAAATGGCAGATACTTTATCAAGTCTCCTTTTGATGCACATAGAATCATATAGTGAGAACACTTCAGATGCCATTCCTTTATTAAAAGTAAATATTTGGGAGATGATGAGAATGAAATGAAACACTTCTCAAATTAAATCAAGCTATCTTTGAAATATCTACTTTATTAATAGTTATTCACAGGAATAAACCTGTAACAATAGTTATATATGTTTACAGAAGGGGGTCATAACGTCCATCACATCCATGCTGGTACATATTGATTGTATCAATTATCAGGTTTATGTCGATAAATACTAATGATTGATGAGTTAGGCCTATTTAAAGTGAGTTTTAGCATGTATTTATTAACAGCATATATTTACTTTTATATCTAATTTCTCTTGCTATCTGATAAAGCATCTCTTCAGTCCAAAGTGACATAAGGATTCAAGTACAAAAATTACTAAAATGTCACAGAAAGGTACAGGGAAAAAAAAACAAAAAGACTGAAAATGAATTAGAGTGCACATAGTAGAAGATTTGGTGCAACAATACTTTATCCTGGCTAGACCATGCTGGACTACTGGAAGCAATTATGGGCAATGCATTTTCAAAAAAATATTATGGTCTTGGAAGGAATGCAGCATAGATTTATCAGAATGATAACTAGTCTCCAAAGGTTAAAGTACAAGGGCATGTTATAAATTAGGCTACTTCTCTTGAATTTAGAACATTAAGGGTTGATCTGACTGAAGTCTTAAAGATAATAGAGAAAACTAAAAGTTAAATGGATGGAAAGAAACTATTTTTGCTAGCTGAGGAGTCTAAGATGAGAAGACATGATCTAAAAATTGGAGCCTGGCCTTTCAAGAAAAAAGTGAAACATTAAGGGATGGAAGGAGAAAGCAAATATCTGAGTTTAGTCACAGATCAGCCATGATCACACTGAATGGTGGAATAAGCTCCAGACCTCAAACAGCCTACTGCTGATCCTATGTTCTGGGTGAAATACCATTTTAAAAAGCAGAGGGTAATGTTGCTTTCATAACTGGTTTATGCAATCTACACTTTCTCTAATTCTATTTTCAAATATTTTTCCCACAAATTATGGGTTAGAATGGTATATTGAAAGTTAAAGCACTGTTCTAGTCTTCTCAAACAGTTAAATGGCACATCTAAAGTTATATTTACCTCATACTCATCAAAAGGTTCCAACAGTTCAATCCTTTGCTTCTCTTCTTTTGGAATATATCCGACATAAAACTCATTCATGTCAATACAAAGGCATTCCTCCCAGCCCTAAAACAGACATGCAAGGAATTGCAGACAAATAAATTTGTCACTTTGACAACAGACTGCTTCTGTATATTAACCCAGTCATAAATTCTGAAGACTTTAAACTATTGTACGTAATACAGAAAAAACACCACTCCCTAAGTACTCTGCTTTCTGTCCCTTTGACAACTTTATATTTACACAGCCATGGGGTTAATTTTCATAATGTCTATCTTGCGGTTTTTGAGGTATCAAATGTTACTTGAAACATCATTCACACATCAACAGCACTATTACCCACCCTCTCTGTTGCTTTGTCAAAGAACTCAATGAAGCTAGCCAAACATACTGATTAATTCTGTCCCGAATTATATTTTTCTAGAAATTTCTCAACCACCCAAGTTGACTGATGGGTAGCTGCTGTGTTTGTTACCACCTGCTATTTTAAATAGGCATACAAATTTTATAGATACAGTAATCAATGTTATGTATTGGACTAGCAATGCAGAAGTCAAAATCCCACCAGAGCAAATTATTATTTGAGTCCAATACAGCAATAAATTTGAAAGCCAGCACTGGGAAACTGATCATGAATGCTGCTAAAATTACTGTGAAAGTATAAATTATTTACATGTACTTCAGAGAAGGGAACTTGCCATCCCTACCTGATTTGGGGTATATTTGACTCCAGTTCAACACTGCATGGTTGACTCGTACTGTCCTTGGGATACCAAGTACCAATTTGTTTGTGTTGCCACCATGTCCTAACAACAAATGTGGAGAAGATGTTCCTAAGAGTTCAGGAATTCAAAACTAGGTGAGACCCAAATTTTCTTTTCTCCTACATTTGGGGCAATATCCCCCTATATATCCAATTAAGTGAAATTTACAGTTAAATGAGAAACCTCCAATCTACCTATATAATGCAATACGTGAAGCAAAGTGTCACCCATGGCTCAGTTCATAGCACTTTCCCTTGTGTCAGAAAATCATAAGTTCAAGCTCCACTCCAGAAACTTGAGCACAAAAATATTGGCCCAGAGTCAAGTAACATACTGATA
Source organism: Rhina ancylostomus (assembly GCA_030265395.1). NCBI lineage: Eukaryota > Metazoa > Chordata > Chondrichthyes > Rhinopristiformes > Rhinidae > Rhina > Rhina ancylostomus. Next base: position 58,688,552 of record JARFYF010000001.1, read on the forward strand.
AAGGCACCAGCTTTCAGATGAGACATTAAACTGAAGGCTTTACTGGTCTTGCAAGTGGACACAGAAGATCCCAAGGCACTAATCTGGAGAACGGTAGTGAACCTATCCTGGTGTCTTGGCCAATATTTACTTCTCAACTAACATCACTACCTCAGGCCATCTGGCTACTATTGCAAAACTGTTTGTGGGACTTTCCTGTGTGAAATTGCCTGCTGTCAACAGTCACAGCTCACGTACATCTGGAGCAAACTGTGTTGCCTACATAGAACAGACTGCTCAACACAAAACACTGGACAAATCCACACAGCCACAGATAACCCTCTTTCTACAAGGTAGAGAACTTGAGATGAATAAAACTCCTGCCGTTGAGCCAAATTAAAGAAATTCAATGATTCACACTGAATAGAGTTGCATTTTAGAGCACTTAGATCATCATAATTATAATAAATGGAAAGTCTGCAATTCTCCACTAACCTCTTTCAAATAACGTTTCTGCTGAGCTTCCTTTCCAGGAAACTGAACAAGTGCGTGCAGAGCAGAGTTCAACTGCACAAAGTGTTGCTGCATAACTTGACCAAAGGGATCATTTGGACGTATCTGTTCATAGACAACAAATACTGCTGACGAAAATCGCTCCGCTGCCCAACGGATTACAGCTGAGGAACTAGATAATAATTTAATTTTGTCAGCAAGCAATCAGAAAAGTAAGATTCATTATTTAATACACCAATCCCCTGAAAATGGCACAACTTGAAACAAAATAGTAATTATTAGAAAAGATTACTGTTCCATTCACTAACAACACTTTTTAAATTTTCATTTAAAATTGAATTTACAGTAGAGAAACCATTTTCATTAGTAAAGTGCCCCATAACTGGCAATGTCTTATTTGTAATCAAAGGTCCACCATTAACATAATTACATGGCTGATCACATTGCACTAATATCACTTGTCACCTCACATTTTCAATTTTGCTCAGATACTTGAGAATTTCAATGTCTCTCTGAATTTGGATTTGGAATTGCTAAGACCATATTTGCTGGAATTGTCAGGGACTTTACCACAGACAACTAGAAATGATAGGCTGTTCCCAGAGGTGTTCAGGCCCAGTAGGATGACAGACACTGTAATTTTCCTTCTCCATTGAACAAAATATGGACTTTATCAGTGCAATTGTGATTTTAAATATTAAACATATGCAGGGCTTTAGAAACAGTAATATATTCAAAAGATTGCATTCTTACATCCATGAACTGGACAGCATTTTTATTTGTCTGAGAGTAGTTTCTTCTCCCTGGAACTCACAACATTCCCTTTAATTGAGAGTGTAAGTGGCAGGCTCCAACTCCTGAAGTGTCATAGCTATTTCTCAGCTGTGTTTTGAGAATGAATTTTACCTGTTCTCACTGCAAATTTTTTCTACCTGCTCCTAATTTTCTGGAATACATTTACTTAATTAACAATCAGTACCAACTTCAGCTACCACCTGAACTTTAAGTTTGAGAATCTCCCATCAACCCAATTACAATGTTTGAAAACTGTAACTATAATTTTTTCACTTTTGAATGATATTTTATTGCAGATTTCTCTCAGTTTATACTTGTTCAGTAGCACAGAAGCTGGCACAGTTTTATAATGAGAAACCCCTTTGCTGATACTGTTAGTGAAAATAGCTGCATGGTCATTGACAAGTCCTTCAAATAAATTTACAGATCCATTGTAGTTACCTTTCATTTTTCATATATGTCAGCACAACTTCTGACAGCAGTAAGGTTGGGCAAGCACGGTTTAGGCCAATTTCCATCAGTGTGTTATCTAACTCCACTATTTCAGTTAGATCAATACCTAGCAACTTGTAATCCTCACCACACAGATGACCTGCAACTCCACAAATGAAATCCAATTATAAAAAGACCATCAAACCACAAATAGACATTTAAACAAATACATTAAGAAAACAGTATTTTTTGTAATATATTACAACTTAATGTGGATTGTTCTATTTTTA
>JARFYF010000001.1:58728076-58740902 GCA_030265395.1 Rhina ancylostomus
TCCTTTGTGAAGATCCAGTTTGTGTTGGGATTCCTCTTCTGATATCCAAGGCAAGATTCCTTCAGTTACTGCCTGTGTTTGTCCTGAGGAAGTATCCTGACTCCAGTCTTGTATCAGTGTGTCGCATTTTAGTTCTCTGAGTTTGCTCTCGATCAACATTGTGACAGTTGTTTTTTGTTCATTTGATTATCATAGCAGTATGATAACTGCAGGAGAGAACCCAACTTAATGTATACACTATAACTAAAAGAAATATAATTTCCATATTATTGTGAACAGAAAATACTTAATCTGATAAAGCTGGTAATTACAAATAAATATCCACGCTAAATGCGGATCAAAATGAAACCTTAAGAGAAATCTTATTACGTTGATGAAAGAAAACTATTCACTCCCAGAGGTTTTCTATTAATGATATATTTAAATTTGCAGGTCAAATTCAGTCATGTGTGGCAAATGAATAACTATTAAACATGTATTTTAATGACCATGAACAGCTTCAAATGAACATACATTAACAACAAAAATTAAACACAGATGATTGGATGATTCTTCTGTTTGATTTTGTTTTCTGTTTGATTTTTTTGATTGATCAAGAGCTATTGTTGATGCTAACCATCTGGTAAGACAGAACTGTGAATTGTTTGGAAGTAACCATTTAAGTTTCCCCAGTGTAAGTGCTGCTGCTACAGAAATAGACAAATCACATCTGCTAATACTCATCACATTTATTAGTTGTAATGACAAACTGTTTCCTACATCTCATATTTGAAAACAAGAAAATTAGTGATCAATTTATTTTGTAGCCAATTTATTTTGCATTAAGTTACTACATTAAAATATGGCAACAACCACCTTTATTTATATAGTGCCTTTGGTATTGTAAAACATCCTAAGATGCTTCACGGGGAACAAAATTTGATATCAAGCCACAAAATGAGATATTCATTATATACAGATGACCAACAGATGTAAGAAGCAAACAAGAAAAAAGGATATCACAAGAGAATTCTTGAGTTTAGAACTTTGGCACTCTGGGCATTGGTGAAGAGATTAAAATCCAGGCCTGAGTGGGAGGAGCACAAATATTTTGGTGTATTCAAAAGTTGGAGAAAATTACAGAGATAACATGGGGGAGACCAAGGAGGTACTTGAAAATAAGGATGAGAATTTTTAGATTGAAGGATTGCTTAACTAGGAGACAATGCAAGTCAGCAAGCAGTGGATTGATGAGCCTAGCTCCATAGAGTTATACCGCACGGAAAACAGGCCCTTTGGCCCAGCTTGTCCGTACTGACCAAGTTGCCTGCGTTTGGTCCATATCCCTCTAAACCTTTTCTATGAATAGGACTTGGCCAGAATAAGGACAAGAGCAGCAGAATGTGTTTATGGAAAGTGGAATATGGGAAGCTGGCCAACAGTGCTTTTGAATAGTCAAGTCGAGAGTTAAAGGTTCCAGCTCCACAATATAGACATGGAAATAGCTATGATGATGGCTTGGACATATCTTGTGGTCAGATATGAGACCAAGTTTGGAAGCATTCTACACGTAATGTACTTCTCACATTACCAATTTTAAAATCTAGTTGAAGCTGTTTGATTGAATTTGGAACTTAACTGTCTCTTTAACACTGCATTTGGCAGTGACTCAAATGTAATGCTACTGAGCTATTTCTAAAGGTTTCCTTTGCTGTTGTAACACAGCTTGGGATACAAACTAATAAAAATCATTGCACAGTATTTCCTACAGACCAAGGTTCCTAGAACTCTGTCCCAGAAGCATTTTTACTCACACCTCCCATCTTTCCCCTTAAAGATTCTTTTTGGCTTCCTTTCTAAGATTTCACTCCCTTTACCTTCAACTTTAATCCAAAATCATTGTGGAATGTTTTATTTTACATAATAATCCTTTAGAAACATAAACTGACAGTCACCGCATCAAAATCCCAGAGTTCCTTTGTGGGGACACTGACTTGTAGCAGCTCAAGGAGAGGAATCTTCTTAGAACAACTAGGGATAAGCAATAAATGCAGCACTGCCCTCATAAGAATAAATTTTTAATAACTGTTCTTATCTAATCTAACGTTTACTTTTGTTCATAGTATTGTTTCAGTGGGCAATTAGATCATTTGGCCCATTAAGACTGTGCCAGTTCTTTGCAAAGCAACCCAGTCCATTAAGTTCCCTGGTCTTCCTTGATAGTCCTACAGTCTTTTTAATTTCTCATGGTTTTCTGGTGCATTTTTGTTTTTGCCTTCACCACACTCTCAGCCAGATCATTACTACTCCACCACCCTTGGATCTTTTGTTAATCATTTCAAATCACTTCATCCTTCATGCTTCTGATCACTTCTATTTTATAACGCAAGAAAGGCCTGACCCCTCCTCCCACTAAGGTTTTACTTAGGCCAGAGAGAAAGAAGAGGAAAATTAAAGGGAACACAAAAGGAGGGAAAATGCTAAAAATGAGTGGTTGGAATCCACTTAACCCAAATGAAGTTCATCTAAGACAATTTTGTAGTACAGATAATAAACAGGAAACATCAGCTGTTTGTTTTATACAGGTAAATTCTGTTTCTGCCTGTTTTACACATTGTCTAAAGCCATTATCACCTTCTTGCAATTAAATTATTGCTAAAGTCTCAATTTTAGGTATCTCTTTCTAACCTTACAGATATGATTCAGATTCTACATAAGATCTGTCTCCATGCCCTTCAATACAATTGTCTTCACAATTTGAATTCGTGAATTGATTTTCTACTTGTGGTCAGAGGTTGGTCATTTAGCAAGCTGGTCATTACATGCTCAACAATTTCAACAAAAGAGTTTGTGCATTTTACAAGTTTTAAATTGTGCAGCAAAGACATTGTATGTAAGTTGCCTAATGGAAACTGACTTGTAAGTAGCTTTCAAAAAAATTGAAGTACTTGAAGGGAACAAAATTGCAGGGCAATGGGGCAGAGCCAGGTTGTAGGTATATCTTTTATCGAGCTGGCACAGGCATGATGAGCTGAATGACTCCTCTGCTATAAAATTGCACATGAAAAGTGTTAAACTTTTGAAATTAGCAATACTATATTATTAAAATGTGAATATATGAAGTGATAAATATTACATCTGGTTGGCTGAATGTTTACTAAATATAATAGCACAAGAAATATTGCAGCTGCAAGCTGTATTTTGTTTAAAAAATGAAGAGTATTTTCAATGTTGCTAAGGTAATAAATTGTGCCTTCTCTTCTCTTACTGTGGAAATAAGCTGTGGGGTTGCTGACAATGACTTACAGTCTTTTTTATGTTTAATATAAACAGTTCCAAGAGATAAGACACACAGGCTCTATGTGCTGCTCTCAAAATTTCTTACTACAAAGAGGTAACCAGAGACTGATATTGCTTGCAGTTTTCATTAAAACATGGGTTTCCAAAGCATCAGTTCTCTGTAGATCATCAGCTTTATATGAGAGAGTGTCATTAATAGCAGGAGAATTCTCCATTTATCGTTGAGAGCACTTATACTGCATAGTAGTCCCTATGGAAGTAATGTTAAATTATGGCCCCATTTATGTTGTAGGTCCACCAGAGACCTGGAAAACACATTTTACTTAGAACTCCCATGGTCTGGAGAGAAAGCTTCCTGTACATCATTCAGGGTTTGTGTCAAAGAAAGGTCTAGTCATGAATGGAATGTTTGCTGATACTGTGCTATATGACAGAAGTGATTTCCATTGGTTGTTTGGTTCTTTGGGACAGGTGTCATTTAAAATCATGGGCATATTTTTAAAAAATCCTCTCCACATTATTCTCCCATGGAGTAAAAAACAGCTGATTCTTTCCAACAGAGGGTCTTGAATTAAAATACAGCTCCATGGTTATCAAACAAATCATAAATGGGATTGAGCTGTAGGTGTTACAAAGACCTACATGCACCTGAGTCAGGTTTGAATCAGTCAGATTTCAGGATCAGATTTATTATCACTGACAGATGATGTGAAATTTGATGTTTGGTGGCAGCAGTACAGTGCAAAGACATAAAAATCTATAAATTACAAAAGTAAATAAATAGTGCAAAAAAATTATGAGGTAGTGTTCATGTGTTCATGGACCCTTCAGGAATCTGATGGCAGAGGGGAAGAAGCTGTTCCTGAATTATTGAGCTTGGGTCTTCAGGTTCCTGTACCTCCTCCCTGATGGTAGTAATGAGAAGAGGGCATGTCCTGGATGGTGAGGGTCCTTAATGATGGATGCTGCCTTCTTGAGGCACTGCCTCTTCAAGATGACCTTGATAGTGTGGAGTGCATGTAGGTATTCATCATTTTTCAAGCGGAGGCAATTTTTACTAAGATCTTCAAAGTGAGTCCATATTAAGTATTATATGAACCCATTGCTCACTGCTCCTTAATGATGTAATTTTACAAAGCCTCTTGTATAACTAAACCAAAATTGGCTTGTATCATTAAACAATACTTCTATTTTGAAAAACAGGAAAATATTTGGAACTAAAAAGGCACCTATGCAAATAACCTTCTTAAAAGTAATATTAATGTTACAACAGATGAACTTAGATGTACTTATTGTCACACATTCTGCCAACATACTCCAATAAATACACATGTGAACCTAGTGCTATGTAATTTTTTGCATTGCCTCCCTCCTTCCTTCCCAAACCCCTCACCCACCCTCCCCTTGACCCACATACATGCCTTCCTGCACGTCCCTGAACCCCACCCTGCGTGATCGCTCTCTGATCTCCTTCCACCGTCCTTTTAGCCCTTACGCCACCTCCCTCTCTAAGCACACCTGCCATATTTGTGACTTTGCTCCAGCTCCTGATTCCAGCTATGCTCCAATTCGTAGCTCCCAGCTGCACACCTGCCCTTGTTAATTAATGGCCAGTATCCATTGGCACAACTGAGCTTGATCTGGGTCACCTCCATCATCACACCTGGCCCTTTGCTGGCTGCACTCAGTTTGCACATCTACCTATGTTCCCAGCTATGCTCCAGTTCCCAGCTCCTGAATTGTCTGTAGGTCCAATGGGAGCTGCCACTGGCTCATGGACCTTGCAATGACGAACACTACTATATTGGAAACTAGTTAAAGAATGAATCAGGCTTGGCCATGTACTTCTGTGGTTGAATGAATTGCCAATGCTCACAGTCCAGGCTCTCACTTGAAGAATGGTTGCTTGAATAACATGTCAGAGGATTCCAATATCCTATCAAGGAATGAATGCAGAGGAAAGGACAGAGAAAAATTTTCAAAAAATTCTCCCCACATACATGTTCATATATGTTGTGTGTAATTATTAAAAAGTAATTTGTACCTATAATTTCTCTTCAAAAAAATTCACAGAGATGGAATAGCACTTGAGAGTCAAAAAGCTAAAGGTGCTCAGACTGGCATTTCTCTCATCTCCACTTTTCAATGAAGATATTGGCTTGTTACTGGAACATAATAGCCCAACATTGCAGCTGGTTGATCCTGTTCAGTCTTTGGGTGCATAATGTTGGGCTATTCTACTGCCAAACCTGTTGTTTTTCTCACATCCTGATGGACTCGCTTTCCTATGGGGTCACACGCTTAATGGAGATTGTGATTGACTTTAATTTTCTAATCCCAGAAATAAGAGGCAAATTGCAGTGCTGACCTTGGCTACTTCTTCAAAGAACAGGAAAATCTAATGCCAGAATGAGTTCATACAATTCAGTATAGATCGTATAGAGCAGTGTATGGTTAATCAAAACAGATAACATCTTGTTCCTGTAACAAATTGGCAGTGCATTTAAAAAAAACAATGGAGAGCCACAAGAATAGGGAAAATTATGATCAATCAGCAAAGGGTAGTCAAGTTTAATGTGCAAATGCCACCCTGCATATTTATCTCACTGCTCAACTTTCTTTTCACTGCATTCAACACACTAATTATACTATCTGGATAGCAAGTATATTCCTTCAAAAATATTGCTTCAGCACAAAGACATGCTTGATGAATGACTACAATTTCAAAAGGAAATGGTTTTGGTGTCAGAAAATAGAGTAAATATCTGTGGTAAAGATCATAGTGTCGCCCTGTTGTTAACTAGTGCAGGGAAAATTCCAAATATTTATTCACAGCATGTGTTTCCACTGCAGACAATGTTGTTTACACTGGAATTATTGTAGGCACCACAAAAAGATATAAAGGAATAAGCAAATACTGTTATCTTGCCAAATCAGCTCAGTTCAATGAAAACAATACCTCTGCATCATTAAACAAAGAGAATTATTGAAATCTGTTTGAACAGATTTATCTTACCTTTATTGTGAATGGAGGTACTTGGGTATCTCTGACTTGTATGTCCGGCACACCTCCCAATCAGTAAGGGAGAGGGAAGATAGGAACTGAATTTGGCTTTTTGTCTTCCTTTTTGTTTCAAAGTTATTACTTCTTAATATGGAGATCGAAATACCATGGCCAATTTCGATAGAGCAATACAGCAAATAGAATAAGAATCAGTATCAGGTTTATTATCACTAATATATGTTGTGAAATTTGTTGTTTTGTGGCAGCTGTACGGTGCAAGGCAGAAAAATTACCATAAGTTACAATAAATAAATAAATAGTGCAAAAGAGGAATAGCAAGGTAGTGTTCGAGTTCATGGAGCATTCAGAAATCTGATGGCAGAGGGGAAGAAGCTGTTCGTAAATCAATGAGTGTGGGTCTTCAGGCTCCTGTGCCTCCTCCCTGATGGTATTAATCAGTCAGGCCATCTGCAAAACGCTTTAAAAAGTAACTCCATAAATTTATAGACTTCACACCTTACAGTAGATTAGATTCAAAGAAGGTTATGCTATTGGAGTTAGTGAGTATGTACTTTTCATTCAAAACAATGTTTGAATACATCATAACATAATGGGCTTTATTTTTACTTTGACATGTATTGGATAGGTAATGGAAGAAATAATTACAACACCTGGTGATGTCGCTAGCTGGAGTTCCAAAACATTTTTTTCGTTTATTCGCAATCAACTGGCAAGCTGCCATTATAGCTTGAGGATAATGGGCAGCTTGCCAATTTTGGAAGGTGGGAATTATAGCATGCCATTCAGAGAGTACAATAACAGATTAAAAGTGAGGCCTAAGTCATACAGGGGCAAAATGGAAAACATAACTCAAGAATTAGCAGTGAGGCATTGTGAGAACTATAATGTTCATTCTCTAGCCCAAATGATGTCAAATAAATTATTATTGATCTCAAATCTGCTCATAACAATACCCATAAAGGATGACTTTTCTGTCCAGGAAAATCAGTTAGTGCCATCTTTACCTCTGAGTCAGAAGGGTTTGAGTTCAATTTCCACTCCAGAGACTAAAGCAAAAATGTTTAGTTCAGCACTGATAGAGGTGTAGCTGAACCAAGACACTACCTGCTTTCGCATTTGGATGTTAAAAAATCTATAATGTTATTTCATAAAAGAACAGGGAGTTGCCCCCTGTTCAAAAATGATAGGAAGGATGTGGAGACTGTGGAAAGGGTGCAGAGCAGATTTACCAGGATGCTGCCTGGAACAGAGGGTATGAGTTATAAGGAAAGGTTGGAGAAACTTGGGTTGTTCTTCCTTGAGCGTTGGAGGCTGAGGAGAGACCTGACACAGGTTTTTAATATTATGAGAGACATAGATAGGGTAGACAGTCAGAATCTTTTCCCCAGGGTAGAAATGTCAAAGAGCAAAGGACATGCTTTTAAGGTTCGGGGGCGGGGGGAAGCGGGGCAGAGTCCAAAGCCAACTTGAGGGGGAAAGTCTCTTTAGGCAGAGAGTGGTAGGTGCCTGGAATGGGTAGTAGTGGAAGCAGGCAATCTGGTGAAGTTTAAGAGGCTTTTAGATAGACACATGAATAGGAAAGGAATGGAGGGATATGGATGATACACAGGAGGAGGATATTTAGTATAAATTGGCATCAAGATTGGCACAATGCCATGGGCCAAATGGCCTGTCTAGTGCTGTATTGTTCTGTTTTCTATGTTCTATATAAAAAAAACAAACTGCTGGAGGATCTCAGCAGGTCAGGCAGCATCTGTGGAGGCCAGGGGATAGTCAACATTTCATGCTGTTGCAGGGTCCCAACTCTAAATGTTGATCATCTTTTTGCCTCTACAGATGCCGCCTGACCCGTTGAGTTCCTCCAGCAGTTTGCTTTTGCTCCAGATTCCAGCATCTGCAGTCTCCTGTGTCTCCAATTGTCCCCAGTGTCCTGGTCAATATTTATGCCTCAACCAACCATTAAAATGCCCATTTTATCTGGTTAGTAACATACATCTTTGTGTGGGAGCTTGCTTTGTATAAATTGGCTGCCATTTTTCTCTCTAATAAAACAGTTATTACATTTCAGAAGTATTTCTAATTAAAGGTCTTTGATCTGAAATGTTAACTGTTTCTCTCTCCACTGATGCTGCCTGACCTGGTGAGTAGCATCTACAGGTTTTTAATTTTCGGAAGTATTCTGTTAGGTGTAAACTGCAATGGGAAGGTCTGAGTTTGTAAAAAGCACTATGGAAATTCAAATCATCCTTCTGCTTTTTGAGCAGTAAGAAGGTTCTGCCCTCCTTTTGCCAATTTTGCTTGCCCTCCATATGCTCCTGTCAAAGTGACTTGAGGTGGTCAAAACCTTCTGGAATATACCTTCCAATTTTTGACCAGACTGGTGCCACTGATTCCCATGAATCCCTGAAGTGTTTCTTTCATCCTCCTGGAAATCTCTTATCATGAAGGAAGCCGAAGAAGTGTGCCCGTTTCAGGAGAGTTGTGTTAAGTATTTCATCGGCCACCTATCAGAGCTGGCTAAGCATAAATAGAGCCTCCATGCTGTGTATATTGATCTGGCAGAAGATTCTGACTTTGATTCACTTATTGTGCTTTTGGATTTAGAGGATTTTGCAGAGACAATGCTGGTGATATCTCTTTTGAAGTGCCTGGTCTAGGTACTGGCTATCTTTGAAGAACATAAGAACATCCGAGAACACAAGAAATTGATCAAGAGCAATCCTTTTGGCCTTGAATTCAATAGGTCATAACTAGTCATTTACCTCAGTTCCACTTTCCTGTGCTGACCCCATATCCCTTGATTGTGTTGATATCCAAAAATCTATTGTCATCTGAATGAACATACTCAGCAACTGAGACTCCACAGCCCTCTTCTATAAAGAACTCCAAAGATTCATTCCCCTTTGGATGAAATAATTTCTTCTCATCACAGTTCTGGATGACTGACCCCTGGTCCTAGATACCCCAACCAAGTGAAATATCATTCCTGAATCTATCCTGCCAAGCCCTGTAAGAATTTTATATGTTTCAATGAGCTCATTGCTCATCCTTCCAAACTCTACAGACCCAATCTGCTTATAGCATCATCATGAGGTAACCCCCTCTTTAGCACACAGGAGGATGGGTATCACTTTCTGTCCAGTGGACCATAAACTTAGAGTTGGGTTCACAAGATCACAAGACAAAGGTGCAGAAGTAAGCTATTTGGCCCATCAAGTCTGCTCCATGAGCTAAACTAAAACTATTCCTATCTAGCCCCAATTTCTGGCCTTATCCCCGTATCCCTTGATACCTTGACTAATTAGATACCTATCAATCTCCTCCTTAAACGCCCCTAATGATTGGGCCTTCACAGCTGTATGTGGCAAAGAATTCCATAATTTCACTACCCTCTGGCTAAAGAAATTTCTCCTCATTTCTGTTTTGAACCGGTACCCTCTAAATCTAAGATTGTGCCCACTGGTCCTGGACTCACCCACCAAGGGAAACAGTTTAGCCACGTCTACTCTGTCCAGTCCTTTCAACAATCAAAATGTTTCTATAAGGTCCCCTCTCATTCTTCTGTACTCCAGTGAGTACAGTCCAAGAGCCAACAAACGCTCATCATAAGTAAGCTCTTTCATTCTGGGAATCATCCTTGTAAATCTTTGCTGAACCCTCTTCAACATCAGTACATTCTTCCTAAGATAAGGAGCCCAAGCTGTACACAGTTTTGGATACATATGTTTCAATGAAATCACCTCTCATTCTGCTAGACCCCAAAGAATGTGGATCCAACTTTTTTAACCATTTGTACTTAGATATCTTAAGTATTAGCACAGTCAATCTCTTTTAGACTGCCTCCAAATGCCAGTACATGTTTTCATACATAAGGGGATTTTCAGCAGCACAAGATAGTAGATAGGCCATTTTACTCTGCACGTCATCTTTTGTGATCATTAAGAGAGGCACAATAAATGCGCTTGTAAATCCCGGAATTCATTCATATATACTCTTATATTACAATAGTGACCACATATTACAAATGTGTCATCAGGTCTGGAGCTCTTTGGGTGCCACAATGATATTTATAGAAATAAACACCATTTTGTGTTGTGATACAAAAGTGCACTCAAGAGACAAGAATGTACATTTTAATCGCCAGTTGAAAGCATTACCCTTGCTTCTTGCCAGAAAAAGAATGAACAGAAAAGCCAGCTGCAGGTAAATTTAGTTAGAAAAAGATAAACATGAAAATCATCTGATCATTGCTAATTTACAATAGAAAATTGTTCACAAAGTTACAATATTGAAAAACCAAATATGTGTAACAGTTATTTTCTAATTCTACTATATTAACCCAGGTAAGCATTTATATTTACACATCACATTTCATAACCATGGGATATTCCAAAATGTTTTACAGCCTGTGAATTACTGATGACATTCACTCACTGTTGACTTTTAAGCACATATGGCAGCTACTTCACACAGTGCAAGGACTCACAATTAACAAGAGACACAGATAGGCACATGCACAAACACACACACACCCACACATACACACACACAGAAACATAGTGCCTTTTTAATTTCACCCAGATATTTTGTATACTCTGTAAAAAGTCCACCTCCATAAAAAAAAGAGCTCTTTCCCTACAAACTAGAGAAAGGCATCAGCTTGTCCAAAACTCTACTCTTCTGTCTTCTATTGGCTTTTGGCACAGGAATGTCTCAATTTTATCCCTATTCTCAAGTCTTCCATGGCCTTTCATTGGCAATTGGGAGGCAGGCTCAAGGTTCAGTTTGAATTGTGGGCCTGTTGTATCAACGTTAAATAATGCCTAACTTCCAGTGTGTTCAGCACCACTAAATGGCCCTTTCACACTTAGCTTGCAGCCAGATGTGGAAAAGGGCAGTTGAATTCTGGAACAGGGCCTTATTTGTTTAATTTTAGGGGACAGAGACCTAGCAATCGGAGATTAGGGGTCATAGTAGGGCCTCGGTCAGAGATCAGGGTCATCTTGGGGCCTTGTTCAGAGATCAGGGGTCAGATCAGAACCTCAGTCAGAGATTGGGTCAAGTCAGGATTGATTGAGAAGCCAGATGAGATCATTGGTTGGAGGGGGAAGGAGAAAAGGGAAGGTAATCACGGAGGGCAAAATAGAGAGGAGACAGGAATAGGAACCCTCTGGGGTATAATTCCCAATTACAGAGAAATCACAAAGAAATTACACCATAGGTGGTGGTCATTTGGTTCATTAAGTCTATACTGGCCTTATGCAAGGCCAATCCAGCTCGTTCTACTCTCCTACCTTCTCTCTATTGGTCTGCAAATTCATTCCTTTCTCGTGCTTGACCAGTTCCCTTGTCAATACCACAGCTAAATATATATCCACTTACAACCTTGGCTGTTCCTTCCAGACCTTAACCACTTGCAGCATAAAAAGGTTCCTTCTCACATCACTTCTGGTTCTATTACAATTACCTCTGGTTCCTGGGCCTTCTAGCAATCAGAACATTTTCTCTATCTACTCTGTCTGAACCTTCATGAGCTTAAATATCTCTTTTAGATCTAGTCTTAACTTCCTCTATTCAAAGGAGCACCACCCCAGTTTCTTCAGTCTATCTACAATTGAGTTCCATTCTCCTTGGAATCATCTTAGTAAATCTTTTCTGTATCTTCTAATGCCTTCACATATTTCCTACAATGTGGTGCCCAAAACTGGACACAATACTCCAAAGTTTTTGATTTTGACTTCCTTGTTCTTATGCTTCATGTTTCTATTTATAATGATCTGGACCGTGTATGGTTTCTAACCACTTTCTCAAACAGCTCTGTAACTGTTACTGTTCCATGCATATATTAATGCCCAGATCTCACTATTCTTGTACCTTTTATAACTCTATCCTCTAGTTTCCCTTGCTTCTCCCTGTTCTCGAAAAGTCAGTCTTTTAGTTGCAAGTTAAATTTCATCTGTCACATGCCCATGCGTTCCACCAGCACATCATAAGTTTCTGAAGTCAATTATTATCTGCTTTATAGTTCATTATGCTTCCAAATTTTGTGTCATCAGAAAATGTGAAAATTGTGCTTTGTACTTCCAAGCCAATGTCATTAATGTATATTCAGATCAGCAGCAATCTTCGTACCAACTCCTGGGGAACTCCAGTATACATTCCCATCCAGTCCATAGAAAGACACCTTTCCTGATACTTAGATAATCTATCTATCCATGTTGTCACTACTCCAGTTATTCACAGGCTTTAATCCAAGTCCATCTAACAATTAAATTCCATTCTCTCTGGAATCTTTCTGGTAAATTTTTACTGCATCTACAAATGCCTTCACAGAGTGCAGAGTTGTGAATGAAACTAAACATGGTGGAATTATTAGCAAACACCATTGATGTCATTTTCCATCACTCTTTGATGACTGAGAGAAGACTGACTGGGCTGTGATTAGCTTGATTGGATTTTTTTTGTGAAGAGGACGTATCTGGACAAATTTCAATGCTGACAGGTAGCTATCTGTATTGAAGC
>JARFYF010000001.1:58774444-58797349 GCA_030265395.1 Rhina ancylostomus
CATTTTCTGTTTTCCCCCCAGATATCAGCACTTTTTATTATTTTCATTTTATATTTATCACACCCCCCCAACTTTCCAAAATGAAAGAAGTCCTGTCTATGTATCTATTATTTTTAAACACACATCCATTAAGTCTCTCTCCAGTCTTTGTTCCAAAGAAAACAACCCCTGCTTATCTGTACTTTCCTCATAGCTTGAGTTTTTCAATCCTGACAACTTCCTTGTCAACCTCCATTGCCTATTGAAGTGCAATCACACCTTTCCTGTGATAACATGACCAGAACTGTATGCAGTATCCAAGCTGTGACCTAACAAGGACTGCATGCAATTCTAGTAATAACCTCCTGACTGTTCTGTTGGCCACCTCAACTTAGAAAGGAGAGTATGCCACTTGCTATTTAAAAAAAACACCCCAGCTATCCATAACAAAGGAGAGTATGCCACTTGCTATTAAAAACAGCCTTCTGCTCACAAAAAAAGTCATCATTACCCTCTGCTTCCTGCCACTGAACTAGTTTGGGAAGCAATTTTGCATTTTCTGTTAGATGCCTTGTACCTTTATATTTTTGACCATGGGAATCTTATCAAAAGCCTTGCTAACATCTACCTAGAGTGCATCAAACACCTCCATTCAGACCACTAGGCTGACTCAAAGATTCCAATTGTTTATCACTTTATTTCTCCTGTTCCCATTCTAATCTATTTGTTCTGTGGTCTCCTACACTATTCCAACAAAGCCAGATGTAATGGAGTTGTAGAATCATACAGCATCATTCAGCATAGAAACAGGCCCTTCAGCCCAACTGGTCAATGCCAACCAAGATGCCCATCTATGCTAGTCCCATTTGCCCCTCTTTGGCCCATATCCCTCTAAACCTTTTCTATCCGTGCACCTGTCCAGGTGCCTTTAAAAATATTGTTATTGTACCTGTTTCAACCATTTTCACTGGCAGCTCATTTCCATATATAGACCACCATCTGGCTGAAAAAAGTTGCCCCTTAGGATCCTACTAAATCTCTCCCCTCTTGCCCTAAATCTATGTCCTCTAGTTCTTGATTCCTGAACCCTGGGGAAAAAAAACTGTGTGCATTTACTTTATCTGTGCCCCTCATGATTTTATACATCTCTTATGATCTTATAATCACCACTCATTCTAATTTATTTACAGTAAAATCCCTCAATACTCTACTGTCAGAAAGGGCAGGGCCGTGAGGGTTAGAGCTTAAATACAGAATTACGCTCTCTCTCTATTCTGTCCTTCACACACTCCCAGGGGAGGGGCAGCACATCTTGAAGAATGTCCATTTATCTCCTGTCAAGGCACACTGCTGTCCACAGGACACAATGTTAGTAATTTCAGATAAGCAACTTTTCCTGCTTCTGTAGGAGCTTGCCAGTTCTGCTGTGGGGTTACCCAGATGTAATATTAATCCAGTTTTTTTTCTCTTTACCGAAGTTGTCTGATCTATTAGGCATTGCCAGCATTTTCTTTTTTGTTTCATAGTCCCCTTTTCTCTCTAATTTTCCTCATTAATCTTTTAATCAAATGCATTAGCATTGGAATCACCTGACCAATCCTGGCTTCAACTTATTAGAGATATTCTCTGTATCCTATTCATTCCCCATCCTCTTTGCAATTTTAAACCTATCTTTAAATGTTTACTCTCTATCCCAGTACTGATGCAGGGTGTTCAGATTGAAACAGTAACATCTTTCCACAGATGCTGCTTGACCTTCTGAGTGATTCCAGCAATTTTTGCTTTTATTTCAGATTTCACGCATCTGCTACTCTTTGACTTTCAATATTCATTAAGAACCTACCCAACTTCCTCTGCATCCACACATGGGTTATCTTTTTGATCACTAATTGTCCCTACTTTGTTCGTAGTGGAAAAATCCCTCAGTATTTGCTTCAGTTGTGTGTTTTGTTGCTCTTACTATATATTGTATCATTCTATCCTACTTTAACGATTATGTCCCAGTTCTCTGAAATGCTCTTCCAAAATGACTTTGCTTTGCCACCGGATTCCCTATCACTTGTAATGTTGTTCTATCTATCCAAGCATTTGGAGAATGTGATAACTTCAGAAATCCCCCTAAAATCAGTGAGCAATAACCAGTTGAAGCAGGCCAGCTGCACTTTATCAAGGCCACCTGATTTTTGTTCACCTGATTTTTCTGATATGTAAACATTCTGCCAAGATATCAACCTAGCTACAAAGATGAGTATTTCCTCCAGATGTACCTTCTGCTATCTCTTCCTTTGCAAGGTATTATCACATGTTCTATATGAGGAATAATCTGTTAAGTGTATTCAAGTTATTTCCCACTTGCATTAAGATTCTCTGGACCATGCCATATCCAGTGAATTAACAACAGGTAGGCCCCATTAGCTGCTTGGAAATTAGAATGTTTCTTTCCGAGAAGCATTTTTGTGAAAGGAGCCATCTGCCCTGTTTCTGCAGAGACTCAGGGATTCCCTCTTGTGTACATTTTTTGACTTATCTAACCATACATTTTGAAAGTAATGTTCTACTATCCTTGACTAAGATGATTAGAAAAGTATCTAAAATTATTACTTTATTTTATTTGCTGTTTTTAAAGATATAATATCCTTTCCTAAAATTATTATCTGCAAATGTTTTGTTTAACAGAAGCTAAAGATACTGAGGTAGCTTCTGTACTGTAATTATTAGGATACCATTTTGCACTTTTCTGCATGTTAACTTACTGTCAACAGCAAGTATTCTTTTTGCAACTTTTCTCACCTCCTTTTCTAAAGGTGTTGCATAATCTCCTGCTTTCTTTTGGTCCTTTGCCAAAATGACTATTCATCAAGGGTGACTCTAATGATGTTTCATGTAGAGCTTAGCAGAAGAGGTGGGTGTGAGGGGTGGGGAAAAAAGGAAGTTCATTTGACTGTGGGGATGTGACTATTAAATTTAATTTTATCCTGACCTGGGTGATGAGCGCATATATTTTAACAGGTCTTTTTCATTATTGGCTAGCATTCAGGTACTAAAATGAGACTTTCCCTCTTGTTAACTCGAGAAAGCCCATCCAACCATTGCACTTCTGCAGCTACTACAGAGAGGTCAGCACAGTCAACAACATAATGTTTCTGGACTCCATAGCTCTATCCCACTGGGTAATAATATATTGCCAGATATGGGTCATCTGGGGAGCTGCATCTTGTATTTTCATGAATCACTGCTAATCAGTAAATTAATTTCTCTCTTGCTGCAAATTAGAAAATTTGAGGAAGAGATTAGAACACTGTGGGCAAGTGGAGGGTGGTTTCTGATTGACAAATATACCAGTCTAAAAATGCAAGTGAATAGATGTGCAAATTCAATTTAAAGGGTATGATGATATTTATTACATTGACCGGGATTTGGGGATGAGTCAGAAGTCAATGTTTGTCAATGGAACAATCAAAAGGAGGAAGAGTGGCAAAATTATAAAACATATGATTATAGAAGTCGTCATTAGGGAGTAATGCAAACAGCAGTGGATGTGCTTTAGGAAGGATTAAGGAATAGGAAAGTATTCGAGACTGATGGGGGTTGTTCATTTAATGCCTGAAGATATTATGTGTGGATGTGTAAGTATGGAGATCAATGAAACATAAAGCAAAAATAACATAGTTATACAATATTTAAATAAAACTATTCAAAGACTTGGAGAAGCAGAGAGGCTTGATTGATTGAAATAATCCTCAAGGTCAATATTTTTGCTTGGGAGCAGATAAGATGAGATTTATTGTAAGTAATGAGCCAAAATATTGAAAGAAGTATTTGGCATAAAGCAAAATACACACACAAAACCATAAGTTTTAGGATTGTTTGCAAAGCATCAGTGGTCAATGTGTGAGACTAGAGAACATAAAACTGAAAGTAAAGACTTGCACAAATGAAAGGAATCATACAAATCCAGTCATAAGAAACAACAAAAAGTCATATAATAATAAGATTTAGAAAGGAAATATAATAGTGAACTCACAAGTGAAATTAATCTAACAGCAAAAGTTTTCAGAAATATACAAATAAAAAGAGACGATAAGGGAAAATTTGGGCAAGTTACAGTAAACTGAGGCTATGATGTCTGAGGAGCCAGTCACGTTAAAGAAGTTTTGCAGCAATTTCAGAAGCAAAATGTAAAATCTTTATTTAATGTTTTGAACAATGTACAATTGGAAAGTGCTTAAGATTAACTTAGAAGCTAAAGTAATATAAATTTTTGATATTTATATTTTTTAATTATTGACTTATTGAAATGACAATACACAAAATTAGGATGATACAGTGGCACAGCTAGTAGAACTGCCTCATAACTCCAGCAATTCCAGTTCATGCTGACCTCTGCTGCTGTCTGTGTGGAGTTCTTATGTTCTCCCTATGACCGCATAGGTGTCCTCTCAGTACTCTGGTTTCCTCCCACAACTCAGGTTGGTTAATGGGTCATTGCAAATTGCCCTTCATTTGCAGGTGAGTGATAAAATCTGAGCAAATTGATGGGGACATGGTGGGGAATAAAGTGAGATTAGTGTAAATGGTTGATGATTGGCATGGACTCGGTGGGCTGAAAGGCCTGTAGTCATCCTGTATGAACCTATGACTTTTTTTTAGGGCAACTTGGTTTGTTAAATGAGATTATAAAATCATATTGCAGTTTTCAGGGCATTTTATAGCAAGGCTTCTCTTAAGTAGCTGGAGATCATGTCAGGTCAAATGATTTCCCATGACTGCTGTAGAGAAAGCTGCATAGCTGTGCTGAATCACTAACAGCAACTGTAGGAATTTTAGAGCAAACAACTTGTGAGGAAATCCTGTAATTGCTGTCTTCCTGCACTGCACTTTCTCTGTAACTGCAACAGCATATTCTGCATTCTGTTTTCTTTTTTTACTACCTTGATGTAATTGTGTATGGCTTGATCTGTCTGGATGACTGGCAAAACAAAACTTTTCACTGTATCTTGGTACATGTGACAATAATAAACCAATACCAGGGGAGAATTGATAAATATATTATCGTTTAGTAAATGACCCATCCCCACCAGCAACGTGCTAAAATAAATAGGGAAAGAAATTGTAGACACGTTAGGTATCATTTTGCAAAACTACCTAGATTCAAGCATTGTGTATCCAGAAATTGCAAATGTCACTTGTGTAAAAATGAAACAAAGAAGAAACCAGATAACTAAAGACACGCTGGTTTAAATTGGTTATGGAAAAATTACTGGAAATTATATCAAGGATCTCCACCCAGTTGCAGAGATTTCCTTTGTTCTTTCCAATCCTCTTCATCTCTATAACTTAAAATATGTTTTATTTTAATTGTTGGTAGTTCTGATGAGAGGTCATCAACCTGAAGTATTAACTCTTCTTTCCACAAATGCTGACTGACCATTCAAATATTTCCAGCATTTTCTGTTTTATTTCACAATCAGGTTTATTATTACTGACTTGTATGCTGTGAAGTTTGTTGTTTTGCAGCAGCAGTACAGTGCAGACATAAAGATTACTATAAATTACAAAATGAATAAATAGTGCAAAAAGACAAGCAACATCGAAGAAGTGCTTGTGGACCATTCAGAAGTCTGATGGCAGAGGGGTAGAAGCTGTTCCTGAATTGTTGGTGTAGGTCTTCAGGCTCCTGTATCTCCTCCCTGAAGGTAGTAACGAGAAGAAGGCATGTCCCAGATGGGGAGGGTCCTTAGTGATGGATGCCACCTTCTTGAGGCACAGCTACTGGATGGTGGGGAGGGTTGTGCCCGTGATGGAGCTGGGTGAGTCTACAACCCACCTCAGCCCCTTGCTTTCCTGTGCATTGGAGCCTTCATACCAGGCTGTGATGCAACAAGTCAGAATGCATCTATAGAAATTGCAAGAGTCTTTGATGACATAACAAATCTCTTCAAACTCCAAATGAAGTTGAGCCATTGGATATAGTGACTGGGCATGGACAGATTTCAGCTAATCAGATTTTATATTGATTTATGATAGGTATTTCGTGCTTAACTAGATGAATTTGCTGAATGCCTGAACTCTACTAGCTAAACTGGCATTGTGGATGTGGGATGTCAATGGATTTTGTTGATATTTTATTTGACACATTTTATAAAATTATGAAAAAAGAGATTAATATGAGAAATAAAGCTCATAGAATTGGAAGCACTTGTGATGTGAATTAGTAATTTGATGGGAGCTAGGAGACAGAATAGGAATGAAGTGAATGTTCTCTTAGTGGTAGGATGTGGTAAGTAGTGTTCCCTGGGGATATATAATGCAAACATAGCTTTTCACAAAATGATAAATAATTTTAATGAAGGATTACACAGAGTTGTATATCCAAGTTATGGATGTTACTACGTTAGAAGACATGATAAATTGTGTGCATGTGTACAGGAAAGAAAGGAAGAAAAATTTACATTTATATATTGCACTTTCCATCTCATGCCAAAGCACTTTGCATACAATGAAGTACTTGTTGAAGTGCAGTCACTGCTATAATATTGGAAATGTGACTACCAATTTGTGCATGGTAAGCTCCCACAAATGTGATGTGGTAATAATAATCAGTGTTGGTGATGTTAATTGAGAGAAATATGTCATCCAGGGCATTGGGGATAAGTCTCCTGATCAAGCTTTATTCCTTTACATTCATCAGAGAGCTTATGGAGCCTTGATTTAACATCTTATCTGAAAGGCAACAACAGTGGAGCATTCCAGTTTGGTGCTGGAAGGTTGTCTAGATCTTTGTGTTCAAATTTCTGGAATAAGCTTGATCTGAAAGCTTTTGACTGAGACAAAAGAGGTCCCAATTGAAATGAGGCTGCATCTGAAAGAAAATGTACAAAGAGACACTGATAGGCCAAGTGAGGGAACTGTACAGTGACAGGCATAATTTAATTCAGGGAAGTGTGGATGTGTCTACCTTGAATCTAAGAGTGCTAAAATGATGGTTCAGTTGTCAAAAGCCTTGGTCAGACCCCATCTGGAATATTGCATTATTTATTTGGCCCAAAATCAGGAAATATATATTTGCCTTTGGAGAGATTTAACAGAATAGTTGCAGGTCTTGAAGGGTTAAAACATGAGGTTAGGTTGCATAATTCCCTTGAATTTAGCAAATTGAGGAATTATATAATCAAGTTGTTTAAAATGTAATAGAAATTTGATAGGGCTGTCACAGAGAAACCACTTTCTCTGATGAGGAAATGCAGAATAAAGGGTAACAAATTTAAATTGTACTAAGCCATGTGGAATGAACTGAAGTGGCAGAAAACTGACTTAATGATTGTGGGGACTTGGGAGGAGGCTAAGATTATTCATCCATTTAATATTTCTGCGTGAAGATGTTGCAAGCCTTTTGAACTGATATGCTGCGCTCTGAATTGTTATGATTGGAGATATGCATGGAGTTTCCTCATCCCACTGTTCACCAGTGGATGTGGTATGATAGCAGAGCTTTGATCTGGTCTTATCTGATAATTTAGCCTGGAAATATCCAAATTTATGAAAGTACAGTAAAGATAGCATCTTTGACAAAAACATGAATCAGATGACAATTAATCATCCTTTTGTCACTGGTGACTGATCAGTAATGTTAAAATGGCTAACCGATTCACAGCTGAGTGTTAGCCCTGTATTTCTCCAGCTGAGTGTTAGGATGTAATCTAATAATAAAAATTCTAGTTAGTGATCAACTAAGTGGTATTGTTGTTATTGATTGCAGCTGTGGATTGTTGTTTAATTGTAATGCAATCGATACTAATTTAGTTTTAAAAAGCCACATCCATCTGGCGCACTTAGGAAAGAATGTAATGGTTCAGATTACATGCATCATCAATACTGTGTGTGCACATCATACTTTCTTGCCAAAAGTCAATCATTAGTGAAGATATTAGTTGCAGAGAATGAATCCTGATGAGACCATTAGAAGAGTAGAGAAATTGCTAATGTCAGAGGCCATGTGTACCTCTAATGAGACTCAATAAAAATCTAGTTAGTCAGTTGCTGGTCTATTTTTGTGTGTGTGTACATACACACAATACATTTTTATCTTTTCATCTCCACTCCTGTTAACTTCTTGCCCTGCTGAAAGTGTTGACTCCTAACTGGGGTCTGGCTATACCTTCCAGTACCTTTTTGTTTTTCCTGCATAGTGTGTGGATGTGATTGGCACAGTTGAATTAATTCCTTTCCTAGATTGCTTGTTGGGAGTGGTTGCCTTACTAAACCACTGCCAGTCTCATGATGAAAATGCACTCATGATCACTGTAGTATTTGGTATTGTTGCAAAAATTTGTGCACAATGTAAGGGTAGTTTGATTATCAACTTGAAAGACAGTTGGAAAGTAAACTTGCATGTTGAAAGATATCTTAAATCACGCCTAAACAAAATGTAATCTGTACTCATTACCCATTGGAATAAGTATGAAACAGATTAAATGAATTGCTATTTCATGAAAAAAGACTACTTGTCCCATGGAGTTTGTATTTGCCCTCTTAAGACTTATCCTGTGCGACTCAATCCCCTGTTCTTTCCACTTAGTCCTATGCATTAGTTCCCTCAATTTGCTTATGGAATTGACTCTGTTTCTCCAACACTTGTAGGCAATGAGTTCCAGATCATTACTATTCCTTTCGCAGCATGTTTTTTCTTGCATTCTCCTTTTTTGCCGGTCACTAAGTGAAATATAGGCAGCATTATCAGACTACAATCTCCATTTTCATGCAATGATTCAAAATGAGCTCAGTGGAACAGTATTACACTTATGTATAATATAATCCTTCTGTTGGGAATAATGTAATGGCTGATCTTTGGATCTTTACAAAGCTATTGCTCAAAATCAGGATCAGAGCACAGAGCTTTAATGGTGGTTATTTACCACAAACAACTGGATCAAAGCAATGCTCTACTCATGCTATAGGGTGTTTCCATTAAGCAGCTTGTAACGCTTTAAATCAGTTTTAATGGTACTTCAACTGAAAGCAAATTTTTTAATGGAGCATTTAGTTATTTTTAGATTTCCAAAGAAATTTAAAGCTTTAACTGAGCTTTGCAGTGAGTTATGATGGTTTTCTTTTTGTGTTTTCCACATTTAGTTCAGCTTACATTGAGACACATTGCATTGTGAAAAAACCCTGCAGATGCTGGAAATCTAAAATTAAAACAGAAGCTGCTGGAAATACTCAGCAGGTCAGGCTGCATCTGTGGAAAGAGAAACAGAGTTAATGTTTCATATTGGAGACGCTTCATCAGAACTGAAAAGGAGACAAAAGAAGCTTATTAAGTTGTAAGGAGGGTGGAGGAGGGACATGTCAGATGGGGTGAAACGTGAGGATAAGCTGTAAAGAGGTCACTGACTGAAAGGTAACAGAGAGTGAGAACATAAACAAAAGAACATAGACAAGATAATATGGGAGCAGCAAAATGCAGCGCTGGAGGACATGCCCTACAGGTCAGATTGAGCATGTCTTCCACTCCCAAAGAGAGAAAGAAAGAAAAAGGAAAAAAAAGAGGGAAAAATCAATTTGAGCTAATATCACAGGTGAATAACTGAGAGAGACTGACAAAGCAAGTTATAGAGTTCAGTTTTGGGTACAGAAGATGGAATGTGCCCAGACGGAAGATGAGGTGCTGGTCCTCAAGTTTGTGTTGGGCCTCACTGTGACAGTACAAGAGGCCACAGACTGATGGGTTAGAGTAGGAGTGGGAATTAAAGTGGCTCTGTGGACTGAACACAGATACTCTGCAAAGTGATCTCCCAATTTGCATTTTGTTTTTCTATTGTAGAGGAGACCACATTGTGAAGACCAAGTGCAGTACACTAGATTGAAAGAAGTGAATTGCTGCTTCCCCTTGAAAGACTGAGCTGTGAATAGTGGGAAGGGAAGAGGTGAAAAGGCAAGTGTTGTATTACCTCCTAGTGGTGTGAGAAGGGAGATGGTTGCTGGGAACAGAAGAGTGGACCAGGGAGTCACAAAGGGAACAGTCCCTGCAAAGTGCTGAAAGGGGAGGAAAGGGGATGATGTGTCTGATGGTGGAATCTCTTTGAAAGTGGCAGAAATTGTGGAGAATGATCTGTTGAATGTGAAGGCTGGTGAGGTGAAAGTTGAGGACCAGGGGAATTCTATCCCTGTTCCATCCCAGAAGAGAGGGGGTAAGAGCAGAGGTGTGGAAAGTGGATGAGATGTGGTCAAGGGCTT
Organism: Rhina ancylostomus; assembly: GCA_030265395.1. NCBI lineage: Eukaryota > Metazoa > Chordata > Chondrichthyes > Rhinopristiformes > Rhinidae > Rhina > Rhina ancylostomus. The sequence continues at coordinate 58,784,660 of JARFYF010000001.1, forward strand.
TCTTAACAATGGTAGAGGGAAAGCCACAGTTCAGAAAGAAAGAAGACATTTCAGAGGCATCTGTACAGAAAGTCTCATCATCAGAGGAACTGAGAGAATGGAATAGAGTCCTTACAAGGAGGCAGGGTGGGACAAAGAGGACTGGATATGGCTGTAGGAGTTGATAGGCTTGTGATGGATGTTAGTAGTTAGCTAACTTCCTGAGATTGAGCCTTGTGGACTCATTATTGAATTCTATAATTTCAGGTAACTTGATTTCTCAGTCAGTATCAGTCATCCACGTGTGATATTAGCTGAGCTTTTTTTTCCTTTTTGTTTCTTGCTGGAAGGGGAGGACATGACCAGTCTAACCTGCTGGACTTAACCTGTTCTGCATTTTGCAACTCCCACATTCTTTTGTCTATGTTCTCACTCTTGCTCCCATTCACCCATTGACCAGATGACCAATTTGTGGTTACCCTGCTTTCACCCTATCAAAGATGACCCCCTCTCCCACCCTTCTTGCAGCTTAATGAGCTTCTTTAGTCTCCCTTTCAGTTCTGACAGTAGGTATTCAACCTAAAACATTGCCTCAGTTTCCCTTCCCCAGATGCAGTCTAACCTGCTGAACATTTCCTGCATCTTCTGTTTTTGATTCGTGTTGCATTGAAAGTAGGCTTTTAATCTAGCACCTGGCTGCTCGACTCAAGCCCAGTAGGACCTGATTATATGTCAGGTCAGGTATATGTTCTGAGAAAAATTGTGAGATGGGATTGGGTCAGGCTGTGGCATGTCAGCCAGGTGAGGATGGTTTGCTCAGTATTACTGCATGTGTTCTGCGTTCCTGATAAATATTTCATGTTTCATCCTCAAACAAATCAATATGCCACGTTTGAGACTCATTATTGTGGTGATGGTCATGACAGCTATAGAGAAAAATTATAGGTACACAGGCTTGGGTCAGGTTTGAATTTACCTTGGTTGGTTCAGTTCAGGTTGAGTTTTAATTCAATAGTTGGCCATAGCTTTTTTGATGAATCTTAGTGCAGTATTCTTCCTACTCCTATTGTGTCAAAAACAGGAGTTATTTAATACTCAGAGTTTTTCTCCAGACCCTCAACAGCATAGAATTCTTGTTTTATCAACTGATTTTTTCTTTCCAGTATTTTCATTCATTTAAATCTAAGCATTGAATCTTACAATAGCTTATTTGATTTTTTTTTTCCCCTTTTCCTCATTTTCTCTTTAAATGGTGACATGCACAATTGACCCTAGGTCTCCAACTTGTTCTTCATAAGAAAATATCAGTGAGAAATTAGTATTGATAATCCTGAATGCCTTAAGGCTCCTTATGGCTGTGGCATAAGCACGTGTGGGAAAATCAATACTATTGAAGGTGGCAGTCCATAGGTGATTGCAGTCCAGGGAGATCGTGACATCTATCAATGTGCAGTGATGTTTTGATACCTGCGTTATTATTTTGGACATTGATATTCCAGCTAACATTGATGTCCAAAATATTTAAATTGTATGGCTCAGGAAACAACTCTGACCAGCACTACTTAAAAGGGAATATCAACTACTTGCAGGTTAGTTGCTGATCAATTTGGCTTATTCTAATGTAGTTTGAATGCAAATGGAAAAACAATATCTCAGATTCCACTTGGGTAGCTTACCATTGGGTAACAATTTTAGGAATATTGAATTTTCCAATTTCAGGTAATGCACACTTCAATGCTCTCCTCCCTCACACACTCATCTGTCCACCTAGTTTTCTTGTCTTTTTGTTCACCCTTCCCATCCACTCCCTCCACCTGGTTCTATATGCCTATCATCCCCTCCCCATCTGGCTCCACCTCTCACCTACTAACCTGTGTCCCAAACCATCCCCCACCCCCAGCTTCCAATGATTCCATCCATCATTCCTCCCCATCTGACTCCACCTATCGCCTACTACCCAGTATTCCCGCTCCCATATGCACTGCTATATACTGGCAATCTTTCCTGTCCCCTCTCAGCCCTGACATAAGATCTTGACCCAAAATGTTGACTTACACCTTTTGCCTTTTATTAGATGCTGCTCAAACCACTGAGTTCTTGCAATGCTCTGTTTGTTTTACAGTAGTTTGATGCTTCCAGAGTTGTTTTAAGTTTCAGAAGCCTACAGGGAGTTGTGGTGTAGGTTCCAAAGGACTTCTTGCTGATGTCATAGCTTCTGCACAAATCAGTTGTTCCTGATGTGCATTCCCCTTGAATACATCACAACTGAGAATCAGCAGTGTGTGCAGAGCACAGATTGCTAGAAGAGTGGGGTGTGTAGGGAGGAGGTATCTCTTCAGGAAGCCAGGTCAGCCCAGGATGTCCAATGAGCAATTCTCCCCCCCGAAAAACATGTGAGCTGGATTAATAATGATGCCCCTGTTGAAATCTGCCATCTGCTGCCATCATAACATCAAGCACAATGCTAGGTAAAGGTCACACTGCCATCGGTTGGCAAATGACTGTGGCAATGAACTTCAGTGCAGCAGTTTTCATCTAGGTTGAGCTGGAGATATAATCAGTATCTTTATAGTTGCAGATGCTTCAGCGAGTAAGTATTCACCTGGCCACAATACAAAAGTAAAAGCCATCTCAAAATACACAAAACCAAATTTATAAAGAAATTTATAACCAACTGGCACCCAAGCATCAATTAATGGTTCTTACCTATTCCCTTAATGCTTGCCTCCTTATATTTTGCCTGTCTTAGTACTGCTACATCCTTGGCTGCAGCAAAGCTGTTTGAAGGCTGTTGACTTTCAGTGGAGGAATGTGACTTTCAGATGATGACCTCCAGCAGCTCGGGAACTAGTAGAAAGGATATTATTGAAGGTTGTTGTCATTGACGTTCATCACTTATATGAGATGATTGAATTGCTTGTAACAGTGCAGCCAAGTTCTTGATTCGATATGTGGTATTGACCTCCAACATTGCCTTTTCAAATGTGTGTTACCAAGTGCCTACCTGAAGGAGGTACTAGTCATCTTCAGATATAGCGAATCATGGCAATGGATTACACTAAATGTGCATTATGAGTCTGCTTTTGAGTGTTATGAATGTTGTCCCCAATTCCTGCACTAGTCTTCAAGGCTTCCCTGTTTTTTCTTGAAACAAAATTGGATTGCACTCTATCCCTGCTAGAATAAAAGATGAAAGAAAAATCAAATCCTGCTTTAAATGTCTTGCAAGACACTTGTACATTGCAAGATGAGGAGAATGTATATTCAACACTGACTTGTCCTCCATGGTCAAACAAGTCTGTCTTAATTCTTATTTAATATAACCCTATATGTTCAAAAATATGAAATTTCAAAACCAGCAGTGATTTTCAGTTGATCATGGCACGTGCCCAAGGCAAGAGTTTATTTTATTATATTGACTGAGGATGTAGTTAAGGTACAATTCTATTGTTGAATCACAGAAAGGCCACACCAGGTAAAGATGACAGATTACCTTCCCTGAAGGACATTATTGAATCAAATGTTTTTACAACAATCTGGTATTTTCATTAGAGCCTTTTTTCATAAATTTCAGATTTAATTAATTATTTGAACTTAAATTCCCTGGATAGGATGTTGGGATTCCAACTTGCGTCTCTTGATCAGTGGTCCTGAACTCTGGCTGCTAGTCCAGTAGCTCACCTCTACACCACCGTATCCAGTTTGTTAAGCTTGAACCATTTTCAGTATTGAGCTACATTTCAATTATACTAGCAATTTGCAGGCATTCTGCTGAACTTCAACAAATTTGAACCTTGCAGAAGTTCTCAGCTTCTGTATAAAGGGGGCAAGTAAGTAGTATTTGCAGGTTGGGAGAATGTGGGGTGAAGTTGTCAGAAAATAGGCCAGCAGCATGATGGAGGTTTCTGGGATGGTGGTTGGTGCAAAATTGTTCCTTCCATGTGCATTGACTCGCCTATCATACCCCGTAGTTTACTATGGTCCCTTAAAGGACCTTTGCTCATCTCGTATATAACTGGGCAAAATGGCACTGGTGTGCACCGTGTGTTTATTGATTTCTCCATTAATGAAAGTTGCTCATCCCTGGGACAAACATGCTTTTGTACCACAGTGCAAGCCAGGCAGGGACCCCACAAAAGGAGACTCCATACTTACTTTCTCTTTTACAGGGTCTGCCCTTGGTTCCCAACCTACCCCTTCCACCAATACCAAATCTGTTGTGTATATTTGCGGCATTATTGTAAATCCAGCCATGGTTATCCTGAAGTTTTGAGACCTTTCAGACCAGATCTCAATAAATTCTGTTTTATACTTGTTCCTTGATAAGTTGTGCAAAATCTTCTCAGTATGACAACAAAGTATCTCTGAACTTCCACGACTACATAAACTTTGAATTTACTTTGTTAAAAATAGAAACCTGTTTACTGTTTTCTTTTGATTGAAATCGTATTTGGAATTTTTTTTTCCTCTCCTGTTTCATTCATCACTTGCATCACCTCTGGAAGATCTGGTGCAGTTGGCATACCTTTGTCATCCTCACCTAGCTGCCACTGCCACCACTTGTTTAGTCTTTCTTAGTCTTCACTCTCTTACACGGGTGGGACTGTGGCACAGCTAATGAAACTGCTGCCTTAAAGCTCCAAAAGCCTGGGTTCTGGAGCTATCTGTGTGGAATTTCATGTTTACCCTGTGTCTATGTGGGTTTCCTCCAGATGCTCCGATTTCCTTCCTCATTCTCAAGGATGTCGGGGTTTGGAGGTTAATTGTGCAGATGAATGGTAGGATCCACAGGGAGTTGATGGGAAAGTAGGAAGAATAAAATGGGATTGCTGTAGGATTATTGTAAATGGATACTTGATCATCAGTGCAAACTCTGGGCCAAAGGGCATATTTCTGTGCTGTATCTAATAGCACAGAAACAGGCCCTTTGGCCTAACTGGTCCATGCTGACCAAGATTCCCATCTAAGCTTGTCCCGTTTGGCCACATTTGGCCTATATTCCTCTAAACCTTTCCTGTCTATGTACCTGTCCAAGTGTTTTTTAAATGTTAATATTCCTGCCTTAACCACTTCCTCTGACAGCTTATTCCATATATGGACCAGCCTCCTGGTGGAAAAGTTGCCTCTCAGATTCTGATTAAATCTCTCGCCTCTCGCCCTAAACCTATGTCCTCTGGTTCTTGATTCCCATCTCTGGGGGAGAAAGACTGTATGTGCATTCACCCTATCTATGTCCCTCATTCTCCTGCGCTCCAGTGAATAAAGTCCCAGCCTGTTCAACCTCTCTCCATAGCTCAGTCCCTTGAGTTCCAGCAACATTCTCGGAAATTTCCTCTGCACCCTTTCCTGCTTAATAGCATCTTTCTGATAGTAGGGTGACCAAAACTGAACACATTATTCCAAATGTAGTCTCACCAATGTCTTGTACAACTGCAACGTAACATCCTAACTTCTATATTCCATGCCCTGACTGATGAAGGCCAGCGTGCCAAAAGCTGCCTTCTCCACCATGTCAGCTTGTGATACCACTTTCAGAGAACCATGTACTTGTACTCCTAGGTCCCTCTGTTTTACAACACTCTCCAGGGCCCTACTGTTATCTGTAAATGTCCTACCCTGATTTGTCTTCCCAAAATGCAACCCCTCACACGTATCCAAATTAAACTCCATTTGCCATTTCTTGGCCCAATTACCCAGCTGATTTACCCTCTGTAAATCCTGATAACCATCTTCATCGTCAACGACCCCACCTGTTTTAGTGTCATCTGCAAACTTACTAACCGTGCCTTGTACATTCTCTTCCAAATCGTTTATATAGATGACAAAGATGGCAAAGTTCATCGTGAGGAAAGCGCTAGTGACATCACCATCCCCACCCAGTGTCACCCCTGGGTGAGGATTGGGGATTAGTCCAATAGACTGGGACAAACTGGAAAAGTGGCTGCCAACAATAGATCATAATACTTGGCTGCACAGCAGTTGGCAATGCCACCTCAAAGCTCCAGAGACCCGGGGTTCAGCCCTGGGTTGCCAGTGTGGAGTTTGTACTTTCTCCCCGTGAGGCGTGCACTTCCTCCGGGTGCTCCGGTTTCCTCCCAAAGATGTGCTGGGTGGTGGGTTAATTGGCCGCTGTGTATTACTGCTAGTGTAGGTCGGTGGAACAAGAATCAAGGAGGAGTATGTAGGCATGTGTGGGCTGCAGGGCTACGGGGAAACAAGAAGGGGTATGGGACTGATGCGGTTACTCCCTTGGGAGTTGGCATGGATCCGATGGGACGAATGACTTCCTGTATTGTAATAAATAAGTAAATGCATCCTGCTCCTCCAAACCAATAGCAGCTTGTTGTCATCTTTGATCAGTGGGTTGCAATCCAAGTCAGAGGATGTTGGCTCCAAGTCCCACGTCAGGCACTGAGTGCAAAAAGCCAGGCTAATGCTATACTGCAGAACTGAGGGACTGCTGCACTGTTGCAGCAACACCTTTTAATTGCAACCTTAAACCAAGGTTGTGTCTGTCCTCAGAGACGGGTGTAAAAGATCCCACGGTACAGGCGATCGCCGAGTTACAGCTGATCGGGCAATGGAAATTCACCCCGGCGAAATTCACAAATGACTTCCAAAAATCCAGGTGGTGGAATAAAAATTTGCTCTTACGAAATTTATGTGGAAATAAGTAAATAAGTAAAACAATTTATCTTTTCTCAACTCTCATTTTTTGGCACCTGCATCGTGAGGCATCTTCGTGTGACAGAAAATTGCAATACAGACAGTTTTTTTAGGAATGCAACAGCCCCATCATGCAGGGCTGGCCTGTGTCCCTCAGAAAAAAGGCAAAGAAGTTCTCCCTAGTATCCTGGGCCAGTTTCTTGCCCTGCAAAACAGGTTATCTGGTCATTAACACGTTGCTGCTTGTGGCAGCTTGCTGTCCACAAACTGGCTGCACTCCGACCCTGACTACACTTGAACGGTGATAATTCGGCATGCAATAATACACTATACAAATGCAACTAAAAAGTAAAACTGCAGATGCTGGAAATATAAAGTAAAAATGGAAAATGTTGGAAACACTCAGTGGGTCAGGCAGTCTCGATGGAGAAGTAATGCTTCAGGTCAAAGAACTGGGAAAGAGAGAAGGAAAAGTTAGTTTTAAGTTGCAAAGAGGGTGAGGGAGTGATGGATAGGCCAAAGGAGAACCAACCTCTGATTTGTTTGGCCACGGTTGCCATGAGGATGGCAAGGAAACGTGATGTGTTGCAAGTAACAGGTCTGTGTGCTGAAGAAAAAAATCTGAGTCAGCATCAAAGACACTGTCATCAAAATATCAAATGTTTTTCTTCCTACAGATGCTGCCTGACCTTCTGTGTGTTTCCAAGGTTTTATTTTATTTTTATATAATTGCAATTAATATTTTCCCCTTTGGGTTTGCAAGTTGAGATGTACAGTAGGCAGTCCAGACCAGCAAGGACTGAGAATGCTGCTGATTATCTCGGTTCTGACGCTCTCTCATTTTGTGTTCCAGCAATAGGAACTCAGCAGCGGAGAAGCCCCACTTCCCTGGCTATTGAACTGTTTGAACAGCACGTGGGTGGGCATATCCTACAGGTAAGGAGATACCTCCAAATGGATCATCACCCATTAGAAATCTCATCGACCAAAGATGTCTCAAAGCCCTAAGCTTCTCTGATAAGACAAGGAGAGTCATTCTCATATGGAAACAATTATTAAAAGGTCCACCATCTCATTGATCATTCCTCCTTTATAGACTCTGGCTTACAAGTTCAGCTGCTCCAATTTGCTTCTAGAGCATCGAGTGGTACGTTGATGCAATTGTCTGAAATAGGAATGATCTTCGAACATGGACCTTACTAGACGGCACAGTTGGGTTTCTCGCATCTCTTTGTGGTTTGTTTGCTTCACCATGTGCTAAATGATGTGAGCTGTAGTACTGTAGATCTGAGCTGGATCTCAGGGTGTGGCCCTTAAAGGGGCAGCACACCACACAAGCACCAGCAATGCAGTTGGTTCTGAGTGGTGTGTGAAGAATGGCTGCTGCTTATCCACACGAAGGAGGGCGCATGCTCCATGATAACCCATATTTGGACTGAGGGGGGCCCAATAGAGAGTCACCCAGGGCTAAAACCAAGCACTCCCTGCAGGTGATGTCTTGGGAGAACTCTGCTAGCAGAGGAACTGCTACACCTACATGATCTATTCTCTGGGAAACCTGATCACCAGAATTGTGCCTGCTTTGGTATTGGTATTGGTATTGTTTTATTATTGTCCCATGTACTGAGATACCGTGAAAAGTTGTTGTTTTGCATGCCATCCAGAGAGATCATACCATACATAAATGCATCGAGGTAGTGAAAGGATAAACAGAACGTAGAATATGGTGTTGTAGGTACAGAGAAAGTGCAGTGAAGTTACACAAATAAAGTGCAAGGGCCACTATGAGGAAGCTTGGGAGATCAAGAGAATTTTTAGCAGATGATATGTCCCTTCAAGAGTCCAATAACAAGCTTTCAATTTTTTGTATCTTCTGCCTGATGGGAAAAGGGAGAAGAGGGAGAATGAATGGGGTGGGAGGAGTCCATGATTACGTTGGCCGCTTTCCTGAGGCAGCGGGAAGTGCGGACGAAGTCAGTGGAGGGGAGGCTGGTTTGTGTGATGGGCTGGGCTCAGTTCACAACTCTGTGCGATTTTTTGCAGTCTTGGGCAGACCAGTTGCCATACCAAGCTGTAATGTGCTCTGGCTTGAAGGAGGCCTTCTCTCTTTGGAGCTTGGGTGAGCTCCCCAATCTGAAATAAAAGAGAAAGCTGGAAACGCACATCAGATCAGGCAGCATCTGTGAAGAGTTAATGTTACATCAGTTTACATCAGAATTGGGCAGTTTTGTTACAAACAGGAAAGGCTGGTTATCTGAAATTCAATATTCCTGAGGGCTACAACACACCTTGATGAGATGCTGTTCCTCAACTTTACATTGGTCTTTGTTGGAATCAAGCAGGAAGCCAAAACAGAGAGGCAGAGTGGGAGTGGGATAGAGAATTGGGATCATACTGGGAAAGCTAAAAACTATTCCTGATGCCACTGGCTGAATTCAAGAAAGGTCCCATCAGAAAATCAAGGGGCATAAGTCCCAAAGGGCAATACATAGACCTTGAAATCGAGAGAACTTTGTTTTGCTCTGGATTAAATGTATTTTCAACAGTAAAGCACAGTTTTCCCAGCAGAGTGAGATGAATTTTTAGGCTAACATCTCCAGCTACATGACACTCCCTCAATACTGATCTGACTTTTGAGCTCAATCCTCTGAAGTGGGACAAGGCTATAACCTTCTGATTCCAAGGCAGGTGGGCTGACTTATTTAGGCACTGATCCCTGGCACTGTTTTCTCATGCTCTTGTGGAAGTCTTTGCCCTTTCACCTAGCGCAATAGGTCTGGTCTGGTTGGTATTGAGCTGTTCTGAAGAAAGTGGTCTAGGATTGGTCACCTGCTGAAGCCAAGTTAGTGGTACCACAGATGACCACAAGGAAGCAGATTTGTTAGTCTTAACCACTGAAGTGGAGAGATCAGTGAGGACTTGAGGATAAAAAATGTGATGTAATGCTGAAAAATGTGTTGCTAGATTAAATCTCCCTTTGTACTGTGCTATCAAACCCTCCCGACACTGGGACAGCACAGATTAGAGATAGAGTAAAGCTCCCTCTACACTGTCCAATCAAATACTCCCAGGGCAGGGACAGCGCAGGTTAGATACAGACAAGGTTCCCTCTACACTGTGCTATCAAACATTTCCAGTGCTGGGACAGCACAGGTTAGATACAGAGTAAAGCTCCCTCTACACTGTCCCATGAAACTCTCCCAGTTCTGGAACAGCATGGGTTAGATACAGAGAAAGCCTCTTCTTCAATGTTGCATTAAACATTTCCACAGAAGCCACAGCATGGGTTTGATACAGAGCAAGGCTCTCTCTACATCGTCCAGTCAAACAGTCCCATTGTAGGAACAGGAGCCTTAGCAAACAGCATCATACCAAGCAGAAGGTGTAGCATTGGACTGTAAAACAATGGAAATACTCAGCCAGCTGGTTAGTACCTGCAGAGTCCGTTTCAGTTGAGAACAGACCTCTAGTGGGTGGGATGGTGAAAGGCTTGGTCAAACTGGCATATTGTAAGATGCCTTAAAGGAGAAGGATGAGGAGGGAGGGAGAGAGAGAGAGAGAGAGAGAGAGAGAGAGAGAGTGAGAGAAAAGATATTATGGCTGGTAATCCCAGAGATCAGAACCCAGACAACTGAAGCCATGGCCACCAGAGAGGAAGTGATTAAAATCTCAAGGGTCCAGAACTCGTGACATGCGAGGCTTTTAAGGGCTGGAGGAAGTGAAGACAGGGTGCGGGAAGTTTTGCAAACAAGAATCGATTGGCTTTGCAGGACGAGGGACCAATGCAACAGCCCGCACGATGGGGAACAGGGTGGTGATGGGTGAAGGGCGTCAGGGAAATTAACTTTGAAAGCATCAGTTTTGAACTTTGTGGTAAGCCTGTGTCGAGTATCAAAGGGAAGGGGGAGAAAGGGCACAGATTTGCAAGCGGGATCTGAAGTTTCTGAGTTACACTGATGGTCCACTGAGGCCTGGTCTTTTCAAAGTGAAGCCAGCTCTTGGCAAATTATACCCATTAATCCATTGTCTAACTGATAGCAGAAACTTGCAGGTTGACATTTATATGTGAGCTTCACTGAATGGAGATGGATTAGACTAATTACTGTTGGAGAGTAGTCATTATGATTGTCTTTTTAGGCTGTAGGCTAATTGCATAGAATGGCACGTGGAAATAATTTTTAAACTGTAATTCATCAACTGCCAAGCATATCCTCTGAGTTATTGCCAAATCCATTGTCAGGCTGTAGATATTATAAATGGCTCAATTCTGAAAAATTAACCACAATTGTATTTGAGTGGAAAAGTGAGGTACTTCCACATTATAATTTCACTTAAACTTTCTCATTTAAAAACAAGCACACATTAGCAGTAAATTTAATTAATCCAGATCCTATGACATGGGACAAAGATTAAGAGGGGCAGTGTGATATTTCCCCTCTCTGCACATCCAAAAGACTCAAGACTCCTATGCCCCACTTACTAAACCCTCACCCTCACACCCCGCCCGCTCACTAATATACATCAGCTCCCAGTGAAGCAGCAACTTAATTATACTACTCTCAAACTGGCCCTCATCTCCTCCCTACCTCTGTACGTCTCTCTCTATCCGTGCACTGCACAGGAGTCTCTGTGTCTCTCTGACTTTGGACTTTTGCACATCCACCCCTGGTTTCCGTCACTCTTGTCATTAGCAACTGTACCTTCAGCTGCCCGGGCCCCAAGCACTGGAATCCCCTGCCTCAATGTCTCTCCTCTTTCAGGCCCACTTTAAACCTAGCTCTGTGACCAAGATTTTGGCTGTAATTTTTTGCTTGGTTCAGTGAAGAGCCTAACAATATCCCCGGGTGCTGCGAAATGGGATTACTTTGGGTACGCCATGGTCAGCATGGACATGATGGGCTGAAGGGCCTGTTCTCCACTACATGGCTCTATGAATCTAAATTCCACAGCTGCAACAGTGTGATTCGTACTTGCCTCTCATGGTTGCTTGCCCAGGCCTCTGATAGCTCTATGAAGTGCCTTGTGCCCTCTAACATGTTAAATATGCTATGTAAATGAAGACTATTATTGCTGATGACTATCTGGTATTATTCATTGACCAAGATGTATTCTGATGGCTTGCTATCAGCTCTGGAGGTCAGAGGGTGTGGATTGATGCATTGTCCAGCGCCTCCTTGTCTCTGGGTCAAATGGGCAGAGATTTGATGAGACAAGTCTAGGGTGTGACTTCTCCTGTACATCACTGGTGGTTCAGCATTCTGTGATCTCTGGAGCTACTCTCCTCGCCTTTCAGTCATGACTTGAATGAAAGAGTGCTGCACTTCACGAGGTGCAGTAACCCAGGTTCCACCGCCGGTTCAGTTAATGATCCAAGTGCAGGAAGGACATTGATTCCTCCACGGACCTTGGTCGAGGACAGCAGGGTAAAGGGAATGGAACTGTCTCCGTGTCACACACTGTATTCATCATTCCTTCATTGTTGTTGAGTCCAAATCCAGAAACACTGAAGCTGCAAATGCTCGGCAGGTCAGGCAGCATCTGTGGAGAGAAGAACAAGAGTTAACCTTCGCTACGCAAACTTCAGCAGTTTGTGAGGGTGGCACGGTACGTGCAACAGGTAGTGCTGTTACCACATAGCTCCAGTAACCTGGGTTCAGTCCTGACCTCGGGTGCTGTCTGTGTGTGGAGTTTGCACGTTCTCCCTGTGCCCGTGTGGGTTTCCTCCAAGTGCTCCGGTTTTCTCCCACAGCCCAAAGAGTTGATGGGTTGATTGGCCACTGTAAATTGCCACTCACTTTGGGTGAGTGGCAAAAGGATGTGTGAGAGACATAAGTTGAAGGGCAACAGTAAAACAAAGAGGGGAGAATGGGGCATTATTGGATTGCTGTGGAGAGCCGGCACAGATCTAATGGGCTAAGTGGCCTCCTTCTATATCATAATGGTAAGATAAAGATAAGATTTCTTTATCAGTCCCATGTACATCGAAACACACAGTGAAATGCATCTTTTGCGTAGAGTGTTCTGGGGGCAGCCCGCAAGTGTCGC
>JARFYF010000001.1:58855842-58867427 GCA_030265395.1 Rhina ancylostomus
CACTGGGAATGTAATAATGTTATGCTAACCGCTACACTACTGACCTCCATTTCTTGGTGCAGCTCATGTTGCAGCTTTATAAAACTCTGGTTAGGCTGCATCTGGAGTTTTGCATTCAATTCTGGTTGCCCCATTATAGGAAGGATGTAGAGGCTTTGGAGAGGGTAAACCTTTGCCTGGATTAGAGGGCAGGTGCTACCAGGAGCAATTGGAGAATCTAGGATTGTCTTCTCTGGAGTGGCGGAGGCTGAGGGGAGACCTGATAGAAGTTTATAAAATTATGAGAGGCATAGAGTAGACAGCCGGTATCTTTTTCCCAGGGTCGAGATGTCTAAGTATTAGAGGGCATGCATTTAAGGTGAGGGGGTAAGTTCAAAGGAGATGTGTGGGGCAAGTTTTTCTACACATTGTGGTGGGTGCCTGGAATGCGTGGCCAGGGATGGTGGTGGAGGCACATACTATAGAGATGTTTAAGAGACTCTTGGGTAGGCACATGAATATTGCAGAGAATAGAGGGATATGGAGCATGTGCAGGAGGAAGGGATTAGTTTAATTAGGCATCATTAGTTTAATTAATTCGGCACCACATCATGGGCTGAAGGACCTGTTCTGTAGTGGGCAGACTTGTTGCATTGAATCTCAAACTTGTTCTTACCCAACATCCACGTGTGGAGCGATCCAGATGTGGTGGTTTGATAGTGAGCAGAAACCTGAAATGCATCTGATGCGTCCTCTGTGGGTCTTCTAAAGCTGATTATGCCACACAAGCACAGTGATTGAGGTCAGCTCATTTTGTACGGATCAGGGATTAAATCTCTACCTTCTCAGTCTCGCTAAACGCTAGGCTTTGCAAGTTTCAGTGCTTTAAAATAAATATATTAAAAAAAACCTTTCCCAAAATACTACAAATTTTATGCCAATGTATAAAACAAAGCAGTTTGAAATCAGTATTAGTAAAACAGATACAAAATGATTTGGCATTCAGTTGTGTAAAAAATATAGGTATTTCTTCATAATTCTGGTTTGTTCTGCATATATGCATTAGTTGCACTCTCTTAGGTGTTCAGCTTCTTTGCAAGGTAATGACTAAGGAGGTTTGATCTTTCCCACGTTTAGTACCACTGTATCATTCATTTCCATCTATTAACTCTTTGCTCTTTATTGGATAGAGAAACTATGTTTCCCTTGGTTTGGTTAAAGCAATGAAATTCAGATGTCACTTGAGGATTTCCAGCATGATGAAGCAATCTTAAGATAATTGAGGCTGAAGTGAGCAATTGCTGACTAGTAAAGTGGAAGAGGAGCAAAATGTGCACCCGTGAAGCATGGCTTAAAAATTCATGAAAGGTCTCCTTGTAAGTGCATTTGCCAAGTCTGTTCTCAACTTTTTGGAAGCATTTGTGATAATGCAAACCATGTCAGCATTCGCCATTGAAACATGCTAGATCCAATTTTTAAAAATGACCTTTTTTTTGTTTCTTTCAAGAGTTTTTAAATGAAGATTTGTGTACTTTTATATATTTGTGTCTGAAAATGTACCTTCTATAATGATGTGATTGGAGTAATCTACAATAGTATTTTTAACATCTTTAGCAGATGCATTATAGTTTCTCTTCTAAACAGTTTGTGACAAATGCCTAAGGGTGATTTATGGTGTAAAGTTTGAATACTATGTTCTTCCAAAATTCCCAAACTTGTTGGAACATGAACTGTTAAGCCTTTCTCTTGCAGTGAAATTTCACAGATCACATACTACTTGCATTTATGTTGTGTGCAGGACGCGTGGATAAGCATCAGGATATAGATCTGATGGGAGTGAATAATTCCAGCCTGTTTGCTCCAGTTCACTCCTCATGCGGAAGCATGCAGTGAATCTGTGTTGTTAACTCCATAGGTTAATCTCACCCTGTGTGATTTTTAGGTGTTGGGCCTTTCGAACTGGGGAATATGGCTGAATACTTTAAGCCATGCTTTAGTTCTGAATCTAACACATTTCCATCATATTTCAAATTAGTATTCTTTATTAAAGCTTTTTTTTGAAAAGTGTGATGGCCAATCATTCTTTGTATCTTGACATTTTATATGCTGTTGTATGTGCTTTTATGTGTCCTGTTGACAACCATCTATAATTTTGCAACTAGTTAAAAATACTGGGTGTGAGGAGTAGTTTTGTGCTCATAAACAAGGGTACAACAGGGAACGTAATGAGTGACCTGAAATAAAATGTGTGGTTTACAGAAATATTTAAGATACTGCGTTCCATTAAATGGGCATTTGAACGCTAGCATATCAATATGCAACAGCAGCACGGATTGTTCTTTTCAAGTAGGCGAACAGATGTTATCTCTAGCTGCTTTTTATGCAGTATGAAGAGGCACAAATCAATGAGCGATCCTGATTTTTTTTATGACTTGTAGTATGAGCCCATCATTAAAACAAAAAACTATTTGGGTCAACTAGTACCAGAGCTAATAATGTTGAGGTTATTACTTCAGCATGGAAATTCCTCATAAAAGCTGGCAGTTCTGTTTGGAACAACCAGGTTTTACCTGTGTTGCTCTGCAGATGTTTGTGGCTCCCAAATGAAGCTCTCAGCCCTCTCAACCTCAGCACCATTGATGTAGATGGGTGCATGTACAGCACCCCCTTTCCTGAAGTCAATGACTAGCTCTTTTGTTCTGCTGACATTGAGGGAAGGGGTGTTGTCATGACACCATGTCACTAGGCTCTCTATCTCCTTCCTGAACTCCGACTCGTTATTTGAGATACTGCCTACTATGGTGGTATCATCTGTGAACTTGTAGATGGAGTTAGAGCAGAATCTGGCCACACAGTCATGAGTGCAGAGGGAGTAGCGTAGGGGGCTGAGGATGCAGCCTTGTGGGGCACCAGTGTAGAGGATGATCGTGGCGGAGGTGTTGCTGCCTATCCACATTGATTGTGGTCTGTTGGCCAGGAGGTGGATCCAGTTGCAAAAGGAGGTGCTGAGTCCTAGGTCGAGGAGTTTGGAGTATAAATGGGCTGGTGCAATTCCTTTATTACAATACTGACGGCGTTTCTAAATTGCTTCATTGGCTTTAAAGTGCTTTGGGACATCCCAAAGTTACAAAAAGTTCTTATTCTAAGCCTTTCTTTTACTTTTTCTTTGTCATTGTGATCACCTCTGTCCATTTCATATCGCTTCCATTACTTCTATCATATTCATTCTGCTTCCAACCTCCTTTACTTCAGTGGCTTGCTCGATTTATTTACAACTGCATTTTCAGAAGCAGATTTATTATCACTGACTTGTATGTTGTGAAGCTTGTTGTTTTGGTGCAGCAGTACGGTGCAAAGATGTAAAGTTACTATAAATTACAAAAATAAATACATAGTGCAAAACAAAAATGAATAATGAGGTAGTGTTCATGGGTTTCATGGACTGTACAGAAATCTGATGGCAGAGGGAAAGAAACTGTTCCTGAATCATCAGGCTCCTGTACCTCCTCCCAGATGGTAATAATGAGAAGAGGGCATGCCCCAGATGGTGAATGTCCTTAGTAATGGATGGCACAGCCTCAAGAGGCCACCTCTTGGATTTAGTGCATCCTTCCTCACCATACCATAGCAGCTGCCATCCAATTCACTTGCTTTCTCACTGCCCCAGAGATCTCCATTCCTTCAACTCTGGCCTGCTGTGTACTTGCCTTCCCACAACCCCCCCCCCCACCCCCCACTTTCAGTATTTTGCCAAACGTGCTTTTTCAGATCTAATCCAAAAAGGCATTTTCTCCCTTTACCTTTTCATCCTTTTTTTTTAGGCCCCTGCCTAAAAGTTTTCTACATGGACCAGGCTGTTAATCACCCATTCTGACAACATCTACAAGATTGTTGGTTTGATTAAACCTCTGTCAGGCTTGATTCCATAATTGAATGTGCTTGAAATTTGCTGCTATGAAATGTTGAGAATACAGTTGGTAAATGAATGTGCCAATATGAATTAATCAGATTGTTTTATAGGGATTGGCTTTAAAAGGAGGCCATGCGTGTACTGTGTCCATGTTTAGATGCTGCTGTTGTTTAAGGAAGTGAATAATTACCATGATTGCTCCCTAAACACATTCTTTTTGCAGCAGCGACATTTAGATGTGGAATATAAAAATGGGGATATTAATACCTGACGTGAGCACATATTCCTTGGGTAGTTTGGAAGCTCTTTGGAGTAGGTCAAGCTGAAAACTCTCGAGTGGTGTTTGAACATCATCAACTTCGATAAATACATTTGAAAATGTGGTGATTTGCAGTAGGCCAGTCAATAATCTGAAATGAGAGTCAGACTCGAGTGTTGGGTAACCTCATACAAAATTTTAGTGGATGTTTGTAGGCTGGTAAGTTGGAACACAATTTCAGGGCAATGCTATACAGAGTACTTTTCCAACTGAAAAACAGCATGTTTAATAACAAGCACTCCAAGGCACTACACTGTCTTTTTCCTGGAATGGGACTTGAACTCACAACTTTCTGTCTCAGAAGAGACAGTGCTACTGACCGAGCCATATTAGCTAAATATCAGACCGACTTGAAAAGCTCTCTGTGGAGAGGCTGACATACACTGTTGTGGTTATTGACTGAGGACAATAGTGGGTTTGGGTTTGGCTCTGGCTCTGTCCCTCTGTGGTCACTAACACATTCCTTCTTAGCTCAGTCAGTGATAGGATTTTTCATGATAAGTTTGTCTCACTGCCAATTTCATTATTTATCTAGTATCCAGTGATTGCATTCTTACTTCTGTTGATAGCATGTGAAGGATTAGTGTTACAATCACAGCAGTGCAGGTGAAGAATGTCAATATTAATGCAAGGTTACTGTTAACACAATCTAGCTTGCTATAGAAAATATTTATTCCTTACACTTTCAACTTTGAGCAAATAACATTCTAATATATGAATTAGGAGCATGGTTAAACACACAGCCCTTTAAACCTGCTGTGCCATTCAGTAGATCACACTTGATCAGATTGTATCTTCAAATCTGTATTCCCATCCATCTGAAGTAATCTTTGATCTGTTGGCTTACCAAATATTCAAAGACTCTGCTTCCATTGCCCTTTGAGAAAGAAAGTTCCAAAGACTTACAGCCCTCTGAAAGGAAAAAGAAAATGTTGTTTTAAATGAACTACCACTTATTTTTAAACAATAATCCCTAATTCTAGATTTTCTCACATGAGGACACATCCACTGTATCAACACCTCTCGGGAACTTTTATGTATTAATGAGATTGCCTCTTACTCTTCTAAACATCAGGGATACAAGTGTAGTTTCTTCAGGCTTTCCTCATAAGATAACTTGCCCATTCCAGTTATCAGTCTAGTAAATCTTCCCTGAACTGCTTCCAATGTGTTAACAGTCTTCCTTTAAGTCAGGAAAGCAAAACTATATACGTCACTCCTGATGTGGTCTCACCAATGCCCGATGCACCTGAAACATAACCTCCCTACTTCTGCATTTAATTCTTGTTGCAATAAAGTATTATGTTCAGTTAGCTTTCTCAATTACTCACTGTACCTGCATACCAGCCTTTTGTGAAACATGCACTAAGACATCCAGTTCCCTCTACATCTCGGACCTCTGAAATCTCTCATCATTTAGGTCAGGCCGTTATATTTTTCCTGTCATAATGGATATTTGCACATTTTCCTACAGTATACTCCAGTTGCCAGATCTTTGCCAGCTCATTTAACTTAACTGCATCTCGTTGTGTTATGCTTATGTCCTCTTCAGAACTTTCATTCCGACCTATTTTTGTGTTATCAGTAAATTTAGCATTCAAAACTTTGGTCCCTTCATCCAGGTCATTTGTATAAATTGGAAAAAGGTTGAAATCACAGGTTACGTTTTGCCAAACAAACAAAATATACCCCTTTATGTCCTGGTTTTTCCCTATTGGCAGCCGACCTTCCACCTCTCCACATCCACAATAAAATGCAATTTGCTATCACTGTAAAGTCTTCAGTAATTTGGATTAAACAAAGTAAAAATATTTTTGTGCCCATTCTTTATCATGTTGCTATTTATTTTTATTATTGACTTTGCCAGTGCAGAAGTTAAGGCAAAGTGATTGGTCTCTTTCTGACTGTCTGCTTTCTGTTGTAGTACTAAATCAAAAGATACTTTTGTCTTTAAGCGGACCTCTGTTTAAAGCATCCTGTAACTAAATTGTCCAGACAGGGTGCTCCTGGTATAATTCCAGAGGTGCACTGGGTTTGGGTCGTAATGGCAATGTCATCACATATGAGATGGGAAGAGTTGCATCAAGTCCTGTCAGCCATTGGTTCTGTGGTTACTGACGCATTGGCTTTCTGCCCAGTTTAATGACTCAATTTCAAGGTCTAATCCTTGTTATCAAAGATCTTCATGGCCCTACCCCTCCCTATTTGGCTTCCTCCAGCATTGTAAACCTAAAATCTCTGCACTCCTCTCATTCTGGCCTGTAGTATCTCCCTAAGTTTTCATCAATTTACCATCCCTGCTGTTTGAGCTCCAAGGTCTGGAATTCCTTTCTTTCATGTTTCACTCCCTTCTGTGTCACCTCTTAAAACAGACTTATGGCCAAAGTATTGGTTGCACATCCTCCTATCTCCCTCTTTGGTTTAGGGTCAACTTGCCTTCAGTGTAGCTCCTAGGGATATATTATTGTTATAGGTACTGTAGGTATAGATATGCCATAGTTAGCAGGTCAGGCAGCATCTGTGGAAAGAGAGACAGAATTAACCTTTCAGGTCAAAGATGCTTCGTCAGAGTGAAGGGTCTTTGTCATTATTTCCAGTATTTGTTATCTATTGTCCCTTTTCTGGAAAATGCAGCAGCATTGGGTAGACAGATCACCTTTACCTTTTATGTAACTGTGCCACATTTAGCATTGGAAATTACATGTGCAGTTACCTTGGTGAAGTATTGGAGAAGGCCTCTGATGCAGGCAATCAGAGCAGGAGTCAACATTTTTGGGGAAAGGTGTATGAAAGTGGCAAATATGGGATCTTAAGAGCAGCCTGCAGGTTTGTTAACCATAGCCAATTCCCTGGGGTAATGCCTCAACAGCATTCTTCCACAGGATGCCACATCAGTCCTCGTCTGATTGCTCTGCAGAATTCCTTTTCTTCCAGTGCAGCACCAGAACAACTTGCAACCTCCTCTCTCCCAGATACCTCATTCTGGGCTGGTGACGTTCTAATAATCTGTTGGTTTCTGAGGTGATTGGGGGAAGGGGTTGAGTAACACTACTCATGCACAGCAATCTGCAGAAGATAAATTAATAAATCAAGTCTTTTCCTGAGTCCTCCTGACATTTCAGTGAGTTGCATTGGCTGAGGCATGCTGTTCAGGCACATCTCAGTACGTGCTGTATTAAACTG
Organism: Rhina ancylostomus; assembly: GCA_030265395.1. Lineage (NCBI taxonomy): Eukaryota > Metazoa > Chordata > Chondrichthyes > Rhinopristiformes > Rhinidae > Rhina > Rhina ancylostomus. The sequence continues at coordinate 58,863,234 of JARFYF010000001.1, forward strand.
ATCTCAGCCAGGGCATTGGTTGGGGGCATTGGGTCAGCCCTTGCTCTCTCTATAGAGCCTTCTGAAAGCTTTAAACAGGTTTCTCCTGTGGATCGGTGGACTTTCACCACACACTATGGAAGCTCATAAATAGATAATAGATGAGATGCAGAAGTAATGTCTCCCAGCAAGAAATCTGCACCTTCACAGGGGAGGCAAGAAGTAGCACTGAGAAAAAAATCTACTTTAAGATTACTGTTTTAAATAGTTTATTGAAGATTTGTGTTAATTGATGGATGATATTGTTGCACATTACCATGCATAACATTTACGTGTTCTGGATTAAGTGCAATCTGTCTGATTGGTTGTCTCTTGTTGTATGCTGTTTAGAGCTTTAAGAACTCAAACTGCATCCATATCATTAGCTATCACCAATTGCAAACTTGTTCCCTGCCTCGTTGCTGGTGCTCAATGATATGTTGTTTTTGGGGTTCATCAAATAAATCTAATTCTTTCAGCAAAACAAAAAAATAGCTACTGTACAAGGAAACTTAGCGAGGAAAGAAGTATGTGCTTCACACTATTTATTTTGACTATTCTAGTTATTTCTGCAGATATAATCTATTTAAACCAGATGTTGATTCATTTAGCTGTATGTTGTCTGTCATTCCCTCTGCAATCATTTTTGGGCAAAATGGTTTCTCCCCCTCTTTCAAAAACCCCATTGTTATTCCATCTCATAAAAACTACCATCGTACTTTTGATCTTTGAAAATTCCCTCCCCATTTTCATTCTCTCCTTCCTCTCCAACTCTTCGAACATGTTGCCTGCCCAGAACCCAAAGTCTGTTCAACTTTATCATAAGTCATGTTTAGCTCTTTGCAATCTGCTTTCCTCCTTGCCATTTCAGTGAAATGGCCTTCATCAGATTCATAAGCCATATCCATGATAGCACTGTTCACTTCTAATCTTGAACTCTTCCATAGCATTAACTAACTCCTTTGATACCCACTGTCGAGCTCAATGCGAAGTGGAATCTTTGGATTAGATTCTCAAATATCTAATTCAGCCAAAGTGCTCAGGGCAATGGTTTCTACCTCTCAAGCTAGTTTCCAAAAATCTAGTTTCCATGCTTGAATAAATTTACCTTTAGGGACTTTTTATTTGTTGCAACCATTTAGAGTGGCTTCAACAACTAGAAGAAGAGTTAATAAACATGCAGGGTAAAGAAAACTGGTTACAAGCAGAAAATGCTTGAAGCACCTCCTTCCTTCCTATAAGTATAATAGGATTTCTCTTTTCATATCCTGCACTTCCAGTCTTCACATTTTTGGTACCTCCAGCATGATTTATCCTCCCCATGATTATTATTATTTTCCTTCCACAATACCCTGATTCTTTCTCCTATCACATCTTCTCACCCATATAGTATTTCACCATGCAAGCACATAAGTTACCAGACCTTCCCTTTTCTATTTGCAAAGGGCTCCAAACACTCTCCCCTAGAAACAGTGATTTACCTTCACTACTTTCAGTTTAATGTACTATATTTGCTCTTCACAGTATAATCTCCTATATACTTAAAAGATTAAATCCAGATTGTGTGACTGCTTTGTGGAATGCCTCTGTTCAGCCTTCAAGGGTAACCCTGAGCTGTCACTCACCTACCACTATAATTCTCCATCCTGTTCCCACTCTCATGACAGGCTCCTCTACTATTGCAATGAACCTCAATGTCTGCTTGAAGGCATTGCATCCCTTGGGATTCAACAGTTTCAGAAAATGATTCTGCTATTTCCTCTTCTGCTTCAGACCTTGCTTTTGTTTCCTATCCCCTTATCACTATCCTTTTGCCTTGTACCATTGTCTTTTGTCTTCCACCCTTTCAGGCAGTCTCCATTTTATTCTCTTGCGTACTTCCAATTTTTTTTTAGTTCTGATGGAAGGTCATTGACCAGAAATGTTCTCTCTGTTCCTCCTCTTGATAGATGTTAGCTGCCCCAGTGAGTTACTTCATTGTTCTCCTCTGTAATTACAGAATCTTCTGGCCTACCTCTATCCCATATTAGTCAACAAAAAAAATTGGTAAAATGCAGGCGTGTTTGTTATATGCCTGGTATGTAATAATGGCATTCAGCACAAAGAAGCTGCTTTTCTTTTTATTTGTTCTAAAACAATATCCATTTTAGGTTACATATAAACATGGTACATAACAGATCTACACAATACCATGCAAGCAGCCAAAAGCAATTCAACTGACAAGGGGAAACATTACATTGGTGGACTTTATTTTACATAAATTTCAAAGTCTTAACAATATACAGGTATGAAAACCCTAAATTATCCAAACAACTAAAAGGAAGTATTTTCTAACAGCTTTACAGTACATTCAAAATAGATATGAACCTTCTCACTATACTAGTAGTGTGTTTAGTGGCATTTCTATTTCAATGTAGCAAACACAAAGAATATAAAAACAAGTGCTATGTATTTGGTTTCTTTTACAATGTAAGACCTATTTATTTTTTTCAATAATTATTGCACCTTTTATGTTCAGACACATTGTTAAGGCTGATGATTGTAAACTGACACACAGAACACACAAGCCTACCGTTGCCACTGATATACTACATCAAGAATGATAATCTACACGTAAACACTACCACTGCTGATGCATAGGTTTAACTTGAATACCAGTGATGTTTTGCAACCATGTATATGATGCACACACACAGGTCAGGCTTCTAAGCACAGCTTCCTCTGAATGTTGGTACAACTAGTTTACTCTAAGTTTCTCAGTCTTTGCCAATATTAGGAATATTGGTGCAGCCATTTAATTATATTTTACCATAAATGTTATTTAGCCATGGCAATGATATCACAGCAGGAAAATTGATTCATCGTTATGTACTGTCATGTTTTGACATGAAACTATGGGCTGTTTAATCAAAGTGCAAGGGATGGAACTTGCAATTTCAAAACATTGGTATGTACACAATTCCAGAATTCAAATTTCTTGTCGCTGTCCCAGAACTGCCTGCAGCTCTGAGATGATGATGAGAGAAAGTGGAAAAATTGTTAGGCAATATGCATTGGTCAGAATGCAACAGCTGAAGTCGATTTGTTTTACTGTTGTAGCATTAGTGAATCTGGATTGCATCCTGGAGCTTTGCATTACTTTTTGCTCCATGGTTCCTAGGACACTAGAACAAAGATTTGAAATATGGAAACTGAAAACACCAAAGTATTTACTGATTCTGTTCATTCTTGGAGAGTTTATCATTTTCATGTCATAGATTCATTTTAAATAGTACAAAGTTATTTTCATTTCAAGTCCAAGTTGTGTGTTGTTATTGTACAGTGTTTAAGTCCAATGACTCTGTGATATAAACGTAGAATAAAAATAAAACATCTAAAGTAAAAAGAAAATATTCATTTGTCCAGAGGGCTTTCTTGTAATATTGTAATCTTCAGCTGTAACATTTTCCTGCACATTTAATCTCTGCTGCGATTTCTCCTTTTCCAGAAAAATAAGCTTGCCTTTGCAGGAGGTCCCAAGAGCATGGGGACCTGGTTTCTGTGAGTAATTCTAATCTGGAAAATAAAATATTACAGACAAGTCTTAAATTGGGTAAATGTTAAGTACTACTATATTTGTACATCATGATTTTCAGCAAAACAGCACTTATGGACCAGGAACCCCAAAGGTTGTGAAGTGTTGAACTGGATAACTCCATATTTGTGCTGCAAACTGTCAGTAATGGTGTTGAAATGGTAAAAGTTCTCACTATCCTCAGATCCCACTTGACCTTCTTTCTGTAAACACAAGAATAAAAATAAATAGAGCCACATGGCCCATTCCTGTTACTGTTCCATTGAATAAGATCATGGTTGATTTTATGCATCAGCTCTAGTTCCCTGACTAATCCCTGTATTTTTTGACATTCTTTAAATTGCAAAAATATATCAATCCCAACATATTCAATGACTTGAGTATCCACAGATCTCTGGGGTCAAGAACTCTCTATGTAAATAAACAAAAATTCTTCCTGCCATCAGTTCTAAATGCTCAGTTCCACATTCTGTGGAACCAACTCTAGCCATTCCACGTGCCTGTCTCCAGGATTTGAATAATGGGAAAAGATTTTTTTAAATATTATGTAGTTGTGATTTACTAAACAAATACTAAATTTTTAATGGACACTAAAGGTAAAT
>JARFYF010000001.1:58916167-58930640 GCA_030265395.1 Rhina ancylostomus
AGCCACAACATTCAGCTCTTTGTAATTAGACAGGATTTTTGTCAGCTCATGAAGCCATTTCTGTTTGATAAGTCATTGAAGTTTAATCAAATATCTTCCCTGTTTCAGAATAGAATCTCAGAGATATGATGATAGGCTTTAAAACACACTGCACTCTTTAATGAAGAAATCTACTGTAATCACTTAGCCACAATCTGAACAGACAGTAATGTATTACAGTGGCAACAAGGGTTTAGCAGCACCGTCACCATATCAACATAGGACAAAGGTTACTTCCCCGCCCCATTGCTCTATCTAGCCCCAAAAATCTATTAAGACAGCATTGATTCTACTCAACCACACCTCAGTCCTTCAAGATAAAGAGTTCTCCTCATCGCAGTCCTAAATGGCTCCTTATCCTGTGAACATGTCCTTTTTTTCCTGGTTTGTCCCACAAGGAGGAAACATTCTTTGTCAATCCCCCACCAAGTATCATTAAGGTGATCTCTCGGTCTGCTGAACTCCACTGCCTTCCTACACACTTGTGCATCTGCATCTTCCTTTCCATGCCTCTTGAACTGACCTACCCATATCCACCTCTGTCACGCAGTTATGAGTGATTTGTACTTCAACTCCATCTGCCTGCTTTTGTTCCATATCCTTTGACCCTCTCGGCAAATGAAAGTTAATTGACTCCACTCTCCTTAACAATCAACAACCAAGCCCCAACCACACCATTCCCCACCCCCCCACCATTCCCAACAGCAACAGGGCTGCAGATTTCCACTACCCTCTGTGTGAATATGGTCCTGTTTTCACTCAGCAATGGACTGGCTCTATTTTACAATTATACTAATCGCTCAGAGTTCCTCACAAGATCAAATAGTTGCTCTCAATCTGCCCTATCAAATCCCTTTATCATTTTGAAGTCTTGGATTAGATTACTAAAAGAATTCAAAACACTGAAATCCATGAAGAAAACCTTGGCTGTAGTATTGTGTTTTTCTTTTCCTTATGTTATACAGTACATATGTTCAGTGATTGTGGGATGGTTGGCTGATCTATCTGTTAATCCCACTTTGGGCAAACTGCAAGGATGAAAGGGTTTTCAGGAATGACTCTAATTCCTTCCTGTTGATCCTAGCTGAGGGAGAGTTTGCTGTACAGCATCATACACAAATGACAACTGGAAATTAACCCAAAAATTGCCATCACATTTTTAATCAACTACTCACTGATATCTATCAACAGTCCATTGACTCAAGGTGTATATAATAAGTACATGCTGAAAGCTCAAAGAACTTTGGCAACTGGACACAGTTTACTAAGCTGCTCTGATCATTATATTCTGTTTCCATATATAATGCTCCAGTGGCTAAGTGAATCTTTGGAGCAGTTGGACAGATACTTTAGTTGTAAGAATTAACACAGTATAGTTCACATCAGCACTTAGGGATAAGAAATTGGAAATACACCAATGTTCCTTTGCTTACTTTTATACTGAAATCCCTCTTGGAAGTGCCACATGGAAATGGGCTGTGGAATTACTGAGTGATGCCACTTGTGGTTAATGTTCATTGTGCAGGATCACACAAACAGAATGGCCAATTGGAAAGGTTTCTGGTGCTCATGAACTCAATGACACCAACAAGAAATGAAAACTTTTAAGCTGGAGGTTGAGCCCCAGAGAGAAATGAAAAGGACAAAATCAATCAGAACAATTAGCTTTGGGGAAGTGAAAACGCATTTAATGATCTAGAATCTAGTACTCTACTGCTTGTCACATGCTTTTATCATGTGCTAATCACAACATGCACGTGAATATTGACTGACAGCTCAGACTGACATGAAATAGAAACCCACAAGTTAAATGGCACACCGGATTTCCTACCTTGCACACAGAACTTCAGTTCCTTCACATCCGTCACTGTTGTTGAAAAGAGCTTCTCGGGGACTTTTTTACTCATACGGTTATAGTTCCTTCGCTTCTTTGTCTCACCCCAAAGGTTGGAGCCTCCATGCATACTGGGAATGTTGAGGATAGCAATTCCTTCTAGTGAAGTGTTACTTAGATCAAGGACAATACCATCACACTGGAAGATACAAATCATAAAACATCACATTCTTTTGTGAAACTGATTAACATAATCTTCCAAAGTCAAAAGGAAGACACACAACAATGTCTGTCATACTGCTTTACATCAATCAGTTACAATTTTCAGAGCTATTTCATAATTGTCATTTAATGTGAATCATCTGGGTTACAAGACTCTAGTGCTCTTAAGTTTGAAAGTGGATTTCTTGTTTGGCAGCAATATAATTCTGACTTAAACTAATGATACGCATAAAAGTGAACAGCGGTTTGACTTGTCACTCCAAGGGGAGAACGAAAAATTGATAACGGTCACTTATTTGAGTTACATTTTGTTTATTCCTAAAGTGGAAGAAACATGAGATTTGAACCTTTTCTTTGCCTCTCAGATCGGGACTGATAATGTACCAAGAATAGAAAACTAACAAATTAATAGTAAGTTTTAATGTGAAAAATTTAAGTTTACTTCATATTTATTGTACCAAACACGGTGCTAATGGACCATATTTACTGCTCATTGGGGTGAATTTATCAATTCCATTGAATCTATAATAAGTGGCATAAAAGGCTTTCATCAATCTTCCAACTAAATGGTATTGAATAAACATTATTCAAAGTTATAGGACTGCATTTCACACAAAAGGATCCAGGGTTAATGTGTGGAAATTGATTTTGGAGTTCTTCTGTAAGCCAGTGCAACGTGGGCAGATGGGGAAGTAAGTTTGGGTGAAGAATCTCACCTGATCTGGCTTAAATGTCATTCCAAAACTCAGCAAAGTGGTTAACCTATAACCTTCTGAAATAGCCCAGTTTGTCTGGATCTCGAGCAATGATAGAATCATAAAATTGTGCAGCATAGATGCAGGCAATTCGGCTCAATTCATCCATGCTGACCAGTGGGCACCCTTCTGTATCAATCCCATCTCCCAAGCACATGGTCCATATGCCTAAGCAATTCAAGTGCTCATCTAGCACTTAAGTGCTGTCAGCGACCCAGCTTCAACCATTCTCTCAGGCAGTACATTCCACGTAAGAAGGGTGAAAAGGTTCCCCTGAGATCCCTTCTAAATCTCTTCCTCTTCACCCTAAATCTATATCTTCTAGCTTCATCTACCTCTGAAGATATGGCAAAAAGTTCCCTGCAGTTTACCCTATCTATACCTCTCGTAATTTTATATACCACAATCACATCCCCTCAACCTCCTCTGCTTCAGGGAGAGCAGACCCAGCTTCTCCAGTCTCTCCTCATAACTGAACTGCTCCATCCCAGGCAACATCCTGGTGAATCTCCTCTGCACCCGCTCCAGCGCCATCACATCCTTCCTATACCTTGATGACGAGAACTGCACGTAGTACTCCAGCTGAGGTCTGACCAAGGTTTCATAGTTGGAGCACAACATTCCTACTTCTGTATTCAGTGCCCCATCTAGTGAAGGCCAGTATCACAGAGGCCTTCCTAACTACATTATCAACCTGCATTGCCATTTTAAAGGATCCCTGGACTTGTACTCCAAGGTCTCTCTGTCCCTCAATACTCTCTAAGACCCTACCATTCATGGTGTATGTCATAGCCTTATTAGTACTCCCAAAATGGATTGCCTCACATTTGTCTGGATTAAACTCCACCTGCCATTTTCCAGCCTATTTCACCAACATTTCAATATGCCTCTGTGGCTTAAGACCACCTTCCACACCAGCAACAACTCCGCCAATCTTCATGTCATCCACGAACTTGCCTCCTACATCCACATGCAAGTCATTCACAAGTATTCCAAACAACAATGGTCCCAGTACCCATCCTTGTGGGACACCACGAGTCACAGGCAAGAACAGCCCTCTTCCATCACCCTCAAGTCTCCTATTGCCAAGCCAATTTTGGATTCAATTGTGGGCCTGTGGAGATCAGCATCTGATGATAAAAGGAGGGTGATTTCCACCTTAATTGCACTTTGGATACAAAAAAAAATCAATATATTTAGTCCAGAGTTCCATCCCCTCAGAATCTTGAAGTGTTCAATGTGATCACCTCTTCTGAACTCAGATGAACATAGGCTAATCTTACTCAATCTTTTCTCTGAGGACAATCCTCTCATCCTCGGAATCAATGTGGCCCTGTCTCCAAGGCAAGTTAATTCTTCTTGCTAAATTGTGTTTAGTACTCTGTGTGTGGTCTCAATGAAACCATTTTCAATTGTACCAAGACTTCCATACTTTGTATTTCAACACCTGTAGAAGAAAGGCCAACATAGCATTTGCCTTCATAATTGCAGGCTCGACCTGCATGTTTACATTCTTCATTTCATGAACTACATACATGCTCGGCACACTAGCATTTACTAGTTTCTTACTATTTCAGAAACATTGTTTTATTAGACTTCCAAGCAAAGTGAATAATCTCCCATTTTCCTACATTCTACAATCTCTAAAGATTACCTATTCACTTAACCAGTTTGCATCCCTTTGCCTCCTCCTCCCAACTCACTTCCCATCTAGCTCTCGGCTGTCAGTGAACTTGGGTTTGTTACCCTCTTTAATCTAATCCAAGCCATTGGTATAGAATGCAAATAACTAAACTTCAGTACTGATCCCAGTCGCATCTCACTAGTAACAGCCTGCCAACCTGGAAAAATACCCTATCATGTCTCTTGTTTTCTCTTCTTTAACTATTCTTTTATTCATGCTGATTCCTTACCTTGAGCCCTTTTTTGTGCAGCAACCTTTTGTGTGAATCTTTATCAAATGCTTTTAAAAAAACGAGATCTAGTTATACATGTTCCCCCTTCTAGCTACAAATCCAAGAGACCTTGTTACAATTGTCAAACAGAATTTTCCTTTCATGAAACCATATCGACTTTTCCTAATCATATGACTTTTTTTCTGAAGTACTCTGATATCATGACCATAAAATAAAACGTGATTCCAGTATTTTACTGAGGACTAATGTTAAGCTAATTAGTCAATAGTTTCCTACTTTATCCTTCCATCCCTTCTTGAAAATGGTGTTACATTTGTCACCTTTGATTTTGTTGGGACTGTTTCAGGACTAGGTAATTTTTAAAGATCATCACTGATGCATCCATTGTCTCTGTAGCCACCTCAATTAGTGATTTTGGTCTCCAGTTTTAAGGAAGAATATACTTTCATTGGAGGCAGTGCAGAGAAGGTTAACTAGATTGATTCCTCGGATGAAGGGGTTGACATAGCAAGAGCGGTTGAGCCGGTTGGATCTGCACTCATTGGAGTATGGAAACACAAGAAGTGATCTTATTTAACTACTTGAGGGCCATTAACAGGGTAGATTCTGAAAGGATGTTTCCCCTTGTGGGATATATGGAACTGGGAGCATGGTTTCAGAAACAGGGGTCAGCCATTTAAGATGAAGATTAGGAGGAATTTCTTATTCTCTTCGGTAATTATTTCCACCACAATTCACAACTAGATGTGGTAGGACTTTGGAACTTTAATCTGATTTGTTCATTGAGGGATCACATGGGTATGCCTAGTGTATGTTGCTTTTGGTGTTCTCAAAGCAATATTTTAAAAGGAATGATCCTTAAAGGGATTAGTTGAGTTTAGAATTGATATTTATTTTGCTACGCTCATTTTTACTAAATTGTAGAAGCTCAAAATTAATTTTTATATTTTTTGCTATTTATTCTCATACTCTACCTTCTCCCTCTAATACTTTTGTGGTCACTCATCGCTGATGTCTAAAACTTTCTCAGTCTTCGGACTTGCTAATTGGGAACATTATAAGCCTTTTAGTCCAAACCAAAATGTAACAAACTAAATTAGCCACAGTGGATCATTTTGCTGGTGGATTTTTTTTAATTTCTCAATAAAATACAGATTAAGTGAGAATTACAAAATACTTCTTTGAAGATCTACCTTTGTTTATCTGCTGGAAAGCCTTTTAAAAAATATAATACTCCTACCACAGTTTGAATTGTGATTTGAAGGCTGTAGATTCGACATGATTTACATGACTCAAGAGCAGACTACCAGGGAACAACACTTTGCTTTCTAAGGTAAGGAAAGACATGGCTATTGCTTATAGAATATTGTGAAATTGCTAATTATTCATCCACGCTTGATGATTATGTGTTAAGTTTATTGTCTGATTTACTTTGTCTGTCTAGTTCCAAGCTAATTCAATTTTTAAAGGTAGCATGTTTACATATGTGAGTATTTAAGTATTTCTGGAGGTGGTCTGACATTTAACCTTCCAATAGTTAGATGAGATGACTTAATGTTTGGTTTCCTTTTAAAATTAATAAAATGTGGTTGTTCAAAATACACTGCACATACTAATTTTTAAATTCTGACTCTTGTAATATATACATATTCCTTAAAATCAGCACCACTAAATAATTAATGTTCTAACAACCAGGAGCTGGTTTTACTCTAGGCACTTAGGCACTGACTTTTGTGAGTTGTTCTATTCAAGGGAGAGTGATGCATCCTCTCTTTCCTTTTACTTTTCGGTTGGCATCTGTATTGTGGGAGTGGTTACAGAATTGTACAGTGTCACCCGTACCCAAACAATAAGTATAACCATTTCCTTCTCGGTGGCTTGTGATTGATTTTGTTAAAAGGCTGAATAAACATCAACCATTGAAATACCATAAATATACAAAAAAAGCTCAACAAGAATGGAGACACATGAGACTGCAAATGATGGAATCTGGAGAAAAGAAGTGAACTGCTGGAAGAACTCAGCGGGTCAGGCAGCTCAAAACAGATGCTCCTCCAAAGATGCTGCTTGACCACGAAGTTCTTCCAACAGTTTATTTTTTGCTCCATTTTTAACAGGGAATCTGCCAAGCCCTGAACGGACTGTAATTGTTATACTCCATGCAGTGCTTTTGGCACAGAGACATCCATTTCAAAATGCAGTGCAAGAATGTGGACATGCATGAACAACTGTGAGCGATTCACTAGGAAATGATTTGTGCAATTTTAAATCAACCGTATGGCATCAAAAATATGTTCATGTTTTTTCTCTTCAGTAGACCCATTTTTGGAAAGGTTTTCCTGCCCTTTTGACTACTCTCCATTCCTCAGCTAAAAGATTAAGTAGGCAATTTGTTCCCAGCTCTCTAGGAATGCCCGTCTGCTTGCCAGGACATGTTAAGTATAATTCAACCACTGATTATTTCATCAGTTCTAGTGGGCACTGCTTGGAACTTGCCCTAATAATATTTCCAATTATTTGGCAGCTGGTGCAACGCTAGCACAGTAAAAGGAGCAATGATGGTTTTCTACTGTCAAAAGATGGCCCCATTCAGAAAACAGTTAGGACCTGGTGCTGTTAACACCAATTTTGTCAGGTTTGCTGTCAGCAACCAAGGGACTATATATAAAAGTGAGGTTTAGAAGCTGATAATCTGTTCTAAATTTGTTTCTGTTGGAATGCTGGTGCATGAAGGAAACCAGAATTCTGATTCAAGAATAATTTGAATATAAATGCTTTCCTGGAGAATATTTAACAGAGGTACAACATTGAGGCATTTCAAAACATTTTGTACAGAAAGCCTGCAAGGACATATTTTCTGTTCATCGAAGCACTTCAAACTGTAAAGGTCATTGCTGCATAATAGACAGCAACTCATTACAGCCTGTGATGAAATTGAGATTTAAGAGCAGTGTTTTACTAATCTTTCTTACAAGCACAGTACAGCAAGAAAGCATACAACCTTCACAAGCAAGCATAATTAATGCCATGCAATTAACATCTTCACCATGGTAATGATGCACAATATGATGAAATGGAGCCTAAACATTGTGATTTGGTAGCACTACCATTATATTAAAAAATACACTAGTTTGTCACTTCTTTCAATATGTTTCAAGAGGCCTTCAATAAACCACTTTGAGTCTAGGCACTATAATGCAGGCTAGTTTGTTAGTAAGTTACGATGGTAAGATCCCACAAAGATCGCAGAGATGAGTGACCAGATAATCTGTTATCAGTGATATTATTTGAGAAAGGCACTCTGGTTAGGAAGTGGGGTGAACTCTCTTCTAAGTGTTGTCCAGGGATTACAATATATTTTTAAAAAAAGCATAAAATTATCAAGTTAAAGAACCTTGATGAAAATTATGAATATTTCATATTTCAGGCTAAGACTGAGCACTCTTTAGAGTCATGGTTGGAAAGCACAGAAATGAGTCTTTCAGCCCAGTTTGCCCCGATCAACCGTGATGCCAATCTAAGCTAATCCCATTTAACAACATTAGGCCCATATCCCTCTACTACTTTCCTAGCCAAGTACCTGTCCAAATGCCTTTTAAAGACTGTAATTATATCTGCCTCCACCACCTCCTCTGATAGCTCGTTCCAGATATTTACCATGCTCTGTGTGAAAAACCTACCCCTCAGATCTCCTTTAAATTTCGACCCCTCACTTTAAATCTATGCCCTCTTGTTTTCGACTCCCCCACCCTAGGAAAAAGACTCCGACTATCTACCCTGTTCAAACCCCTCAAAATTTTATAAATTGCTATGTCACTCCTCATTCTCTTACATTCCACTGAGAATAAACCCCGCCTATCCAGTCTCTCCTTATAACTGGAGCCCTCCATTCCAGGCAATATCCTGGTGAATCTCTTCTGCATTCTTTCTAATGCTACCACTTTATTCATGTGGAAATCAGAATGGTACACAATACTTTTAACGTAATGACATCTGGACCAACATGCAAGTCCACGTCAGCTTTCCTACTCTGTACTATTGAGAACGCTGTCTTCCCTATATTGGTAGAAATGAATGGCATCCAGCAGAAATAAATACATCATTTTCTGATGCAGCAGACTGCTCAGTATTATGATGCATCACTGTTGCCCAGACATATCACTGACGCGAACATTCATTGTGTCCTTCCTAGTTTTTGTGTGTCTGTGGATCCTTGCACAGCTGATACCCTTTCACAATTGATGCAAATCACATTGCCTGCTAGGGCATCAGCTAATGCTTGCATTTTGAGCTCCTAGTACAAGAGGGCAGCAGGCAATGTGATTTGCTTCTACTGTGAAATGATAACTGCCACACAGGAATCCACGGACACAGAGACTAGGAGAGGCAGGACAAATGCTCACTTCGATGGTACATTGAGTTTCAGTGGGACCCTGCAATAACTGGCTGCATCTGGGACCATGATGTGACCCATCCTAAGGGTATTGATCAGAAATTCTGGAACAGGGCTATAGTATCCTTATAGAATTCCAAAGTTCTATCCAAGGTCAGTGTTGAATTGACCAATTGCAACCAGCAAGCCAGTAGGTTTCTGGGTTAAGAAAGGGAATGTCTATGAAGTTCTGCTCCTATTGCAAGTGTCCTTCTGTTCATGGATAGGATAGCCCAAACTTAGGCTGTCCCCTTGGTCAAACAGACCACATATTTGTTGAGAAAACTCAAGCATAAATCTTAGCCTTTGCTTAGATACCAGAGGGTATTTGATGGCAGGCAATGGTAACCTAACCAGGATTTAATGCTTTCAAAAAGGAGGAAAAAAACTGGCATGAAGATAGAAAAAAAAGTACCAGACTGCATTAATTATGGAAACAGTTACACTAATATGTGTACTATTATATGGTATAAAATAAACATACTGCAATATTTTATTGCTGTTTATAATGGCATAATGCCAGTCTCTTTGTTTTTAACTTTAGCAAAAGGAAAAAATATATATTTGATTATAGACTCAATACAAAGCATCATCTGACTGTGCACAATGGATAGCCAGATGAGGGAGAACTGCTGTGTGAAATTGAAGTGCGTCACAGTCTCTAAATTATGGGTATATTGTGCTTATAATAGAATAATGTTGAAGTTCACGATTGAATGAATATCCAGCTGCAGCAGGCAATTCTATATTGGCCTGGATTTTGTGGTCAGTGGTGAAGTGATGGTGCTTGGCATTGACCTTGAAGAAACTTGTCCCACAAAGATCTGGCATTCTCTGTGGTATGGATTTTACCCTTCCTTACAGTGATTGCTGTCAGGCATCAGCTCACTGACACTTCTGGTTTCCCAGCAACAATGATGTCAACAAGAAGGCTGAGCAGCCAATCACACTGACAGGTGGCAAACCAGGAAGCAAAATTTACAACTTGTAAGTATCTTTTAAAATATTTAAAAAAGAACAGAAATAACGATGGGAACATACATATAACATTGGCAGCAGAAATATCACAGACTTTAATGCAATAAAATGTTTTTTCCACATATATGGATTTTTGAAATTTTTATCTAAAATGGCAAACCACAAATGCAAAACTATTTTTCTAAGCAGAGTATTAAGCAGCAAAAATGGTTTAATAACACCATTAAAAGGGTCACGTACCCCCATGATGCCTTGTGTAACATTTTCAGTTTTTGCTTAAAAACAGGAAGAGTGGTTCATAAGTACTCAAGTTTCATGTCAGTATATTGTTCTGCTGCACTTTGACTGGAGGCTTTCAAAAGGCAAGAATGCTGTGGAGGGGCGTAGTGTTGCTGACAGCAACTTCTGAATCTTTGTGTTTAACTGTGGATGTGCACACTCCAGAAGTTGCTGGTAAATTCCCTCCATTATAATGCCCCTCTGCTATTCTCACCCTAAATTATAGGTCATTAATAACTGCATTGCATAGACATAATTTGCCAAACAAAATTCAACCATATATCTGAAGATTCAGCTAAATCTGCATTCAAGAGAGACGTAAATGAAGCCAAGTTCTGAAGCCAGGGTGGGGATAAACTACAAGCAACAGTAAATAACCTTGGATATTTTTAGCAGTGGTGTGACTGGGAAAGAAAAACTGTCGTTTAATCAGGCTGCGTTCACATGCACTGCCCTGGTCACAAAATGGCAGAGTTCAGTTGGAAGGAGGATTGATTTCCTGGCATGAATTCAAATAGTTTAATGGAAAATCACACTCTTGTTGATCTTGCGCAAGAAAAAACTGAAAAGAGAAACATAGACCAAATTCCATTCCTCCATTTTGCAAAATTTCTGTAACGTCAACAGTTCTTCAGCAGCATTTTTATAACTCCTCTACACTAATGTCCTAACTTTGCTAATTTATTAAATTCACAGCTTATCTGCACTTGAATGCAAATGTGCAGTTTATTCAGATTAGTCCTATTCATTCAAAGAATTCCCTTCATGAAAGATGACTCAGAATATTGTTTTTTTGCCATTCTGAACGGTACTTGGTGCAGAATTTGCATTATAAAATGTATGCTGCCATATTATCAGATGTAAATCATCTTTAAAACCACAAAGCATTTCACCTAATCTAAATGATCTGATCAGGTTGCACTTGCACATTCAGGAAAATAATCTGTTAGTGAGTGACATCTTGAAGAGTGCAAATACATTAAATGTCACACAGCACAAGAATCACAGTTGAGATGAAGTGGAATAAGCATTCTTGTGATATCTGCACCTGTTGAGCTTGGGTTAATACCAATAAGCTGATCTTCTCTATGTTCACAAAACACGTTTTGCCTAAAGAGTATGTGTCAATGCTACAATGACAGAAAGCTGCTCTTAAGCACAAGTTGTCCTCTACGCTGAGCTGCCCCTTTCAAAATTCACCCTTCCTCAACTAAAGGAGCCGCCTCTGACTGGTGTGCATGCTCATTAGGACTGGTTGGTTTAAGTGATTATTGTTTGTACCTGAAGCCTGACGATTGTCAATAGGCCTTTCAATTGAGGGTACTGACACAATCCAGTCCAATCTTGAGCTGATTTAATATCTGCTCCCAGGAAGCAGGGATCTTAATAGGGTTTCCTTTCCCCATTCATAAAGGGATGCAGAGGCTAACAGAATCACAGAACGGTTACCACATGGAGAAAGGCCATTTGGCCTGCTAAGTCCATACTAACTCCATTTAACACCAATCCAGCTAGCATCAGATCTCACCCTATATCCACAGCCCTGAAAATTATTTTCCTTCAGATACTTATGCCCCCTTTTGAATAGTACAATTGAATTTGCCACCACTTCTACCCTTTGCAGAGCATTCCATTTGTGACGTAAAATACTTTCTTCACATCACTTTTGGCCCTTTTGCCAGCCACCCTCATTCTATGTCACCTAGATCTTGACCCCCCTCCACCAATGGAGCAGTTACTCCCTATCCACTCTGCCTATATCCTTGATGATTTTAAATACTTTCAGCATACATCCTGGCAAATCAAGAAGAACAAACCAATTTCTCCAGTCTATCCACATATCTAAATTGTCTCATTCCTGGTATCACTCTGGGAAATCTCTTCTGTATCATCTTTGAAATGATGGCAATAAGAACTGGACACAATACTCCAGTTGTTATCTACATACAAAGATTCATCAAAAATTCCTTGCTCTTATACTGGTTGCCTCCATTTATAAAGCTTGGGATTCTGTGAGGTTTTTGAACCATTTTCTCAACCTGCCGTGCTACCTTATACAAGCTATGTACCAATACCCCTGACCTCTCTGTTCTTGACCCATTTTAGAACTGTTCCCTTTTTTCACTTTTTCTAGCGAAGTGTAATATTTCACATGAGCCGTACATCTGCCCATTTCACCAGCCTGTCAATATCTCTTTGGTTCAATACTATCCACTTCACTTAGGCTATTACTAAGCCACCAAACACAAAATCATTTGCACTTTGGGAAATTGTTGCATGTACACCCAAATCTTTAATAATTATTAGGAAAAGCAGTCATCCTCGTTCAATGCTGTACACTTCCTTTTAATTCAAGAAACAACATTTCACAAATAATGTTTCCTGGCACTTGGCTAATTTTTCATTAATGCTGTTGCATCACCTTTAGTCCATGCCTAAATGTGGCACTTGCAAATGATTTTGAAAGTCCATATATCCCACATTAGTGCTCTCTGTCTTGATGCAGGGTTTCGACCCAAAACGTTGACAATTCCTTTTCTTCCAGATGCTGCTCAATCCACTGAGTTCCTTCAGCAGATTGTTTGCTGCTCCAGATTCCAACTTTTGCAGTCTGTGTCTCAAATGCAGTATTTGAGACACGTTTGTTCAAAATCATTTGCCTTTAACAAATCCTTACTTGCCTTCTCCAAACAATCTACCCAAATCTGAGACTGTTCATTTAATTATTCCTTTTGGAGCTCTCCCATCTGAGGTTAAACTGACAGGTCTGTAGTTTCTGGGTTTATCCATAGATGTTTTTTTTGAACAAGGTGTAAGATTTGCAGTTTTCTAGTCCTGAGGAACCACCCCTGAATCTCTTGATGTTAGGACAATTATTGCCAGAGCTTCTGCAATCTCCTCCCTTACTTCCCTCAGCAGTCTAAAATGGATACCATCTGGATCATATGACTTTCTTATTTTAAGTGTACCAGTCTTTCTAATATCTCCTATTTATCAAATTTTAACCATTCTGGAATCTCAATTGCATCTTCCTTTGCTGAGACTCCAGTAGAAAGTACTCATTTATTACTTCAGGAACACCCTCTGCACTTATGAATAAATTTCCCTTTTGGTCTCTAATCAGCCCACCTCTCCTCTTACAACCCTTTTCCTGTTCATGTGCCTCTGGAATACTTTTCAGGTTTTATTTTATGTTTGTTTCCAGATTATTCTCATACCGTCCTTTTTCACTTCCTCTCTAGACTTTCTGTAATCAGCCTAATTCTTATTTACATTAATCACCTGGCAGCTGTCTTCTTTTTTCTGTCTATTTTTCTAAAATCACTCATCTTGTCCTAGCTTGCATTTTCCTATCCTACATACCCAAGTTGTAGCTGGAACATCTCCCCTTTAAAGACCTCTCATTGTTCATTAACATCTGTCACTCCCAACCTCTTTCCACATATGCTGCTTCACTCCTGACTGCTTCCAACATTTTCTGTTCTTACTGTTGAGCACACCTCTGGTATTTATGTACTTCACTGTAAAACTATCATGGAGCCTAAGTTCTAGCTTTTCATTTAATAGCAATCCTTTGCCATTGCTTTTGCTAATATCAGTGAATGCTATATTAGGCCTTACCTAGTAGCTGAATAAACGCTAATCCATAAGAAATATGGCCAATTTAGGTCCCAGCCTGTTAGAAGCACGTTGACTGCTCAGGTCTGTTGTCTTACAAAGACAAAAATATTTTCTGATCATTGAGCAACAGACCTGATAGAGTCCTAATGAGGAAGGGTTAAGAAACTGTGACTGACTGTAACTGTATAAATAACTGATGGAAAAATACCTCGCAAACAAGAGCACGCAAGCTACTGACTCAGGGATAGGTGATAATTACTGTGTCCGGAACCTTGGTTGCAGACCAGTTATGCTGGACAATAAGGGTGCTGGGTGCAATAAACCATGAGTGGGAAGCTTGTCCTAAACAATGAGGGTGATACCTGTCTTTAAATCTCTTGATTATAAATCAATTATG
>JARFYF010000001.1:58975133-58988497 GCA_030265395.1 Rhina ancylostomus
ATTTTTATTTTACCAGCAAATTTCTATCATCCCCCCTAAAATTAAGCTTAAAGTATCTGACAGAGCAAATCCACGTTGAGGTTATTCACATTTGAAATTGTCCCTAATACTGAAAATATTAACTTTTGGAAATGTTTGACACTCAGCATAACAGTGTCTCTGCCATTTCTCAAGGTCCCCCACAGGAGTTATGTGGATATGGGGAGAACCTTGTGAGGAATTTTAGCATATGTTTCAATTTCAAAAATAAACAATTGATTTTATTTGGGCAGAAAAATATATAATTACATTTGCATATATAATTGCATCCACCAATGACTCAGTGTTCACTGACAAACAGTGCTCCTTTTTGAACTCTTTGTTTCCCTCCTCATCCAATTTCGTCACCTTGTTTGAAGTCGCTAGCACTTACTAGTGTGTATTGTACCGGCTCGCGATGTCTCCTAAATGTTTTCTGGCCACAATTTACTTTCCATTTCAAACATAATCATTTTAAGATAATGAAGCCATCCTTTACGATTAAAAGCCATATCCAAAATGTTTTTAACAATGAATACTCCGTCAAATAGAAAAATAATCATCAATTTTGACATTTTGCACTTTTTGATTAAGTTTTTAAATTCATTATGAAAATAGCAGAATGTGAACTTCTTGCAGCGCAGCTCCAAGATATGTTAATTTATTCAGAAGGAGAATTTGAATTGATTTGCCATGGCATCAAACTAAGTGTTATTTTCAGTGCACTTTGATTATTAGCTCCATCAATCCCAATACATTATTCTGATCCATGGCCAGTTACAGAATATTAAACAGTAATGCATTATATTGTATCTAAAAACCACTTCACATCTTTAATGTAGCTTTGCCTTTGAAGGCAACCAGCAAGCAAGCACCTAAATTGGACAGTCAGCACTGCTTCCCAGGGATATCAAAGGCAGATCTCAATAGCACAGGCTGTAATTACATACATGCATCTTTAATGCACCATCCTCTGAGATTACTTTACATTGGAGGTTAAGCGTGTAATAGCAGAAATGTGAAACCATTCGCTAAGAGCTTCTGGTTCAATATGCACATAATATGTTGTCTTTTATGGGGCTTTATATCTTTACATTAAACATAGCTACTTGTTTTCTTCAATTAGCCTACTTCCTGCAATCAATCATATGCTGTTCTGTTCGAAATATCTTCACTAAGACTAATTGGTACTTTCTATTCTCCACATTAAAAGATCATTTTCTGTGCATGATATAATTAAAATTATGTATTTACATGTATCTTTATTAAGAAGCCCAAAAAAAGAAAGTTAAAAATAGAAACAGTAATATTGTGAATGATAGGATTGACATTCATTTTTTTTCCTGGAGGGAAAATGGCAAAACTGGCTAATACTCTACTGTGCTGAGAAAATGAACAGTAAATATTGCATTTGTTTTTAAATAAACTTGGTAAAAATAACAGAGTCGTTTACTTGGAACCTAGGATTTTGACAATTAGCAGATACCAACTTGGGGGGGGGGGTGCGGGGGGAGAAGAGAGAAGGGAGAGAGAGAGAACAAGATAGTTAAGGCAAGAGGAAGATTGATTTGTAGAACCCCTATTTGGAATACAGAATTTCTTGTTAGATCTTTAGCACCAGAAAATAATTGTTGGAAACATCAACTAGTTTGAAGAAGCATTTTAAGGCTTTATAAATTATAGTGAAGCTGGAAGTTGATGCAATGGGAATGAGCACAGTAACCTGATGAAACAGACTACTCACTTAAAGGCCTGGATAGATTTTCATTTCATTGAATACATGGTCTATTAAGGTTGAGCTATCCACTCTGTCAGATTGTATCTTTTTACTGTTGTAACTTTTTATTATATTGTTTTTGTATCTGAGTTAGCACTTAATAACTGGAAAGATGTGGGGATAGATTTTTTGCTCTTCTCTAGACAGCAATCCGAAGAATTAGTGTGCCCTCAGAAGCCTACAAAACAAGGTTCTAGCACTGGTCTGCTCAGTTGGCTAATCTCAGATGGGTAGTGATTGGGATGGCATTATGTTCAACAGAACAAAATCCATTTAATTTCTATTCTAATCTAATAAGAAATAAACACTGCACGATTGATAGCAAACATCCCACTTCAGTACTTATTAGTGTCACTCATGGTGTACTTGGTAATGAGTAATGCTAGGACAACTCCACAGCTAAGTTCTAGGATTGAGATAACTGGCTTCCAATAGCCACAATCATTCCCTTCTGTTCTAGCTATTACTCCAGCTCATGAAGAGTTTTTAAAACTTTAAACAAAAATAGAGGGATGCTTGGAAAAAAATGTTGTGAAAAGTATTTTAAATAGAAGTAATGAAAGCTCACACAAGTATATTTTTGATTCATACACAGTTACTATAAACTGTATTTTTACTTCTAGATTTACTGCCAAACTGGAATGGACACAAGTCATCCTCAATCCTGAGGGACTTCCTAAGGTGGAGGGGATTTAGTTGAATTAATGGAAATGATTTCAATTACTGTCCAAATTAATGACCAGAATGTGATAAAATAGGTACTTTTCTTATACAAATAGCCTGATTCCAGTTAAGATCTATGTTCAATGCAGATGCTGGGAAATCTGAAACAAAAACAAAAAATGCTAAAAACACTCTGCAGGTCAGATAGCATCTGTGGAAAGAGAAACAGTTGACGTTTAAGGTCAGAACTGGAAAGATCGATACTTTCCTTTTGGATATTGGCTCTCAAAATTAGCAGAATCAATATTTTGGAATTTTTTTAAAGAGTTAAATTGCTCTTTTTAGCATTCACTAACAAAGATACTGACGAAGCAATGCATGGTGAGATTTTGTATTTATTGGCACATTCTTCCTTTTAAAGAGACCACAGGCTGCAGTTGCAACACATTTTTAACATATTGATGAGACATGCAACTGCACGGGTGGTGGTAGGGACTGGTATGATAGGGTCATTTAAGAGATTGTTAGACAGGCACATGGATGAAAGAAAAATAGAGGGTCATGGGAGGTGAAGTAGCGAGGGGGATAGATTGAATGGGGTCAAGGTTTATATAGGTCAGCACAACATCATGGGCTGAAGGGCCCATACTGTGCTGTACTGTACTGTTCTATATTCTATGTTTATGCACAGATGGATGATCCATGACTAAAAACACAACAGTACTACAACTTAAGTTATCCCTTGGCGGCAACTTGTGGAAGTGGTGGTTGACTAAAAACTAGAACTAACCTTTTCAAAGCTAAGTTACAAGCTTTATTTGCTCTGTCTCTTAACAGTGGTTGTGAATTAAACACAGTAAGTATAAATGTGAAGTAGTTTCCTGTAATAAAACACAACATATGATGATGAAGGTGGGTTTTATTTCAGTCTGTGAAAGGGCAATGCTTTCTTTGTGGTAAGCTTTTACACAGAGGGAAAAAAAATCCAATAAATAAAACATCAGAAAGATTGTCTGGGCCCCTTGCCTAGAACTACAAACAAAATGTTCAAAACAAGTGATTGAATTTTAAATGACATGTAAATTTGCCTTTGAAGATGAAAGATAATTAGCTAAAAAGAGACAGGTCTTTTCAGTCCCTCCAAATTTACATGAGATCTGTTGAAAACCAAATATGCAAAGCTTGTCCTTAATGCTAAATTAGAGAAAAAGGAATACACCAGTATAAATTGTATTCCTTAAGAACTTAAGTAAATAACTGGGCTGCCAATTAAAGATCCAGTGCCACTTAAAATTTCCAAATAATTTTGGCAGATAAATATGGAATGAAATGGTTGATACATAACCTCTAACTGCTTAATTCCATGGATTTAAGTTCCATGGTTTTCTTGGACTTCAGGACACCAGGTGGATAAGGGAAGGTAGGTAAAACTATGTATGTCAAAGGGGTTTGGGTTGCGGGCCAGGAGAGGAGAGGAGCGTTCCCCCGGGTCCAACAATCCACCCTATTTCTGATTCCTGTTTGGAAAACTTCAAACCAATAGCTTAAGTTAGATTCCTGCCTCTGGAATGACTCTCAGGAATGAACCTCCAACCAGCGATTACAAACTCTCCGTCATCCCTGATCACTTTCTCCTGGTCCTGAAAATAAATTTCTGTCTAGTTGTGCTTTGCTGTTCCATCGCATGCTGCAATCTACCCCAGGGCCATCAACTGATCTACTCCTGGGCCATTGCCTCAACGGCAATGTTCCTACCTGACGGGGAGACAAGCCTGGCCTTCAGGCAGGAAAGTGGCTAAGAAAAAAAATGCAAGAAGTGAAGTCAAAACTCAGTGTTCCAGAGCTCCTCTATTTTGGTTGAAATTCCTGTCCTGGTTCTAATAAATACTGGGACAAGAATTTTATAATTTTGAATTTCTGGGAAAGAATAAGTTAAAATCTGAGATTATCCAAATTTGTCTGGGTTTCAATGCTTTGAAAATGCATGAAAATATGTAGGGCTGCATGTGTAGAAGGAAGAAGAGGAAGGGCCATGATCAGTAAACACGGTTCAGAATGTCTCAAAACTGCATGATGCTGTGAAACTTTAGACTGTACATACATGGTTGCTGTATGTACAATAGACTGGTCTATTGACTCATCCCACAGACATGTGTTCCCAATCAATTACTTCCCTCAGACACATCTGCACAGTAAGGACACCCATACAGTAATGAATTACCAGCAAAAATGCAAGCGCAGTCTTCATTTGGTAAAAAGACTCCACTTATATGGGATGTCTCAAAGTACTTAACAGTCAAAAAAATACTCTTGAGCTGTAGCTGCTGTAACTTAGGAAAAACACCAAGCAGCATGCACACTGAAGGTTCCCTCAAGTAGCAAAGTGTTAATAACCTGATAATCTGGTTTTATGATGTTGTTTGATGGAAAAATATTGCTCAAGATACCAGGGAGCTCTCCCCTGCTATGCTTCAGAATGATGTTATAGTAACCAATGATAGAAGATGGGAGCTGTAGTTTGTCACTTTGTCCAAAATTAGTACCTCTGATATTTCGTCAAAGCTGCAGCGAAATGCTGGCCTAGATTTTGGTGTGCAAGAATCTGGAGGAGGGCTTAACTAATGTAATATGGAAGATAGCACACATCAGCACATTTTGGGCTAAAGTGTTTAAGTCTCTAGAGTAGAATTTGCAATCACAGACTTCTTACTCAGAAGCCAAGTCAAACTATAATTTTATTTTTACTTCAAGAATATGTACTCAACTCTTCAAAAGCAAAATAATTTTAGATATGAATTAATTTTAATTCCACTTAAAAATAATGTTTCAGGGTACACATGCCTGGAAGTTCATCCCCAAACACTGAAATCAATTGAATGAATTTCAGAGGCAGCGTACAGCATGACTATACAGCACATTTAGTGCTACTGATTAGGGATTATATTCAAAACAATTATTTCTATAAATGGATGACTCCCCATTAACTGTCCAATTTTACAGGTGGTCCTCAAGATACTTAGAAAGATACTTCCTTTTTTCCCCAGACAACTTTCTCCCTTCCAATTCTCTGTCCCTGATGACTCCTTACTGGGCTATTCCAGTTTCTCATCCAGATGTCATTACTCTTGCATAAGCCTTATCCACGAATGTCAACACTCACATGTGCACATTTCCTCAAGTGAGGACCATTTTAATTCATGTTGCTTTGCTAGCAGCTGAAATATTTGCATGATTCCCAAAAGCGAGGATCTGAATTTAAGGGGTTTCCTTGGCAGAGAATAAACCAACTAAAAGCTTCTGATGCACACCATAAAGCCGAAATAACACATTAGTGAATAGATTACTGTAAATGAACAGCTGAATTGGCTGAGAGGGTTGACACTAACCCTAAAGAAGAACCTATAGAGAGCAAGCACAACTGTAATGGTTACTGAATGACAACTACTAATATCTGTTCTGACAGACCAATGGAGTGAATTTAAATCAGGCAACACCATGAGTAAAATTTTGTTGAATGTGATACTAATTTGGACATTCAGCACAACTATAAATACTGCACAACAGAGTGTAACCCAAGACAAACGTTGCCAAACTCACAGTCATAAACTCATTATGTAGTCACAGATCAAAATACTCCTCGGACTGCACATTGAGTGGCTGAGACCCTTGTACTGTTCGTGGTGCAGTGTGTGTAAAGGAAAATATTTCTGTCATGCTGATGTAAAGTTAATCTTGTAAGTGCATGGAATGAAGCACCCTAGTATGTATGGAACAGACATAATGTCTTGTATTTTGAATAGTAATATAAATGCACTTTATATATTTGCAAATGTTATTAAAAAATATCTGGAGCTTTGGAGTTAATACAGAATCTTTCATCACTAAAGGCCATTACACCTAATGAGTCTATACTGGCCTTTTGAAGGAGCTTTCCAATCACCTCACTGTCCAGTTTTTTTCCTGCAACATTTTCAGTATGCATCAGATTCCCTTTCCAAACTCACTATTGAATCTGCTTTTATCATACAAGCTGAGAAGGTGAGCACAAATGCCAAAGAAGAACCTATACAACAGAGAGCAAACAGAACTGCAATAACGCATTCCAAAAATCATAACTCAACTGCATGAAGAAATTTCATCAGCATCCCCTGGCCTTTTTCCAACTATCTGAATCATGGTTTACTGTACCTCCTGTCAAAGGAAAGAGTTTCCCCAACTGCACCCTATCAAAGGTTGAAGTGATCTGCTTTGAACTAATGTTTCAGTGAACATCTTGGCCCCAATTTCACAACAGACAAGCTGAATCTTTGATTAAGGCTGTGACAATGATCTGACAAAAAATTAATAAATGTTTCTATTGAGGACTATATTTAAACCACCAAGTGTGCTATCAGTGAGTCACTATTTTAAATAGCTTCAGTACATATAAAAAGCTTTAAGGACCACGTGCAGCAGTTAAAAGGAAGTCATTCAAATAACGAAGTAATGAAAATATCCCACCTATACGGCAGACAGTTACTAATGCCTGATAATGTAAATTTAGAAATCCCAAGGAAAAATGCCCAACTGAAAGTAACTTGCAATTGCTAAATGGATGCAATGCTTTGGTGAATACTCCAGATTCAAAGTTACAGTCTAAACATAGCCTTCCAGAAATACAATATGGCTATTCAAATGAAATAATTGAGTTTTAAATAGATCAAAATGATATTTTACTGAGATATATAGTTTGCAACCAGAAAGGTGTTCAGGCCAAAATCTTCCAGCTGTTTATGGAATAATGGGTAGTCGCATTTCATTAATTGGATAATCCCTTTCGACTAGGAAGATTTGAAATGTGATCACCAAACAGGATTGAGTTCATTAATCCAAGCTGGGTAGCTCCAGGGGTTCACAATTGCATTACTGTGGCAGTTTGGGGATGGAGATAGCAGTCAGATTCATACTCTTGTCAACTATCTAATAGAAGTGTGCAAGTGTTAATAATAATTGCGAACAGATGTCAGCAAAACTAAAGAGCTGGCTATTGACTTCAGGAAGCAGGGCGGTGTACATGCCTGTCTGTATCAATGGTGCTGAGTTGGAGATGGTTGAGAGCTTCAAGTTCCGAGGTGTAAATATCACCAACTTTTTCTGGTCCAGCCATGCACCTCTACCAAGAAAATGCACCAGCACCTCTACTTCCTCAGAAGGTTAAGGAAATTCAGCATGTCCCCAAAAAAACCTTACCAATTTTTTTTTAAACAGATGTACCACAGCTCGATATGGCAACTGCTCTGCCCAAGTTTGCAAGAAATTGCAGAGAATTGGGAACACAGCTCAACACATCACAAAAACCAGCCTCCCCCTCCATGGACTCTGTCCTCACTTCCTGCTGCCTTGTGAGAGCATTCAACATATCAAAGACCCTTCCCACCACAGTCATCCTCTTTGGTATCCCCCCCTTCCATTAGGCAGAAGACACAGAAGTGTGAGAGCACATACCACCAGACTCAAGGACAGCTTCTATCCCACTGTTATATGACTCCTTAATGGACCTCTTTTAATTAAAAGATGAACTCTTAATCTCTCAATATACCTCTTCCTGACCCTTGCACCTTATTTGTTTACCTGCACTGCATTCTGTTATTATTTTCCTTTTGTACTATCTCGATGTATTTATGCATGGAATAATCCGTCCGGATGGCACACAAATAAAGCTTTTCACTGTATCTCAGTATATGTGACAATAATTAACCAATTACCAGATCACGGAGACACAAGAAATTGAGCAACACACAAGGTGCTGGAGGAACTCAGCAGGTCAGGCAGCATCAATGGAGGGAAATGGACCGTCGACATTTCGGGCTGAGACCCTTCATCAGGACTGGAAAGAAAGGAGAAGCCAGAATAAAAGGGTGGGAGGAGTACGAGCTGGTGGGTAATAGGTGAATCCAGGTGAGAGGGAGATGTTAGAAGCTGGGAGGTGATAGGTGGAAGTGACAAAGGGCTGAAGATGATGGAATGGAATCTGACAGGAGAGGAAGGCGGAGGCAGAATATACAGCGGAGACAGAGAAACTGAGAAGAGGGAATGGCGTCCTTGCAAGTGACAGGGTGGGAGGAGGTGTAGTCAAGATATCTACTAGAACTGCTAAATCAAGGCTAGACGCAAATTAGAATGCACCTCACATTCTGCCTGGCCAGTCTCCAACCTGGCGGCATGAACACCAAATTCTCAATCTTCTGGCAACCACTCCCCCTCTGTTCTTTTTCCCTTTTCTCTCTCCTCCTGATCCACCTGGCCTCCCTCACCTTCTCTCTTTCCCCTCCCCAACCCTCTCCATCTGCCCATCACCCACACACTCCACCCACTGGTTCCCCTCCCCATCTCCTTCCCTTTACTCCAGGCTCCACCTTCCTCTCCTGTCAGATTCCATCAAGTTCACCCCTTGTCACGACCACCTAGCACCTCCCAGCTTCCGACATCATTCCCCCTCTCCCTCCTTTCGTTCTGCCCATCACCCCCCCTCACCCGGATCCACCTACAGCCCACCAGCCCTAGTTCCACCACATCTCTCCACCTTTTGATACTGGCTATCAGTCCAGATGCAAGGCCTCGACCTGAAGTGTTGACTGTCCACTTCCCTCCATAGATGCTGCCTGACCCACTGACTTCGTCCAGCGCTTTGTGCATTACCTGATCATGCTTGGCTATGTTTCTCTCTCTTTAGGGAAATGCATGATGAACACTCACTGAAAACACTCATGAGTAGTAGCCACTTGCCAAAGGTACTGATGGGCAACTGGCTCTTCTGGAGCAGTAGCCCAGTAACAAGTAAACGGCTGCAAGGAAGAGTTGGGTCAAAAAGGTAAGGAAAGAAAAAAAAACCAAATTATTCAATTAGTTCAGTTTGTTAAGCATTTAAATATTATTTGTTAATTACTGAAGTTGGTGGTGGGGCTAATGACTAAAACAATAGGGATTTAGAGAAAAATGAATTAAAATTTCACCACTTATTTTCAAATACCCATGATAATTGCATTCTTAATCTTCCTCTCTCTCATTTCTATCTTTTGCAAAAGGACAAATTTCTTGAATTTTCCCATACCAAATATCTTTGTTAGTTTAGTTAAGCTATAAAGGTCATACAGCAGAATCTGGGCATTAAGGACAAGTCGACAAGACTGCTATTTCTGCTTCTCAGCAGCTGCTCCCACACTACATCAAGTAACCTGACCAGCAGATCTTATATATTTTTCCCCTCATGTACATACCTAGTTTCTTTGTTGGATTTATTGATGCTATGCCACATCTATTTCACACTGCAATAAATTTCACCCTTGAATAATGACATCTGCCCTGAATTCAGTAGTGACGATACTGATGACACCTAGTTTTGGAGTTCCCCAGGAGTGGAAACACCTCTTCCTCACCTCTCCCAATGAAGCCCTTTATTTCAAATATCTCTAATGGTCACTCAATGTGCTTTTCCATTCTGGAGAAAGCAGCACCAGTCTATTATATCTTTCATTTTACTCTCTCAGTTCTGAAATCTTATAAATCTCATAAGCAATTACAGCATCATATATCCTCAATATGTTTATTATAATAAGGAAACCAGAACAGTTCATGGTGCTATTAAATGTAGCATGACTAAGTTCCTAATACTTAGAAACTGGATTGCACAGTACTATAATTTTTTGCATTATATTATCCAATTTCAGTAAAAAAAAACTCAATGTAATTCAATATAGGAATTTTTATGCAACTTGACTGAAGTCTTGGATTCTCATTACAGGTCCTGTAACACATGGAGGACCCTGAGCATATGTCGGGGCATCCTTCTGCATGCAACCAAAACTAGACACTGCTTCTGGAATTTTCTTGTAGTTTTTTGGAACATAGAACATAGAAAAACTACAGCATAATTCAGGCCCTACGGCCCACAAAGCTGTGCCAAACATGTCCCTAACCTGGAAATTACCAGACCTACCCATAGCCCTCTATTTTATTCAACTCCATGTACCTATCTAACAGTCTCTTGAAAGACCCTATTGTATCCACCTCCACTACAGTTTTCGGCAGCCCATTAACGTTTGCTAGCCATTCTTGTGAAAGCTATTTGATACAGCATCTGAAAACCTTGATTCAAAGCATAGCTGTGTGAGCTGATCCTGGTCTGGTGCTAGGATCCGAACTCAGATAGTATGTTCTTTGGGTCCCCCTCCTCTCCTTCCTCCGATGTCTCAAGCTTGCACCCGTTGTCCAAAACCTCTCCACTACCCATCCGACACCCTGACCAGGCACTTTGTTGGCTATCAACTGCCCAAACCCAGTGCCTGGCCACTGAACTCTGCTCAATCACTGATCGCCTCACATTCCCCCCTCCACTCCCCAATACCCAATTCCTTTGGTAAGTTTGGCAATGGCGAATCTCACAAAGGCACCGCAAGGCCCATTCCTTACTTGGAAATAAACTGCTGTTCCTTCATCATCACTGAAGCAAAATCCTGCATCTTTCTCCTCAACCACATTGTGGAAGTAGCCTCCTTGGAAGGGCAGCAGTGGTTCAATAAGGTAGCTCACCAGGACCTTCTCAATGGCAATTAGGGGTAGGTAATAAATACTGGCCCTGCTAGCGACACCAACGTCCCATTAATGAACTTTCATTTTGTGGCTTGCTGTCAATTTTGTTTCACAGGGCTCCTCTGAAGTGACTTTAAGTGTTGAAGAGGCCACGTGAGTTCGCACCATTGTTGTGTGGGTTGAACAAGTATGGCCTGAAGCGCTTCAAAATTACCTTGGTAAAAATGAGTATTTAAGCTCATAGATAATCCAAGCAAAGGATTTTCCATGTAATTAATATATAAAAATATACAAAATACCGGATTACTTGTGGTACTGGCCAGACTTGGGTAACTTCCCATACATCCTTACCACAAGGAGGAGGTCATTCAGTCCATCAAGTCTATGCCAGCTTCGAGAGCAATCTTATCAGTTACACTTCCCTCCCCACTAATTTCCCTGTACCTGAAGTCTGTTCTCTCTCACATGCCCATCAACTCCCCCTGATTCTCCTCCCACCCACCCAGGGGTAATTTACAGTGACCAATTAACCGACCAACCAGCACATCTTTGGGAAGTGGGAGGAAACTGGGCCACCCAGAGGAGACAAGAGACTGCAGCTGCTGGAATCTGGAGCAACAAACAAAATGCTGGAGGAATTCAGCAAGTCAGGCAGCATCTGTGGAGGGAAATGCGCAGTCAACATTTCCGGTCAAAACCCTTCACCTGGACCCAAAGGAAACCCACATGGTCACAGGGAGAACGTGCAAACTCCACACAGACAGCATAGAGGTCAGAATTGAACTTGGCTCACTGCAGCTGTGAGGCATCTGCCCTGCTGTAGTGTCATGGATAATTTTTTAAAATTAAAAACCAGATTGTGATAAGAGTGGGAGTTGCTGGAAATTTGTTGCACTAAACCAGTTAGTGGCTGGAGTTGGGGTTGCTTCATAACACTTCATACAGCCAGGCTAAATGAGGCATAACCAGATACTGAGAGAAGAGTTTACAGCCTGGGGCTGTAAACGCATGTGCACACATGCAGGTTTTATGTTTAGCAATATGCAGAGAATGGTATCTGGACCAAATTCTGCACCCCTGAATTACAACTAAAGAAAGGCTAAGACCAAATCTTTTCATCCAGTTACATTCTGCACATCATTTACATTATCGACCAGTAATCTAATTATTTTAAAGCTCCCATAATGCCACAACATCACAACTGAAGTAAGATCTATCTTTATAATTGCAGAATCATACAAATGTAGCAGTAGCAAAAGGCACAATATAAATAACAATTTGGTAATTAGTAACAATGCCAGCAATTTCAATAGGAATCTTACAGTCTTTTGCTGAACACTTGCTTCAGATGATGTTTAGAAAAACACATTGGCAGACTCATTTTATCTGCTGCGATAAGTTGCTCTGTATTGCGGTCTACATTCTTAATGGCTACCTGCAGAAATACCTAACATGAACTTCCAAACAGGTGCTCATATCCCTAGAACAGTTGCAGGCTACTTTGATGAACAGTTTCCCCCATAAACCTGTCTCAATAAAAGCACAAATTCTTCTCTTAGATATATAAAACCCAACCTATTTACAATTAAAATGCTCAACATCAATTTCATTCCAATAGCTTTTAGGTTCTGAATTAGCCCTTTATCAAAGGAATGCTGCCAGAAAGAGCAGCAACTCTCAAGTCCGGGAAGATTTTAGAATTCAGCAAAGGAGGACCAAGAAAATAATAAAAAAAAGGAGAGTAGAATAACAGGGTAAACTAGCAAAAAATCTGAAGTTGATTGTAAAAGCTTCTAGAGATCTGTACAAGTTAATGCAGATCAATTCCAGATTATGAGATGGGAAGTTACATTAAGTAGTAACAAAATGGCAAAGAAATTAAACAAATATTTTGTGTCCACCTTCAGGGACGAAGGCAGAAGCCCTCCCAGAAACACTGGAGAACAACTGGTCTCGAGTGAATGAGCAGCTGGAAGAAATTAGCACTAATTAAAAAGGAAGTAATGTAGAAATTAATGGGACTGAAATCTAATAAATCCACAGAACTCGGGGCAGCTTAGTGGCGAGGCAATTAGTGCTGCTGCCTCACAGCTCCAGGAAGCTGGGTTCAATCCTGATCTCCAGTGCTGTCTGTGTGGAGTTTGCATGTCCTCCCCATGACCATGTGAGCTTCCCCAGGTGTTTCGTTTTCCTCACATGTTGTAAATATGTTGATAGGTTAATTGGTTATGTAAATTATCCCTTAATGTAGGTAATTGGTTGATTTATTCCAAAATAGCTCCCACACATTGGAGAGGAGCAAATATAACTATTTAAGAAAGGAGGGAGAAGGGAGGCT
>JARFYF010000001.1:59085890-59095986 GCA_030265395.1 Rhina ancylostomus
AGAGTTGTACAGCACAGAAATGGGCCCTTTGGCTCACTGCGTCAATACCAATCTTTCTGCCCATCTACACTAATTCCATTTGCCTGCACGATATCCTTCTCTGCCTTGCCTATTCAAGTGCCTGTCTAAATGTCTCTTTAGTAACCTCAGGCAGTGGATTTTTCTGGAGGAGCAATGCTCTCTGTGGTCAGGGCAAGAGCCGTGGTTTCTACAGCCCCTTTGTTAAAACTACCACCAAATTGTCCAATCTAGTGTCACACAATATACTGCACTGAATAGAAAGCAGAAAAGTCACCAAATGGTCACTGCCAACTTAAGCCAGCTTTGTTAAACGACAATTTCTTTTCATGCAAATCTTTTCCTTAAGAAAGGTAGTCCAGGGAAGGCCAGCACTACAGGGTGTGGAAACAACACAAAAAGCAAAAAATTTAGCTGCCCGGGAACTGCTGAAATTTGGAACAAATTTGATAACTCTCACAACTTCTACCCAGCTTCAGCTGGAGATTTCTGCGCAATTAGCCAAACAAAATCTACGAGGTAACCAGCAGATTTGCACCAAACTATTATTTAGTGCTTATTCTGCACTTAATATAAGGAAAGAGAACAGCATTATTATGGAATATGTGCACTCCCACCCTTTTCCTGCCCTCTCCATCTAGCCCACCCCACCAGCAACATCACAAAGTACATCACCTACTGCAGTACCAAACAACAAATATGCAAGTTTAACGTATCATCAAGCACACACCAGTATACAATTAGGGGTTTCATAGAGAGAATTTGTTGTTGGTTGCCACCACTGAACAGATGTGAAATTGTCAGCTGGCGCTGCTCCTCACCACCACGCATTCACTAGAATGGAACCAAATCCACAAAGGCGAGTGTAACTGGTGGTCGATGCTCTCCCAGCCAGAGATGAATTCCTCCCATTCTGTCAACACTGGGTAAATTTGGATGCCATTCAAAACTGAACAGGCAGGTAGTTTTGAAAGTTATCCATGCAGAGAGTATTCCAGCACCTTTCTGATGTGTGCCTGGAAGATAGTGGAAAGGCATGGGGGTATCCTGCAGTGACTCACCTCCTGACACTCAAAGCCCATTCCACTGCCTATAAGGCACAAGTTAGGAGAGTGACAGAATACTCACCCCTTGCTTGGATGAGTGCAGCAACAACAGCTCTCAAGAAATTTGCTGCTGTCCAGGACAAAGCAGTCCACCTGATGGCACCCCATTCACCACCCTACATGTACGTTCCTATACCTGGCTGGTGCACAGTTGCTGCAGCAGGTACCGTGACAGGACCTCCCAAAGTTGTGACCTCTATCACTGAAGACAAGGGCAGCAGGCACTTGGGAACAGCACCACCTGCAGGTTCCCCAAGTTGGGCACCATCCCAACTTGGAAATGTACTGCTTGTCTTTTCTGGTCATTCAGTCTTATTCCTGGAGCTCCTTGCCTAATAGCATGGTGGAATATCTTCACCAGAAGGACTGGAGTGGTTCAGGGTGGCAGCTTACCATTACCTTCTGAAGGGCAATTAGGGATGGACAATAAATGCTGGCCTTGCCAGCAATGTCCTGGACCCAAAACTGAACTAAAAATATTGAAAATGCAAATATGAAATGAGATCTGAGAATTCTGGTATTCCACACTGCATCAGAAAGACCTGTATAAGCATGTAGAGAAAACCTAGCCCTCAAAGTTAAAACACAGACCTTCCTTTAATTGCACACACTGCCATATATTTACTTACAAGAACAACAAAGGCCTTGTTTTCTAACACCCAATAGAATAGTCAGGCAGAAGTTGCAGTAGGCAGGCTTGTTGAAATGTTTTAATCTCCAAACATGTTGACCATCATCTTTCACATTCTGCAGTAAGGGGAAAATACAAAATAAATGAAACAGAATATATTGAAGCATATCAATGAAGTGAGAGGTTCTTTACTAAACCCTCACATACATCATCTAATCATAAAATAGTAAAACACAAAAGACATAACATGCACCAGCTCCTTTGGAACCAAACAGAAAATCCCAAACTGTCCTAACACTTTCTGTTATTCCACACATTTATCCAATTTCCCTATGAAAGCTATCATGGACCAGGCATCTCATTCCAAATTTACCAATCTCATTAAATCTTCACTCCATGACTATTGACCCCTTAAACACTGGGAACAGCATCGCAGTAATTCTTCCATATGAACCATGATTTGAGATGTATCTATCAAAGAGATGTATCTCTTTGCCTTCTCTCCTCCAAGAAGGACAATCCCACTTTCTCCAGTCCACACACATTACCATGATTCCTCATTCTCAGAACCACTCTGGTAAATCTTTCTGCATTCTAAGCCTTCACACCCTTCCCTAAGGTATAGTGGTCAGAATTGGATGCAATATTTGAACTGAGGCAGATCTAGACCTAATTTCTCGGAGATTATGTACATTCTCATCAACTCCAGTTTTCCAATAAAACTCTATTTTAATGTTCAATATTTATTTACCATTAGGATTTCATTTTCCAATTTGAATTGGGTCCCTCTCAGGTATGGAACACAGGCACATACCTCCAGGAAGTTTGGAACTCCTGCACAAGCACACAAGACCTCGTAAGTACCAAACTTACTGAAAAATGCTCAGCAGGATTTGCCAACTGGGCTCTTGATGTTGGACTCCTCATGGAGTCCAGAAGTGAAGCACCAACTTCCCAAAGTTTCCCGGCAGTTAAACTGAGCACTGAACCTGCACCAGTTCAACTCAGAAGCCCCGGTATTTACAATAGAGGGGAGCTATTATGAACAAAAGAGGTTATTATCAGAAATTTATATTTGTTGAATAAATTTAGTTAACAAATGTATTACTCTTTTTTGTTTTCAAGTGTTTACATTTTTTTTACAGAATTTTAAATCAATGTTTCCAATTAGTTTAAGGTGATTCTAACTTTTAACAGTTTTTGAACATTTGTGAAAATCTTTGCCACTCACAAACATGAAAGCTGGTTCAGCCTGGAAGTTCGCACAACTGTCTGTCAAAGCATTCCTGAGGGTGGGGCTTGTTCAGGGCCTACCATGTCATGCCTGCCACAGTGGAAAACCCTGTGTTCCACAGCCCTTTGCAGATCAGCTGGCTTAGTTGCTGTTTGAAAATCCACACAGGTAACAGACGTAACAGTTGGGGGAAGCAGCAAGTGTGACTGGCTTGGCACTCGGAATTCTGGACATCACTGCAGTGCTCTGAGCACTGAGTCCTGGGAACCCCCATTGTAGTTCACTCCAATCTGGAGTCACCACCATCCTGTTTATTGTCCCTTTTCTTCCACCAGTTTCAATTTTACAAACTGGTCTTCTCCATGGCATTTGCAAACTTTTTAAAGTCAAAATAAATAGCAACATTTGCACTGTTGCTACCCCTGATCAAAAATTCATTCAAATTAGCTGCCTTAACAAAACTAAGTTGGACCTTGCCATTTAATTCTGCATGACTACAATCTCAAGAACTACTTGCCCTGTAATTGCTAGACTCATCATATTTCCCCCTTTTCTTGAATGCAGCGTGATATGCAGTCCTTTCAGATATTAGAGTTTTGTTTTTTTTATATAAATATTAATTGCACAGCAAGCATTTGATTTATATCTGATAGAAATGTGTGTACAAATAACAATTTACTTTAACTTTTTAGCTACAGCAATTTCAACAGAAAATTGAGATTACTACACAAAATAATTTCATCCGGGTTTCATGATCTGGAACAATCAATGACATACTTAACAGTAATAGGAAATATAATAAACCTCAGCAAAATATCTTCCTTCCCAATAGCAATAGGTATACAGCAATGAAGGAGGCCTTCCAGCCACCAAGAAATATGACAGTGATTAGCATCTTAACAAGAATTCAGGATCTATGAATAATTCCTCATTTATTGCAACAAAGGAAGAAAGGCATCCTTTTAATAGTATGTTTCATGTTTTGGGTAGAATTGTTTTACAACCAATCATAGACATTCTTTCAATGGGGATTGTTGTAATATGAGAAATACAGCAGGCAATTTGCACAAAACAGGATCCCATCTTCTGATCACTTTTCACAAATTAATATGTCCTACGAATAGCAAAATGACTATAACTGGATACTTTGTTTTATCAATGTTAGTTCAGGGATAAATTTTGCCCAGGATCGCAGGGTGAAATGATGCTGGGGGATAGCCATTGTCAGACCTGCAAGAATAGATGTAACCCTGATTTAACATCTCATCTGAAAGGTAGCGCCTCCAGTTAGCACTTCCTCAGTGACATACAGTATATTGGCTAAAGTGGGTCTTAAACTCACAATCTGCTGACTCAAGAGGCTTGAGATATACCTGTGAGTCACAGGTGATCCTTCTAGTCACATTGCTACACTATTCATCAGCAAACTATAACTAATAAAGTATAACTGTCAGCAATGTTTGTCCCAACATAGTGCTCAGTGATAAATGATGAAGAATGTGTTAAATATCACTTCAGTTGCAATAATATCAGTTTGCAAATTTTAACATAGTGATAACACTTCTTTAACACCATTTGAGCCAATTATCAGGAGGGGGAGGGTTGATCCAATTAACATGAGCAAAGCATTGATGTCAATCCGCTTCACCTCAAAATCAGTTTATGTTGTTTCAGAGTAAACTGAACGCAATATATTTTAACCCATTTTGAACAAATGACAAATTGATACCAATGTTTGGCAAGTAGTGTAGTTTGCAATTTTGCTGAAAAGAAAGTCATCTTGTGTCAGTAAGTGTAATATTTACTTTGAATGTTTAGATTAGTAAAGGAAAAATGACTAATTTTTATATGGATAAAATAATTTCTCTATTACATCTAACAAAGTAGTGCAAGTCATAAGGTGAGTGTATATTACCTGCAGACTCCTAAAATAGTCACATCAAACTCTGTCAATGAGAAGGGATTACCAGGCAGACAGATAAAGATGCTCACAGCTTCCCTGGAGAAGCACAACAATGATTCCTGTTAACCTCGGGCCCATGATCACTCAAACTGGAGAAGGGGCAGGTATTGGGAAAGTTGAGAGCATGTATTGGGAGCACTCAGAAGCCCTTTGTAAGCACCAAGAGTGCCTTGCAAACTAATCACCTGCCTGTCTTGTTAGCCATCTCATGGCCCATCTGCGGAAGAGTCTGTGGTTCCAACACTGGTCTCATTAGCCACCTCAGTACACAGACACCAGAATGGAGCAAGTCATCCTCAATCCTGAGGTCCTGCCTCAGAAGAGAAAACTGAAAGCTCCAGTAAATCACTTACACACTAGATTTAGAGAAATTATTACTAACGAAGAAAATGATATGAAGATAGAAATATTATGCAGGTTTAAAACCAATATACAGAGGAACAAAATCTTCAACACAATCTTGTGAATCCAATTGGTTTTGGGGCTTTTGGTTTTATAAAACGTTTGCAGATCTCATTGCTAAAATATCATGATATTTTCTATTAATCAATAAAACAACATGTGTCACATTCTAAAGCAAGTTACATGCCTGCCAATTACTTTTCTTGTGATTTTTAAAAATCCCAGTTGATTCAGAGATTGAATCCTGAGAATGCTCTAGGGAGTAATGTGGTGTGGTGGGGCAGCACTGTGACAATCTTCCATGGTTTAATACTGTTGATTAGGAGTTGTTTCCAACAAAGGAGAACTGGATCTGGTAATATGGGTGCTTTCCGAGTTCACTTTCTACTGCTTTTGCGATCTGCAGCATTGCCCATATGATTATTAACGTTCATTAGAATGCTTTTACATCTGCAAAAGAGTTCACTATCACACATTAATCAAGAGAATATACTTCTGCATGAATGACCTAGGTGGTGATGATAAATCAGAATGCCATGTCTCAGAAACTGTAGCTTTCTCATCAGGACAGGAGCTGTGGCACTTACCAGTGCTCAACAATCTAAACTACACTAGTCATCCCTTATATTCCTATCATCTCTTCAATATTAGGAAAATTACTGAACTGTAATTACATAAACACTTGAACTCCATCACTGACCCATTAACATTTTTATTGTGCAAGCATTACAATTACTGGTGCTACACTGTAACTTCAGCACACAAGTCAGGTAAAATGATTATTCAGTACCGCAAGTTGTTATGAAGAAAGCAGATAAGGCAGTTAAAAGCATGATTCAATGTTTAAAATGCTTCTTCTGAAGAGCTCTGTAATTATCACTAATGACTGCTTACAACCCTATACTTACCGTCTCCATGCCAAGGAGGACCAGTAATGGAATGGTAGTTATCCCTCCTCTTATCCACTCTTCAAGTGTAACTGTACCATCGTGATCATAGTCAATTTCTTCCATCATCTCCATTAGTATCTATGGTGTAACATATGAAAACACACATAATCTAACGAGACATTTTTGTTTACATTTTGAATGGTTTCAAAATGTAAACCAGAAAAACACATATGCAGTTACTTCTCATTTCAACATTTATATAAAATGCGACACACCATCTTCCAAATGGTTATCAAAGGACCAAAACTAAATGCTAAGTATGAAGAGTACGGTTGGGAAAGTGTTTGAAGGTATGCTCCTAGGGATAAATTTTCAGGAGGCTTTTGGAGAAGAGGGAGAGAGGATGGAATATGGAACATTTCCAGACAGGAAGATGGAACCAGAAGAACAGAGGGTGTCCACAAAGTGGTCCAAAATCATTGCACAACCAGAGACAAATAACAAACTCAATAAGTTGTTTTGCAAAGTAGATACCTTAAAATAATATGGGACATATTGGAAATATATTAGGAACGGGAAGCATGCTAATGGAATTGGATCCAGGAACTAAATGATTTACAACACGTTGCTATGAAATAGTAAACTAATTCCATGCTAAATATTTGTAGACATATGTTTTGCAAGAATTATAGATGGGTATGAGATTTCTATTTTTGTAAGAAACACATGTTTTGCAAACAACACTGGAGAGTTACTGAGCACAATATAATATGGCCATTAAATGTGTGCTAAGTTACATAATCATGCCATCATACTGTCACAAGTTGCCATCAAGACATCACTTGGTTAGTAAGATTTTCTTAAAATACTTACTGGCCTGAGTTCAGTAGCATCCCATTCCAAATATTCTGCAACATGGACCATTTGGTTGATGATTCGATCTAATTCCTGCAGTTAAAATATAAAAAAATGACTGACTGATAATTTATATGCCAAATTAACAAAGGTGGAACCCACCAGAAGATAATATGATGGAAGAGAAATTAGAGATGAGACCTTTCCTGCTGGTGCTAAGTGTGCCAGTAAATGGTTGCTGGTTATACTTAACCCCAAAAATTCTCTTCAACTGGAGTCAATGAAATCAAATGTGAAGAGGAATGTACAATAGTCTGGCTAAACAGCCTATGTTTCATTAGCTTTGTTCACATTTCTGAACATTGAAATTGCAAAAGTACTTGTCCTTCATCATCCTCGGGCTTTTACATGCTAAAATTTCAAGATTAGCTGTAAATAAGACCTATGCTACTTTCTCCCTCACTGCTGAAATTATGAACAATTGGTTAATACGTTGTCAGGCCACGCACATTGGTAAAATCAAGCGTCTAATTAGCTGGTCCCAGCCACAGCAGATGCGGCAGTCAAACTAGCCCCAGAAATGGCCTTGGATGCCTTCCTGGAGACTTCATTGCTTGACACTCTGCTTCCATCAGCCCCATTCCCATGGTTCCACCACAGGTTGCCCAATAAGTCCCCCCTCACAATGCATGGCCTTTCTACACCAATTGCAAAGTGAACAGATCCCAATGGCAGACTGGATACTGAATGATTCTTCACTCTCAGCATAACAACATTCTTTTCAGACCCATGTCTGATATTTTACAAGAATTATAAAACAGTATTTCTTCTGCCATTGTCTAAAAAGATCAGTCTTTACTCCTGAAAACTGCTGGACTGCCTAGAAGATTGGCAATGCTTCCTTGTACTTCAAATGAGTGAAAGACAATGGTGACTAAGGGGGAAGCATTCTGAATTGCTGCCCAATGGCTCATGCTGTTAAACGTATGCATCAACTTGGTGGGGATGGACTGAAAGATTGAGAGGTTAACATGCAAGTAACAAACCACATGACACAGTAACCTCCCTTTGCACTTTAAAACAATTGCAAAAGTTAAGGTATTTAATTATCTCCTATAACTTAATTATAGAAGTTAGATCATTTTAAAATTCTTCTATTACATCAGCTGTAGAGTTTAAACAAAGTATGTAAACTGAAAGGGACAGGCCCCTTGTTGTTAGCCAGTCTTAAAGATTACAGTTTTACTAACTATTAAATTAAAAAAAACTTACAGAGCTGTCCAGAAAACCATTTCCATCTGTATCGTAAAGTCGAAACATAACTGTCAAAGAAAATAGTAACAATATTAAAATAACTGTATGGTCCAGTACTGAATGTGAAATATTAACTTCTTTTACAAGCCGCATTAAAAAATATTTATTTGCAGTGTATACTGAAATAAGAACATTAATTTTAACAGAAATTTTGTGATTTAAGAAACAGTGGGAATAAGCAATCATGAAATTCCCTTTTCAAAGCAATTCTAGGGGTGATAGAGAGGGCTCTTTGCTGTGGCCTTTTGATTTCTAGACTTACCTTAGAGAACTTTGAGAGGTGCAGCCGGTCATTGTTCTGCTCATACAACAGATCACACACTAATGATAAGCTTCTGTTGAATTGCTATTTTATTAAGACCAGCCAACACAATCTAATGTGCTCTGTGATATTTGTTGAGGTAAACTTGCTTGAACCCATTGCTGCCATTTTGCTTTTGTCCAAGATATTTGTGTTTTATGACTGCAACTACACAAAGAAAATATGTGATTCATAATTATAAGAAATAAGCAGCCTATTTCCAGATTCCTGAAAGTAACTACTAAATAGGCTCAAAGGACCTCTTCCACTCCCTCACCCTAAATTTGCTTCGTTACAATCAGATTATATCACTTGAAGCTACGAACTGGACAAAATTGATCTTCATAATATGGCTTTGTTGTAATTCCAGAACACAAACATTTTGTTGAAAAGATATTGGAATATAAAGTGAACTGTATTTTATCCATGACTGAAGCAAGGATGATGGCTCTGCCACTACAGAACATAAAGGGTTCAATTAAATTCAAAACATTAGCAATAATATCCTGAGCCAATAAAGTGTATTGCAAGTGTCACATTTCAAGTGATTCCCTTTTTTTGTAAAAAAGCAAGTCATGATGCAATAATATTATACCCAAAATGACAAGGAAAGTTTAAAAATAAAGCTATTTCAGGAGCCAAAAGTCCTTACTCATACTGACATAAATGCGACTTCAGTCCCACCGACATGGTCGACAATGAAATGGTCTAGCACGTAACTCAGTTGACCATAATCGCCATGTTGAAACAGAGAAGAAATAAAACTGAATAGATCTCCTCAGAATCAACATGTGCACCGAGTTTGGACATGGCTTTTAGCTCAGTTGACATTGCAAAGTCCTCCTCACAAACATCTGGGGACTGGTGTCTAAATTAGTCAAAGCAACAGCCTGATATAGTTGCATTCACAGGATTTCACCTTACAGAAAACAATCCCTACTCCTCCATCACAACCCCTGGGTGCATCCTGTCCCACTGGTAGGACAGACCCACCTGAGGTGGCGGGACAATGGTATACCAGTGGGAGGAAGTAGCTGTACAAGTCCTCAGTATTGACTTCAGATCCTATGAATTCTCATGGGATTTGGGCAAACAAGGGCAAGGAAATCTCCTCCTGATTATGACCTACTATTTTTCCTCAGCAGATGAACTAGTGTTCTTCCACGTTGATCAACCCTTGGAAG
Source organism: Rhina ancylostomus (assembly GCA_030265395.1). Lineage (NCBI taxonomy): Eukaryota > Metazoa > Chordata > Chondrichthyes > Rhinopristiformes > Rhinidae > Rhina > Rhina ancylostomus. The sequence continues at coordinate 59,095,789 of JARFYF010000001.1, forward strand.
AAGCACCAAAAGTAGAGAGAGCACAGAATGTCCAATACAAGTGACTTGGTGGCACCAGTAGTGACCAAGCTGATCAAGTCCTGATTAGGTCTGTGACACACAGTGGGTGAACCATCACAAGGGATAAACTTACTTGACCTCATCCTCACCAGTCCTCCTGTGGCAGATGCATCTTTCCACATGAACATTGATAGTAGT
>JARFYF010000001.1:59119833-59130662 GCA_030265395.1 Rhina ancylostomus
GGACCAGGACACACTATTGGTGATACTTACACTGAGGAACTTGAAGCTCTCAACCATCTCTACCTCAGCAGCATTTATACATGTAGGGCCGTGCACTTTGCCTCACTTCCTAAAGTCAACGACCAGTTCTTGTGTTTTGCTGACATTGAGGGAAAGGTTGTTCTCTTGACACCATGTCACTAGGCTCTCTATTTCCTTCCTGTACTGTCTCATCATTGTTTGAGATCCGGCCCACTATGGCGATGCCATCTGTGAACTTGTAGATGGTGTTAGAGCAGAGTCTGGCCACACAGTTGTGAGTGTATAGGGAGTAAAGTAAGGGGCTGAGGAAGCAGCTTGTGGGGCTGTAGTGTTGAGAATGATCATCGCGGAGGAGTTGCTGCCTATCCTCACTGATTGTGGTCTGTTGGTCAGGAAGTCAAGGATCCAGTTGCAGAGGGAGGTGCCGAGTCCTAGGAGTTTGGAGACAAGTTCAGGGAGGCCTAGCAGGGGATCAACTGAATGGCATTGTGACAGTGTGGGGAAGAAAATGTTTTATTTATTTTATGTTAATGTTTTATTCACCGTAAGGGGATCTAATCTGCCTTTTTGAAAAGATTGAACAGGATAGAGAAGAGATGAAGTTGCAATCCCATAACATCTGATGGGCATTCAAGCAGCAATAAACTGAAACCTAAATATTTGCATGCCACAGAAATGCAGAATTGTAGGATTCTTTTGGATGAATGAATTAGTAAGGAAGGTTCTTCTCATTATGTTGTAAAAATAGCATAACAGAAAGAACATAGTTTGCAGAGAACTGCAATTAAATCACTTTTGTTTTTCCCAAGTACATCACTTAGGCTTACACCTTGAAGTACTGAGAGCACACTCACTGTGGCAGAGAACTAGTTCTACTAATGTTTCCATTATTGCCTCCATGAAACTCATACCTTTTCAAGGAGGTTAAAGTTTGCCCATTGAGCATAAATTGTGGTAGTTATAAAAAACATCTTGCATTTTGTAATTCAATTGCTACCAGCAGTTGCCACTATAGGCTTAGCCATGTGCAGTACAGTATGGTACAATATCAACTTGGAAAAAAAATGCTTTATTTGTTGACATCCTCCTCAGTTAAGTAAAAATGGAATTAAACTATATAGGTTTATCTCAACATGAAATAATTTAAGTATTTAACAGGTATGAGATCAACATGATGATGATGTTTTAAATTCCATACACTGTAGTTGTGGACTTAGCTATCCATAATTAAGAAGAAAGGAAGAAATTTTATTTGTAGTCTGCACCAAACTGCTTAAACAGTCCTTCACCCTCCCAAATCCTGGTTCATAATCCCAAAATTTCCCTCTTCCTTGCCCAATGAATCTCTCTGCCAATCAATGGATTACAGGCTATTTTATCTCCATGCCAATCCATCCAGTATGCTTAACTGGATTAGCTTCTCTTCGTCCGTCTGCCCAATAGACCAATATGTTGATCCTCTCTCAGCACTCGAACTATATCCTATTGTTCTCAATTGTTCAACTACAAACGTTTGCTCTGCATTATTTTATGCCCCTAGAAATCTCAAAATCTCCCTCTAATACGGTCTTTGAGGCTCAGAGCTAAAACATCAGTTCCTGCAGTTTTGGTTTGAGAGTTCTAATGATCTTAAAATAGGTTGTGATTTTTGCAGAAGAGATCATGCTTCAATTAAATAATTGGCTTGAGAGATTAAAATGCACTTTTACCTTCTAATTTTATCTCTAAATACAACAAGTAATTTTCAAAACTGAAAACTTTTTTGCAGGGAATTTTGCTTTTAAAAACAAAAGTAAAATGTATCTAAATATCTTTCATAATTTGTGAACGGCAGGTAATAATGACTGGCAATATTTGCTAATGCAAAGCTACTTCAGGATTGCAAACTCCAGTTTTATGGATAAACTGAGTCATCTATAACCTGACCAGAGTGATGAATCAACAGCATCAGCAGTTGCAATTATTTTTGCCAATCATGTAGAACAAAATTGGCAAAGAAAACTGTTGTCTTGCATTATTTTTCTCCCTGCTTTTTTTAAATATGCGTATCTGGCATGCCCTAAATCTCTCTGCCTTGTTCAATAAGTTTTAGGTTTATTGTACCAAGTGTACCGAGACACAGTGTACACATGTACCAACAGTGAAAAGCTTTGTCTGCATGCCATCCAGCTGGATCATGCCATACAACGAGGTAGAAAAAGGAAAACAGAATGCAGAATACACTGCTGCAGCAACAGAGAAATGCAATGCAGGTAAACGAATAAAGTGCAAATAAAGTGGGTCATTTATCTTACAATTTTTTCATGTGACATTTCATTATCAGGTCTGATTTTGCACCTGTGAAGCACCTTGGGATGTCCTCCAATGTTGATAGCACTATACAGGTTGCTGTTGCTTGTATATTTGCAAATATAAATTCATTGGTATGAATGTGGGAGGTCTTCTAAAGCTGTTAATGACTGATTCAGATCAATGTTGCAGATTCTTAATTTTTTTTTAAAGTTTTTCTCTCAGTGAGTCAAGCTCCTAGTCAGTTCTTTACATCTGTGAAGTTGAATGCCAAGGAGCAATTAGAAATACTGCTGGATTTTTCCAGTTAAAGCCAGGTTCAATTCTTAGCTGCAGTTACCAGTCATCATTGCTTCTCTCTGTGCTGGATCTTCCAGGTCCAGAGGTCAGCTAAGTGAATAAACATATGCCAATCAAATATTAATGTAGAGCCCCAGGAATTCCAGGTGATGAATTTTAGCAGATTATAAATGAAGCTCTATTTTACATCTTTTCTAAGCAGATTCTGTTATGATGAAAGTTTGTGGAGTAATTACTGATGATGATTTGAGAATAAAAGGAAGATTGGCAACTGGAGGACTGCAGCTGAAAACTGAATCTGGCATTAATTGTAGAAACAGTAGCATAGATATGTTTTATGCTCTCACACCCTTTCCCCTCTATTTTTTACTTTCCTTCTCCTCAGTTTTCTGCTTTTCCTCTGTTCCCCTGCCTTACATCCCCTCATTGATATGCTCTCTTCCTTTCTCTTTTCCTCCTTTCTGCAGGCATTGGGGGAGCGGGGGAATTCAAAAAGGGACAGCACGGAGAATTAATGGATGAAAAAGAAATAATTATTGTCATTTTCAGAATCGTGTGAAATAATGAATTTAAACTTTCATCTTCACTTACACACTGTTGTCAAACCTCTGTATTTTTGGGAAAGAGTGTAAGGGGCCAAATGTAAATAGAAGCCATGAGTTGGCCTTTTACAAAGAATTGCAAACAATCAATTGGATCTATATGTTTAAACAAAAAACAAAGTTATACAAAATGGTTTCTTGTTCTTGAATAATGGAATTAAAAATTAAGATCAAATTTGACTGAAATGACCACATTACCATAAATAAGTGATTTGTACTTAAAGGTATAAAGGGTTTACCTTACATTTGCAAATCCAATTATTTCAGTAATGCAAACACATGCTTTGAATATATAATTGAGTTGAAGTGTGTGTAATATTTACTTTATGCATATGATCATTTCATGAGGCAAACTGCTGCACCAATTTTGCAACCATCTATCTTCCTGTTCCTACTCCAGAGAAAAAAAAGTGCTCTATGCTAAATGAGTCCGTCAATTAATGGATGTTATAACAATTTTAGGTGACTGCAGAGTGCGGCGCTAAATTTCAACTACACCTCCAAGCACTGATGATTGTCTAGAAAAAAAACACTAGCCTATTCTCAAGAGTATGATGATGGATTAGAGACTGAAAATGCAATTTACAGTTTAGAGTCCATAGCATTCCAAAAGATGAGAGCATACCACTTGAATCAAGTACATGATCAAAACAACTGAATTCTTTCATTTCCTCATATGTGGATATTGTTTGCCCCAGTTTTGAAAAATAGGATAACATAAAAGTGTGATTTACAAAGGATAGTAAAAGCAAAGGATGTCAAATTCTTAAATTGACATAAAGAGCTATCATGTGAATGGAAATGGAATTGTTTCACAAAGTATCGTGAAAATCTTGTCTTGCAGACCATTCACACAGATCAATTCATTACATGGTGCACTGAGGTAGTGAAAGGTAGTAAAAGGTGAAGCAATACAGAATGCTGAGTAAAGTGTCACAGCTATAGAGAAAGTGCAGTGCAGGAGACAATAAGGTGCAAGGTCATAACTAAGTGGATTGTGAGGTTGAGAGTCCACCGTATTATACTAGGGAACCGTTCAATAGTCTTATAACAGCGGAAGAGAAGCTGTCCTTGAGCCTGATGTTACATGCTTTCAGGCTTTTGTACCTTCTGCCTGATGGGGGAGGGGAGAAGAGAGAATGTCCCGGGTGGGTGGGGTCTTTGATTATGCTTGGTTTTACCAAGGCAGTGAGAAGTATAGACAGAGTCCATGCAGGGGAGGCTGGTTTCCATAATGTGCTGAGCTATGTCCACAACTCTCTGCAGTTTCTTATGGTCCTGGGCAGAGCAGTTGCTAAGCTGTGATACATCCAGGTAGGATGTTTTCTATGGTGCATCCACAAAAGTTGGTGAATGTCAAAATGGACATGCTAAATTTCTTTAGACTCCTGAGGAAGTAGAGGCGCTGATGAGCTTTCTTGTGGCATCTACATGGTTGGACCAGGCCAATGATTTTGTTTTGCAATTGCTATTATAAAGGGCCTAAAATATAATAATCACATTTTAATTGTTATTTTAAAATGTAAATTTACATCATTCACATTATTGAAAACAAATTCAAAAATGATTTAGGATTTAACTTGATGAATACCACCTATTTTCACTCCTAACATTTTGTATTAAACTGCCCCCACAATAGACTTAAGAGTATGGTGTTAAGTCATAAGCATATTAATCATAGTAGTGGAACAACAACCCAGAGACAAGATCAAATCCTATAGCAGCTATGGAATTCATGTCCAATTAATAATCTGTAATTTGGAAAAGGAAAAGAAGATGCCAGCTAATTAATAATGATGATGATCTTGCAAAACTACCAGACTAATGTATTCTGGACATTTAAACAGGAAAGGAAATAAGACTGGATGTAACATCTGCCACCAAGCTGGACCCTGATTTCAGCCTTAGAAAAGTCACTCCGAGCCCAGGTGACTTTGCAAAGCTCCTCCTCAATGTACCAGACACCTTCTTCATATTTCCTGAATCTTGTCTCATTGGCAAGACAGACCCACTGGAGGTACCGAGTGAACCAGCGTGGGGGAATAAACCTACATGACATCACCCTGACTAACCTACATGTGCCAGATGCATTTGTCCATGAAAGTATTGGTGGAAGTGGCCACCACAAAATCTTTGAGAGAGAAAGTGCTAGCTTCACACTGAAGATACTATCCATTGTGTTGTGCTAAATGGGAAAATGGGATGGATTCAGAAGAAATCTTGCAGCTCAAGGCCGGGCATCCATGATCCACTCATTTTGCCCTCAGCAGCAGTAAACTAGCACCCCCATCACAGCCTATAACCTCATGACTGGGTGTAACCCTCACTCTATCACTACTATCAAGCTAAGGGATCAACCCTGTTCAATGAGGACTGTGGAAGGGTATGCTGGGAGCAGTACCAAGGGTACTAAACAATGAGGTGATAGCATAGTCCATAAGCAAAAACAATATGCATTAGACAGAGCTAGCTGATTCACACAATCAAAGGATCACATCCTCTATTGTATGTGCCAATGATCCTAATGGATGAAGTGAGTGAAATTCATTTGAGATAAAACTCAGTTTCATAAAAATTCAGTTTCAGTCATCTATGCTTCATTTAGTAAATGTCATATATTTCTAATTCCCATCACGGCAGTTTATCACACTCTTTTCAGCACATCAGCACTGCCAATTAGTTGGCCTCTAAAGATGCTGCGACACAAGTTTTTTTTCAGAACTTTTAACTCAGTTATTGTGAAGTATGTGAAGAGGAAGAATTTATAAGTGTAAGTAGTGGCAAATACATTACATTGCAAAATACCACTACTAGGCCACACAGATGCCATCTGTTTTCTCTGCAACCTCTTGCCATTCCCACTGCAAAGAACATCACCATTTCCCAGAATTACTGGCATTCTGTAAAGTACAGGAGAGAAGTCTAATATTGATAATTTAATAATCAAGAGATGATATGGAATGGCAGGACTGTCAAACTAAGCTAAATTAGGCTTGCTCTTTGTTGCCTGTTTCTCTTAACCAGAACACCGCAAATAAATCAGACCACCCCCAAAATATTTTCTTCCTTTCTTTCTCATAAAACTTCCTTCTCTCCTGTCTGTAGAATTTCTGCTACTACTTTCAGTCTCTTCACAGTGCCCAAGCACTTAACATCTTTTCAATTACATCTGTCTTGCTTGTGACTCCTTTGGTGTTTCTGTTGCTCAGCTTGCTCTCCTAATAAGCCCCTAATCATAAATGTAATCCGGGGAATCGATACACAAAAAAGGATTAACACAAAAAAAAAATAAAGGAAGATCAAACAAGAAAGAAGTGAAGAACAAAAAAAATACTAAAACTGGTGGAAATCTAAAACATAACATGAAATGATGAAAAATTATTGATAATTATGTCACAATCTGCAGGACGAACAAAATCGTTGATGTTTCAAATGTGTACCCTTCAGGAGATGAGTTTTTGTTCCTTATTTCCTTATGCAGCTTTGGAGCTATGGTTAACTCATCTTTTATCTTTCCAAAAGCTTTCATGTGACAAAGATTATCCTGACATATGCAGTCCAGTAACATTGCAAATTATTAATCTTTTACAACAAAGTTGATTCTGGCAAAGGTCTTACATTCAAGTTATGTTTTCATTTTTCAGATGCTGGGAGATCCATGGTATTTTTCTTTCTTCATTTTGTGTATTGGTTTTGGATTTTTCAGTACTTCCTTTAGCAAATCTGAACTTAGAATGCAGCCCTTTGCTCGCTCTGCCATGGACCTCTCTGACGCTTGTCCCACCGGATTCCACATGCCACCCTTGCCGCCATGCGGAGATACCTGTGAGCCGTGTCTTTGCCACAGCTCTGGGCCCCGCTCTCCACAACCCGTCACAGACCTCTCCAACTTGCTTCAGATTCCAGCATCTGCAGAATCTCGTGCCCCTACCTTTGTTCACTCTTCATTTTTTTTTCTTTTCATAAAGCACCTCTCCTTTTGACAATGGCAGGTCTGATAAATGGCTTACCCAAATTTCTAATGTATTTTTAAACCCGATATTTTGCTATGTACTGTTTGCATTTGTTATTTTTATTCTAGATTTCCTTTTAAGTCTCACACCAAACACTAAATATAGTACAAGGAAAAATAGAGAGTGGAAAATACAATAAATTTCAGATTGATTAATGCACAGTGTAGTTATTTCCCGTTGCCTTAAAAAATGTACTTTTTAATGTAAAGCAGGCTTTAAAATACCGTGGACAAAAGCTGTGCCATGAAACTTAACCTGTTTTAGAATAGCAAACTGCGTGCATTCCTATTTAGTTCTACTGTGACTTAGCTCAGATGTAAATATTCCTGCCTCTTGGTAAATAAAGACATATACTCAATGCACTGTATTAATGCTGATGGCAATTGCAACAGTCCAACTCAGCCACTTTAAGATCATATGAGTAAGTAACTCATTGTTACTATTTCTGATAATAGAGGTGACATTATGATGAAAAACTCAATTCTAGCTCAATGCCCTTTTGGTAAGTGGTAAATAAGATAAAATATTTGAAGTACAAAGTGCTATCTTAACAGTCCAGTTCCAACAATTTCATTCAAGTTAAATATTTCAATTTGATATTGTTGATGCTACTTCTCCTCTCCCTTCCATCTTCCCCTGCAGGCCCACGTTTTAATGTGATGACAGGAGCATCGGTGATGCCCCACTACCTTGCCAAAACAGCCAATCGTGATGTCTAATTCCAAAGAGTACATATCAGCATACACTATGACTAAGGTAGGTGTTACAACTGAACTGGGACAAAATCCTCACTTTGCATCCCTCTAATCTATTCCAACAAATTGTGAATCATCAACAGAGCAGGCATCAGAAACAGGGATAGCAAGGTTAGTTATCCTGTAACATGTTGCTGCAACCCAATCAACAATTCAGCACCGATTGGGAATCAAACCTGCATGCTTCAGATCTAACAATTATGGTAGTTTTTAACTAGCCAGGCTTTTGGAAACCAAAATATTATTGTTTATCTCAAAGAGTTTTACTAATTCCAGAGCGATATTGATAATGCTGGAGGATTCCGTCTCCAATCAACAGAAAATTATTCAGTGCTTATTAAATACAGAAAAATGTTTTGTGAAGATTATCATGTCAGTCCACTGGTACAACAGGATCAAGAGTATGCCACCAGCTCCTTCAGGCCTGACCCACTATTTAATATGATGATGGTTGGTCCATGCTGGCCTAAGCTCCTCTTCTGTGCCATTTCTCCATACCCTTCTATTCTTCAACCTCTCAAATATTTATCCACTTCCACTATAAATACTTATAACGATTCATTGCTCACCACTTAATGGGGCAGAGAACTGCAGAGATTCACCAACCTCTGCGAGATGGAATTTCTACGTACCTCAGTTTTAAATGACCGGCCCCTTGTCTTGTAAATTATGTCCCCTTTTCCAAGAACCTCCCACAAGTGAAATCATCCCAGCATCCACCCTTGTCAAGGCCCCTTAGGATCTTGTATGTTTAAATAAGGTCACCCCTCATTCCTCTAAACTCCAAGGAATACAGGCCCAAACTACTTAGTCTCTTTCGACAGGAAACCCTCTCATCCCAATAATTAGTCTGGTGAATCTTCTTTGTACTGCCTCCAATGTTATCATATCTTTTTTTTAGGTAAGGGGGCTAAAACTGTATGCAGTATTCTCTTTACTTAGCCTATCCAACATTACCTTTACTCGCCACTCAGTTTGTATCAAACAATATTGAGAAAATTCCTTGAGGGTGCTGGATCCAGGCCAATGTCTGAACTCAACACCCATGGCATCCACCTGCACCAATCAGCCTGCAAATTGGATACGGATGGAAGACCAAGCTGTATCTAAGAATCTTCCTTGAAGCTAGTGGAGGCAAATAGGCCTCTGTTAAACAGAGACATGTAAAAAATAATCTTAAATGATTTTTATTTAAATTAGAGAATACAAGATTAAAAAATCAAACATACCTTAAAATATAATTATACTGTATATCATCAAGATAGTGTAAAATGAAAAAATAAAGCATTTAGCTGCACTCCTATATTTTCACTCTCTGTCAGTGACCCCATTCAGATAAATTGGACTGTGATACTTGTGTCAGCAAACGGTAAGTGCGTTTGGCTCCCAAGATCATCTTGGACCTTCCACATTTTGAGGTGGTCCTTGACTTTGATGTCAACCCTTGTGCATTTCCATTAATGAAACAAGGCTGTTAATCACGAGTCAAAAATGTAAAGGTCTTGGAAACGATTGCTCTTTAGATTCATTGACTCACAAGTTAACATTTTATTGCCATATTTGGGTTTGTAAGACTCAGTACAAATAATCTAACAAATAATGGTCTTTAAAAACATAGGATTATACCAACTTGCTCTGGATAGAAAACTATTTGTGAGGATTGTGCTACAATTTTTTTCATTATTGATGCAAGAGATTTGGAAATTCAATGTGTATGATTTGTCCTTTAAAGGTCACAATAAGAACTTTACAAGAACTGATAAACATTTATTTCATTTTCAATTGACACATTTTAAACTTTCCACCCAAAAAGCTTTCATTTTACTTTGTGTTTATTTTTTCAGTTTTAACACGCATGTTTTCCAAAACACTTTTATTGCTTTTCCCCGCTTTCTTTGTGTACAGCATTATTGATCAAATAGTGCACTGATTTCACCAACACATGCTGTACATTTTCTAATAGACCTTTCTAATGATTAGCGCTGGTCATATCGTCATCACTTATTTTCTCCCTACCCATGAAAAAGCATAATGAAGGGATGATACTGAAACAATTTTAACAAGGACTGCTGACTCACAGATCTGAGCCTGGTGGTTGCAAGTAGGAGAATTTTAAAGGAATACCAATAGGAATATTACATTTGTCCCAGAGCATAGGACATAATAATCAGTTTTAATTCCACAAGTGAAGGATGAAATTCTGCAGTAAATTTCTGCCTCTGGATGACGATATGGTCCAGGAGAAAGTTTCATAGGAAGTGGAAACAGTAAATGAAGGCTCACTGCAAGGACTCCAAGTAGACATATAAGCTGAATGAAGCCTCCAATTTGCAGTACCTTTTGCCCATAGCATAAAATCAGAAGTTTAGCTTTAGCACTAATAACATTTAATTATAATAAAATTAAAATAAAAAACACTAGAAATACTCAGCAGGTCAGGTAGCATCTGTGGAAAGAGGAACAGTTAATGCTTCAATATTAACGTTCAAAGAGTTTTCAGTCTGAACCATCAACTGTTTGTCTCCCCACAGTTGCTGCCTGGCATTTCCAGTACTCTGTTTTTATTTCAGATTTTCAGCATCTGCAGTTTACTTTTATCTTCATTTAACTATACTACCCTTGTGGACCTTCCAGAGGATTGTTGACCTGGCTATGTCCTTCTGACGTTTCAGATTGTGTTATTGTTTTGGACTGTGCAGAGCCCAGGAACAAGGGCTGGAGTTTCTGCAGCTATAGTATTCCAACTGTAGCCAAATACAATTGAGGACAAGAGTCAAGAGAACACTTGTCAACACTTCCAACTATGTTGGCCACTTGTCTGTTTTACAATAAATCAAATGTGATTCAAT
>JARFYF010000001.1:59133839-59157957 GCA_030265395.1 Rhina ancylostomus
AATCTATCAATGGTCCACCACATTTTTTTTCTTTAAATGTCACACAGTATGCTTAATGGGAGCATGATAAACAAGGTGCCGCTAAGTTTAAAGAAAACATGGGGAACAAGTCAGTTTTAAGTGAGCATAGCCAACAGAACTAGTTGACTTAAGAGAGACTGGGACCTCAGCGAATGTACAGGGGGTGTGCGAACTAGGGTTCCAGCAAGTGGACAGGTGGCCTGGGAACTGGGTCCTTGGCAAGAGGATAGGGAGCATAGCAACCAGGGCCTGGCTAAATAGACGGGCAATGTAGTGAAGATCACCTGGAGAATCAAATGTCATCAATGGTGCCTTTAAAAATTCATCAATGTGGGCAGCTGCACTTTTCCATTTGCCTCATTCCTTTCTTTCACCAGAGCTGGATGGTGAACCATCAGGATTTCAGAATTCATTATTTCAGTGAAAATAAATTAATAAATTGCAAAGTGCCCTAAGAGCCAATGGTGTTAAAGCAAAACTTCATCAACTGAACGTTCATAAATGAAAAATACCCTTGCTGCCCCCTCAGCCTCATTTGCTCCGAGCAGAACAATCACCATCATCACCCTGAATCTCCCAGTGGAGAGCAGCCCAGACCCCCCAGCCCCAACTAACAGCTGGCCCATTTCCAAAATCCCTAACTCTCTAGCACCCTGATACACATCATCACTTCCAGACCCGCATCAACTTTCCCACAGCTTCCTACTTAAATCTCTCCAGTCAGGTTTTTGTCCTTCCCCATCCATTCCAATTAAACTCCTGGATAATAATTTCTCTGACTGCGATATGGAATATTATTCCTTTTTATTGCCTTCTGCATGATTGGCAGCACACTTATCGCTCTGTTCTCCTCCCCCTTTTGTGTGGCTGATTTGGAGCAACAATTCTGAGTCCAGCTTTAAAGTTGGATAACCAGCCTAATGCACTTGAGAAAAGTGAATATGTCTCTGTAACGTCATCTTCAAATTTATAAAGTTGTTGCATGGCCCATAGTTTGAAAGGGTTGCCATAGGCACATTCTGCAGAACTCCAAACAAACCACTCCCCAGCACCGCCCCTTCACTTGCTTCCATTCTTACGAAATAAACCACTACTACGACATCACCAGTATTTGATTTTTCTCCCTTCCCTAACAGTCCTTGAAATCCCCAAGGATATATCCTTCCCATCCTTTTCCTCATCCTCGTGCTACCCCTTGACATCATCGCCTACTATCATGGAACAGTACAGCACAGAACAGGCCCTTTGGCCCACAATGTTGTGCTGACATAGCTAATCGCTCCTACTTGCAGAAAGCCCATATCCCTCCATTTTCCTCTCATTCATGTGCCCATCCAGACCCTTCTTAAAAGCCCCCAATGAATTTGCCTCCACCACCCCATCAGGCAATGCATTCCAGGCATCCACCACTGAGTAAAAAACGTACCCCTCATGTCTGTTCTGAACCCACCCCCTCTCACCTGAAATGCATGCTCTCTGGTACTGGATCTCTCAATAATGGGAAAAATATATTGCTTGTCCACCCTATCTGTGCCCTTCATAATTTTATACACTTCCAACAGAGCACCCCTCAGCCTCCACCACTCCAGAGAAAAGAGCCCAAGTTTGTCCAGTCTCTCCTGATACCCTCCAATCCAGGCAGTATCCTAGTAAACCTGCTCTTCACCTTCTCTAAAGCCTCGACATTCTTTCTATAGTGAGGTGACCAGAATTGCGTGCAATACTCTAAATGTGGCCGAACCAGAGTTCTATAGAGATGCATCATAACTTCTTGACTCCTATACTCAATATCTCGATTAATGAAAGCAGGCATTTCAAAAGCCTTCTTAACCACCCTGTCTACCTGTGCAGCCACTTTCAATGAGCCATGGACATGTACCCCAAGGTCTCTCTGCTCTTCAACACTGTTAAGGGTCTTGCCCTTTGGAGTGTACTGCTTCTTGACGTTAGTTCGACCAAGGTGCAACACCTCACATTCATCCGGGTTAAACTCCATCTGCCATTTCTCTGCCCACACCTGCAACTGATCTATATCACGCTGTATTTGTCGCCAGTCTTCTACATTATTCAAAACTCCACCAATCTTGGTATCATCTGCAAACTTATTAACCCACCCATCAACATACTCATCCAGGTCATTTATGTCCTGGGGTAGCTTTCCCATGCACCTAAAGCACTCAGCACCACCACTTCACTCCCTTTTTCAAACTAATCACTGCCTCTATGCCTGGTCCCTGCTTAATTTTATCCAGAGAAGTCATGGGGAGAATGAAGCCAGCAAAGGCAGCTAGATCAGCTTTGTACCTTCATAACTCCACATCCTACTGTTATATTGTCCAAGCTGCTGTTACGTATAATAGGGTCACTGGTCTCAGATCAATAACCTTACTGTACAATTTATAGCAATGTATTTACAGTCTCAGCCTTCTAACTGACCTAAGTTTGCAGTCCTACTTCTGCAACATTACAAATACCTACTTCCACTTCTACTTCAAATCTCAAGCTCCCATTCACTGCTTTGCCATCTCCAGACACGATTACACGCATGAACCTCAAGCTCACCTCCCGTCCTTTAGCCATCATAACATTTCGCTATTCAAAACTTTGCTGCCTGTGTCCTTTCCTATCCTGCACAAAGCCCTTCTCACCCAGTACCCCTCTCCTCACCGGTTGATAGAGGAGCTTTGCAGGTCACCTTTGTACATTAAACAGAAGCATTACATACACATGGATGCAGTGGGCCTGTTGGCCTGCCCTTTGCTGGCCAACATTGACTTCTGCAAACACAAAGCAGCAAATTTAAAATTAAAATTTTCATTACCCTTTTCTCTGTAACCTCGCCTATTCCAGCATCTAATAACCATCCCAGTCATATCCCTGTTCTGTGACTTTGATCTCTCTCCTCTCAACCTTCTGCAGCCATGCTTTCATCTGTCTGCCCCCACATTCCTTTTCTTTTATCCTTAACATCCATCTCCCTAGCACCTTCTTTCATTTTGATTGTAGTTCTTTTCATCTTTGACTGCTTCTGATGTTAAGGGTACAGTAAAAGTACAAGTTATTACAGAATACCCAAGTCTTTAAATGTCTTATTCTTAGCATTACTATTTCTACATAAAATGAAACTGCATTAACACACTGAGTGAATTCTAAGCTAGAGTTATACAGGGCCAAGGGTCTCAGATCAATAATCTTATAGTACAATTTACAGCAGCAAATTTCTTGTTACCAAGACAGACTGTGCATAACCTGAGAAGTCTTGCTGAATGGCAGACTTGGAATATATTGGCACAATAGCACACTATCTCTTAGAACATTTTTAAAAATGTTGCCCAAAGTTCCCAAGTGGCCCATAACAAAAGATCTCAACATTTTGAAATACACTTCAGTGAAGGGTACTCCATGTACTCTACAACCCCAGACGACTACAGAAAAAGTCAGGTGTTGAATCCAAAACTTTACTATAATTTTTGCACTAATTTTTAGCCTTCAGTTTGTAAGAAGGCATCCAAATAGACCAAAAGGATATAAAAACAGTATAAACATATTCCACTCATTATTTACATCATCACACAGATAATCGTCAAAGCTTCCAGTGTGGTTGATATTATTCAACAAATGATCGCAAATTGATTTACTAATTGGAAGAATCAGTATGAAGAGAAACAATGACCCAACTCTCTCTCTCTCTCTCTCACACACACACACACACACACACACACACACACACACACAGACTACAACAGGAAAAACAAAGGAAGTGCAAACATCAAATCCATAAAATCGACAAACACTTAGGTGAGTTAATACTTGTAGAGAGAACCCATAACATAATTTTTCAGGTACATATCCTTTGTCAGAATTGAAAGTCAATAGGAACGTTAATTTGCCCCTTCTCTCTACAGAGATTGGCTATGTATTTTTCCAGCATTTTCTTGTGGTGGTGCTAATATACAAACAGCATTAATGCAAACCCACAGTAAAGCTTTACCCCACACTGGTTCCCTTTTCAAGAAAAATAGTTCATTTCAAAAAAAAATCCCTCAATTTACTTCACTTCTTTTCTTTTGTTATTTAAAGTTATTTATTTGCTGATCTGTAAAATTTTTTGTTCATTCCCTCATGATCCCCAGTACTGTTTCATTCGGAGCAACTGGGTTTATCATCTTCCAATTCTGCCCAGTGCTCCAAGAAAGTTTAGGTTTTTCCAACGTTCCTGTAGGTCAGTGCAGATATTGCCGTGGTATGCAAGTTGATGTTGCTTACAGCACAATTTACTAATTATTCAGAACACATTAAATCAGCATTAATATTTTATTCCTCTTCTCTGGTACAAGCTAACATTTCTAGTCAATGCTGTACGTATGCCATAACTTACTTGATTTTGTCACAGGTACAGTGATGATGAAAGCTCCAGATTAATAATGGAATCCATACAGGTTCCAAAAACAGAAGATCAAGTTAATCACTGTGGACCATTATCAGGCCATTAAACGACTGTAAATCAACCTACAGCCAGGCTGAGACCTAGTGGGCTGACATGAGTCATACAGACATTCAACACAGAAACCAGCCATTGAGCCCAACCAGTCCATGCCAATCAAGATACCCATCTAAGCTAATTCCATTTGCCCACTTTTGGCCCTATGAACCTTTCCTATCCATGGACCTGTCAAGTATCTTTTAAATGTTGTTAATGTAGCTGCCTCAACCACTTCTTCTGGCAGCTCATTCCATATACAGACCACCCTCTGGGTGAAAAAGTTTCCCCTCAGGTTCCTATTAAATCTCTCCCCTCTCACCTTAAGCCTATATCCTCTAGTTCTTGATTGCCCAACACTGGGGAAAAAGACTGTGTGCATTCACCCTATCTATGCCCCTCATGATTTTATACACCTCTATAAGATCACCCCTCATTTTCCTATGCTCCAATAAATAAAGTGCTAGCCTCCTCAACCTCTCACTATAACTTAGTCCCTCGAGTCCTGGCAACATTCTCGTAAATCTTCTTTGCACTCTTTCCAGCTTGATGGCATCTTTCCTATAGCAGGATGACCAAAACTGAACACAATATTCCAAATGTGACCTCACCAACATCTTGTACAACTGCAACATCCCAACTTCTATACTAAATGCCCTGACTGATGAAGGCCAGCGTGCCAAAAGCCTTCTTCACACTCTGTCTACCTGGGACAGAGGGAACCATTACTTGTACTCCTTGGTCTGATCTGTTCTACGACACTCCCCAGGGCTTTGCTGTTCACTGCTAAAGTCCTACCCTGATTTGTCTTCCCAAAATTTTACACGTCACACTAATCTGAATTAAAGTCCATTTGCCATTCTTTGGCCCACTTATCCCACTGTAATTCTTGATAACTATCTTCACTGTCTACGACATCACCTATTTTAGTGTCATCTGCAAACTTACTAACCATGCTTTGTACACTTTTATCCAAATCATTGATATAGATGACAAATAACAATAGGCCTAGCACCAACCCCAGAGGTACCCCATTAGTCATGAGCTTCCAGTCCGAAAAACAACCATACCCAATCATCCTCTGCTTCCTACCATCAAGCCAATTCTGTATCCAATTAGCTAGCTCTCCCTAGATCCCAGGCGATCCAATTTTCCATAGCAGCCTACTGTTTCCAAAGTGTTTTAGGAACATGAAGTTTGGGAATACTCTTTAGAGCTTCTGCTAAATCTGTTACTAGTCAACTCTATATCCCAATAATAACATGGTGAACTATTCATTATAGCAGAAAATCCATTCAGTTTTGAAAAACGTGATTGTTTTAGCACTCATCATTATATTTATTGTTGTACTTATTATTACCATGTACACTGTGAGTTTCATGCGAGCAAGGAATTTCATTGCAATAAACTAAACCAAGTAACACTTCAATTTTTTTCCCCACATGGTAAAATGAAGGGTATATGATGTGCCATAGGAATATATCTTAAGAAATAGGACCAGGAGTAGCTCACATAACCCAACCTTCAATAGCATCATGCTTGATCTGACCTTAACCCTCAGCTTCATTTCCCGGCCCAACCCCTATAATTCTTATTTCTCCCATAGTCCAAAAATCAATCCAACTCAGCTTTGAATATACTCTGTGGCTCAGCACCCACAGCTCTAATGCAATAGATTATTCCAAAGATTCACAATCTGGGGAAGAGAATACACTCCTCAGTTTACTCATAATCTTGGTTTTAAGCAGCTGACTGACCCTTCATTCTGAGGTTACATTCATTAGTTCTTGACTTCAACAGGGAAAACATCCTTAAACATTATATCTCCTCACATGAACATGTAGCAGTACCTTCTTCCTGCACTCCATTCAAATGGCCAACTTTGAGATTTGCACTTGAATATTGAGGACCGGTATGAAATTTCACCTTGAAAGACATCATAATCTGGTTTTTGGTCGCATTCATGAACATGGCCAAGCCAGAACTCCACGGAAGACAAGCTGGAACCCTGGCTGATTATCCTTTTCCTAATCTTAAAAATGCCAATAACAAAGATGCTCCCCACTGTGATCAGCAAATCAGACATTAAACTGGGATGAAAACTTCTTACTTTGTGACAGCACTTTAAGCTCTGCAAATGTGTTCTTACTCCAGCCATATTATATAGTTGCATAGAGGGATGCAGCATGGAAACAGGCCCTTCGGTCCATCAAGTCTATGCCAATCAAGCATCTATCCGAATCTGGCACTTATCCCAATTTTAGACTTCCATCATTCCCTACCACTCACCTACACCAGGGCCAATTTACAGTGAGGAAACCCACAAGGTCACAGTGAGAATGTGCAAACTCCAAACCATCAGCACCTGAAGGCAGGATTGAACCGGAGTCAGTGAGTGAGTAACTCACTGTGACACTGAAAAAGTCAAGAATCAAATTTGCTACCTCTCTGACCTATTTACTTCAGTAGAATACTGTGGATTGCAATGAATCATCAAAAAGTCAAAAACTACTTTTGAAATAATAACAAATTGAAACCACATTTAATGACAGAAGAAGGTACAAATCTTACTACACTTGAAAAATTTGCTGAAGTGAGCATATTACTGTGTTAACAGAAAACATTTAGAGTTCATTGAGCTATTATTTTCTATAGTTTAACCACTGCAAACAAACTTCTCACTTAACAATATTGTGCTGTACGAAATAAAATCCCTTATTTCCTTCAATTTCTGAAAACTGAATTGTTTATTAAAAAAGACAAGAAACTATTTTTAATTCCTGAGTTATCACTTCTAAAATACTCCTCAGAAACATCAGCCCTCTGTCATTTGCAGTAGTCAGTATACCAAGAACTCCACATAAATGTTATAGTGTTTAAAGAACATGATTAATTTGATCACATTAAAATTGAAATGTCACATTGCTAACAAATTATGTATTTGACCTGCACCATGTTCTCTGAATTGTGGCACTGTAAAATTTCACAATACTTGATTTCTAATGTACTATTCATGTTGTTTAATTTAAGAGGCAACCAAGTAATATCACCACTTAGCTTAAATCATCTTTAACTTGAGGTGAATGTCTGTTAACCACTTGCTGTAACTGATGATCAAACAAATTGTGAAAATATTTCACAACATTTTACATAAGGACCTTTGATTCTCTTACATTGACCAACAGCTGGTCTCTTTCATAACCATTTACTGTATTTCTGATAAGAAGGTGATTCATTTTCCTGCAATCAGAGTTTCTTTCATCTTTCCTCCCCCATTGAGATATTTAGATTTCCCAATTACTCATTTCTGCTTGAACTGGCTGTGGATATGACTGATATTCAGCAGGTGCTTTCAAATTCAACTTGCAAGAAAAGTCACTCTTGCTGAGTTCCTGAAACCATCTTGTATAAGTGTACTGTGACCTTGACATTCGGGCAGATGGGAGGTTGTGACTAAGCAAAACCTCCCTTGCTTCCTTATGTCTGAATATAGTGGCCCTTTGGTAACACACCTATGACTTCCACATACATGCTGTGATTTAATTAAGATGTTTATGGAAGGCAAACCTGGTGAGAGAATGACAGTTTTAATTAGTGCCCTCAAACAATTACATGTGTTTCCAAGCTGTACCTTAGTACCAACAAAGATCAAATCTACCTCCCACGACAGCTCACCAGTCATTCTTGCCAAGCAAGCAGTTTCTGACAGAGTCGTGCTTTCTGATGATGGACATTTAATAACACCCCTGCAGATCAAGACCTACTGAGCAGTGCAGAACCTAACAAGGAGTATCAATATTCATCTGCAGTGCAAATACAGCACAATTGGGTAGCATTGGTGAATTTAAATAAACCTGAGGTTTAGAAACCAAAAATAAAAAAACACCTACCCAAGGATTAAAACCGAGTTGTATTAGCCTTTTTATTGCATATATTATTGTATTATTTTATTACATACTTTCTTGCAATGACAATTTTGCAGAATTTACTCTGCCTTATCGTGAGGTTTGGGGAGTTACAAAGATTGGTTTTTACTATTGTCATTTCCACAATTATCATGAAAACTAAGTTTGTGCTATTAAGCTTTTTTGACAATTGTTGAGAAAATCTTTTGCATATGATATTTTCCTCAGTATTCCTAAGGCATATTCCGATACATTCCTCAGCTACAAAACAACTTATTTGAAAAATTTCTAAATTAGTCAGTTATTCTCAAAAAAAACAGTAAATGTTATGTTACCTTCTCTTCTAAATTATCTAAACACAGAATGCTACTTTACCTAAATCATTTCCATGACACAGTAAATAGAAGTTAATATTTTGCCACAAAATCTTTCAATCTGCTCACAACTTAAGTACCAAAGCAGTTAAGAATGACATGGTGTAGAATAACAGTAACTGGGGAGAGAGTTAAATCAATCTTGGTCAAAATGAGTTAACAGCCGGTTTTGCATGTGCCCAGTTTTCTTTCCTGAAATTTATTAAGCACATTTTGTGTTCCTGATGACAACTAACTTCACCTCCTATTTTTTTTCCATTTATTCACTAGTTTTGTTGAAATTGTGTCTAAAATGTAGTTGTTCATCAATACAAGGACGTACATTGTGACACTGCCACTTTCCACATCAGTGTTTCAGATTTGCCTTTCTATTCCCTTGATCAAAGGTACCCCTCCATAATAACTGACAGGGCACCATGGATGAATATTGATAACCTTTGCAGAACTCTGCATTTCTCACGAAGTCCTAATCTGCAGGTATCTCCTAATCTAGGAGCCCATCGGCAGCATCTAGTCTCTCCCAGAAAATGTGCATTTGGCAAGAATGACTGGTACGCTGCTGTGGGAGATCAGTTTAATGTTTGTTGCTCCTAAGGAGCAACTTGGAAAGGAATATTAAAGATGGAATTAATGTCTGCTTCATTTCCCAGATCTCCATTTCTGCCCCGCTCCTCTTACCCAGGATGAAGAAAGAATTTCCTTTGTCCTCAACTTTCATCCCACTTGTCTCCAGATTCAATCTCCATTATTTATGACAATTCCTAAACAATGCCAACACCAAACCCACTTTACCCTCCCTTCTCAGAATTCTGAAGAAACTGCTCCCACTTTCTCAATCACCCACATCCACTCACTTTTCCTTGTCACACCAGTCCTTATAACTCCTCCCTTCCCACTGTTCTAGACCACAGACACTTTTCAAATGAAGCAGAGATTTAATTATAGTTCTTCCAATTTAATATACTTCATTCACTGCTCACAGAGTGGTCTCCTCTACATTGAAGTAGTCAAATACAGATTCCACACACCACTGCTCAATTCACAAGCATGACCTTAAACTTCTGGTTGCCTGTCATTTTAACTTTCTATCTCATTCCCACTTCTGACCTCTGTGTCTTTGGCCTCCTACACTATTGCAATGAAACTCCAATTCACGTGGGCCCAGTCAGTCAGAGGGTTATTAAGGAGATGATTGTTTCTTAAAATACCTGCTTGCACTTACTAAGCAAGACTACAGCGCCTTCTGGTGGTTAGATTTCTGACCTAACTTCCCTTCCTAACAGAGTCCAGCTAAACTGGAGTAAA
Source organism: Rhina ancylostomus (assembly GCA_030265395.1). Classification (NCBI taxonomy): domain Eukaryota; kingdom Metazoa; phylum Chordata; class Chondrichthyes; order Rhinopristiformes; family Rhinidae; genus Rhina; species Rhina ancylostomus. The sequence continues at coordinate 59,143,925 of JARFYF010000001.1, forward strand.
TGAGTTGTTACAGTGCATTTCAAATATACCTTGAAATACAAAAAACATAGAACATTAGAGCACAGGAACAGGCCTTTTGCCCACAATGCCTGTGCCAAATTAAAACATATCACTTCTGCCTGTATATGATCCATATCCCTCCATTCCCTGCATAACCATGTGTCTAACTAAAAGCCTTTTAAAGGCTACTATCTTATCTGCTTCCACCAACTAGCGGTTAGCGTAACATTATTACAGCGCCAGCTACCTGGGATCAATTCCGGCCACTGCCTGTAAGGAGCTTGTACATTCTCCCCATGTCTGCGTGGGTTTCCTCCGGGTGCTCCAGTTTCCTCCCATATTCCAAAAACATACAGGTTAGGAAGTTGTGGGCGTGCTACGTTGGTGCCGGAAATGTGGCAACACATACGGGCTGCCCCCAGAACACTCTGTGCAGAATATGCATTTCACCGTGTGTTTCAACGTACATGTGGCTAATAAAGATATCTTACTATCCCTGGCAGCCATTCCAGGCACCTTCCACCCTGTGTATAAAACTTGTGCCGTACACCTCCCTTAAACTTTCTCCCTCTCACCTTAAATGCACGTCCTCTAGTATTTGACATTTCTACTCTGGGAAAGGTTCTCTGACTATCTACCCTATCTGTGCCTCTCATAATTTTATAAACTTCTATCAGGTCTCGCCTCAGCCTCCGACTCTCCAGAGAAAACAGCCAAAATTTGTCCAACCTCTCCTTATAGCTCATGCCCTCTAATCCAGGCAGTATCCTGCTAAACTTCTTCTCTACCCTTTCCAAAGCTTCTACATCCTTCCTGTAAAGGGACGACCAAAATTATAACAATGAAATGTTATGCTTTTGCCAGTATTGGTTCAGTTTGTTGTAAATGCACAAATTAGTTAATTTCAAAACTATTTTCAAAACCCCTTTAGAATGAATGTACATTTCAAAACATCATCTTCAACTATCATGTATTTCAATAAATGAATTGAATTTCTAGTTTTTTGGTGTATTAAATATTGCAGTAATACATATATCAGCTTTTTCCCAGGACCTGATAACCGACCATTAATTACCAGTGCCTGGTGATTTCATAGAGAACATCGGTTGCACCCTGTATGTGGGGCAGCTATGACCTGAGTTAATTGACTTTACATTGTGATGTACAAGTCAGAGATTTGTTCCAGCCCCTTGGCTTCAAGTAAGGCTTAACTGGCAGAAGTAGTGCAACCTCATTCATTTGATTTAAACGGTAATGCAGTTGAATAGTTTATCTTCCTTCATTTTACTTTATTTTCATATATGTAAAATTAATTTGTAGAAATGCAATTTAATCTTCTTAATAATTTCTGTAATTTTCTCCTTTCTCATAGGCAGGATTAAGGACGACTTACCTCCACAAGTGAAGGAGGCTGAGCGATGACCTAAAAGAACCATACAACATTACGAGAGGCACAGACAGGGTAGATAGTCAAAATATTTTTCTGGAAATCGGGACATCAAAAACAAGAGGACATAGGTTTAAGGTGAGAGGAATGAGAGGAAAGTCTCAAACAAAGGAAGATGATTGTGGTGGTTGGATGTCAGACTTCTCTTCCACAGGACATCACTGCAGGTGTTCACTGGGACACAAGAACATCTGCCCCTTGCATCCTGGGTCCAACCATTTTCAGCTACTTCATCGATGACCTTCTTTCCATCATTAGGTCAGAAATGGGATGTTCACTAATGATTAGCCGATCAATTCCATTTGCAATTTCTCAGAATACAGAGCACCCAATCTGGGCATTGGCTGATTCATAACAAATCACATTTGTACCACACAAGTGCTAGGCAGTAAGTATCTCCAAAAAGTAGTTCAGCATAATTCTGAACAGAATAGTCCATTTGAACTCCATTCTATATGCCAAGTATTCATTTCCTCCACTACTGGTACTCTGGACCAACAGTGTATACAACATGGATTTTAGCAACTCACCAAGGCTTCATCAACACCTCCCCATGAGCAACCTCTACCACCCAGAGGGACAAGGGCACCAGGTAAAAGGAAACAAAACTATTTCTAAATTTACCCCCAAGTCACACACCATCTGGAGTTGCAGAGATATCAGTGTTCCTTCATTGTCACTGTGTCAAAAACCTGGAATTCCATGGCTCAAAGCACAGTGGGAGCTATCTTTATCAAATGAACTTCAGTGACTAGGAAGCAGAGCACCAGCGTCTTCTCAAGGGTAATTAAAAGTGGAAAATACACACTGGCAACCCACAATCCTCTTATGAATAAAAAATACACTGGATTCTAAGCCTGGATTTGCACCTCCATTTAATAGGGAAGAAATATATTTAACCTAACTATGTCATAACTGTGAAACGCTACTGCTACTTAATTGAATCCATTCACCAGTGTTGATTTATGTAACACCTTTTTACAATAACTGTCTACGATACTACTCAAATAAGAACATACTGTATAACTTGACTCCCTTCTCAAAAACATTAATAATTTATGTTTTATTTACAATAATAGCCATTTCACATCTGTCAATTGTCAGTTCATGTTATTTTTTCAACATATTTCTTTTCAGAGAAGAAAATCAAAAGTAAATCATAGTTGCATATTTATTTTGGAGCAGGTTCAAAAATAATGAACAAGATTACTGAAGCCTCACAATGTTTAAAAGTCTGCAGTGGCAAAGTTTGCTCCTGTGTCAATGTTTCAGATTTGAATAATATAAATCTCTGCACTGAAGAGAAGCAAATTCTTGCATGCACGCCAGGTCAATGTCATTGGATCTCAAGAAAAGACTTTTTTTTAATGTACTTCATGTTACATTACAACAACATTAGGATCAAAGATTTAGATTCAATTAACAAGACTATGCGGCAAACATACCTGTTCTTCCTTTGCAAGGGGTATCATTTGCTTTGTGTAATAGAGTTCCACTAGTTAAATCATGGAATCATTTTGGCTTCTTTTCCAGACTCAAATTAACTGGGTCTGGAAGCAATCCAAATGACATAAAAATGGGGCATGAAAGAATTGCTTCCTGCAGCAGTCACACATTTCTTCTGGCAAGTTGACTGATGCTGATGGCAGTTATAAAACTTGCAACTGATTCTGAAGGGGTTATAAAAGTACAACATTATAGATTTCGACAGTCTTATTCTAACTCATAGAAAAGCATTAAGAAAGCAGCAGTCCTAATTACCAAAGCTCTTATCGACGTATCACTGGTGCAAATTGAAAGACTAACAAGATGCATTGTGGGCCATCAGTGGCATGTGTCTGGATCATAGGAAAGCTTACAACCACAAAAAGCCAAGTAACCCATATGGTTTGTGAAAAGATCTAATAAATTTCACTTCCTCAAAAATGGCCACTTCAACACAGCAAGAATAAACATCTTGAGGCAAAGCCAGAGATATCGAAGCTTTTCAAGTGGCGGATCACATATATGTCAAAGCCAATGGAATAAATAGTGCATTATTTTGAAATGTTAAGCTCCAAACAACAAAACTATAATACCCAGTATTTAAAAGCAGTACTCTCTCAACTCCTCAAAATTGTCCTTGGGTGCCAGGTGAAGCCTAAACATGTATCATTAATGTTAGCCCAATATAAGAGATAGCTCTATTCAAATATACCTTTATAAAAGATAAAACTCTGATTATACATGATTACTTCAGCAATCAATCGGCTAATCAAACATGACTTAAATACATCAGCAAATAAATTCAGAATACAGTAATCTTTAGGAAAAAGAGTAAGTGCTTAAGAGGAAGACAAACAAATTGATCAGAGACAAAAGAAATTTAATAAAAAGAATATAGAAGATTAGCACAACAGTACCACAACAGAGGACATGCAGTGAAAAACTACAAGATGCAAACAGCCTTGAAACTAAGGATTGTGAATATTCTCTAAATATCCAGAAATAAGAAATGAATATGCCTGTCCAACGATATTCCAAATAAATTAAAGATATTAATCAGATGGGAATCATTTAGAGACTGTTCAGATTCAAAACAAATAAATCCATCAAGATAAATGATGTTGAGTGAAGTAGTTTTGGAGGCATTGACATTCTTCACAAGGCCATTCACCAGAACCAAGGGATGTACCATAAGATATGAAGCAGACTAATATCATTTTCAAATTCAAAAAAATGGTAAAGGTACAGGCATGGGCATCTGCTTCATCCACAGTTTTACAATGGAACGTAACAGAATCAATCATCAGGAGTAAACCTGAGGAAATTCCATACAACTACAATCAATGTGGTTTCAGAGAAGGTTCTGCTTAACTTCCATGCAGGAATGTCAACCAATGAGTCTGTGGAAAACTCTTAACTTTGCAAGATTCAATTTGTCAGACTGTTAACAAACTCCAAAGGTGAGATTCAAATCAATCCCTTATAGCAGATAAAAATAAGGAACTAGTTTAAGAGGAGGAAATAATAAGTACTCATCAGAAAAGTATTGACAAAGCAGGAAAATCACCTGGTGAGATGGTGTAGAGTGGGACCATAACTATCTATAACTTAGAAATGTACTGAGAAGTAACATGAATTTCAGAAAATACCAGAAAAAAATTGGACAAGATTGGCAAAGGTATGCAAGTAGATTTAAAAAAACTGGCGAATACATTTAACAAAGATTATATTTCACATTGATGACTATTATATTAAATTTTACAGGAAATGCCCAATGTGGCACAAAACAGATGAAACTTTAAGAGGAATCTTTTTGGTGGGAATGCGATTGTCAGGAAATTCGATGAACCACGGACATAGCGAATATACTTCCTGACAAGACTAACGGAGGCAAAAATCCTGGAATAACTTAAGACAAAAAACCTCTCTGAATATCTGAATCAAAATTTCATTCACAATTATTTTCTGTCTACCTGATGTGATTTTAATAATGGTGTCAAATTCAATATCATGTTTGAGCTTTTACAAACAAAATCTGGTCCATTAGCCAAAAGAATGCTTAAATTGCCTTTGCTTATAGCACTGAAAGTTGATCTTCTATGCTGCCTATTTATCTCATACAGACAGCATATGAACAGAAACAACTTAAACATTTAATTAAAAATAGAAACAACACATTTTTATTAACTTTTAAATTCTTTACTGAATTCAGTTTTTCCACGTTCTTTATTATTTCTTTCAGAATGATTAGCGGAGGTGCTCTATTTAAATGTTTTTAGCAGTTATAGCTAAAATATGCAGGCGAACAAGGTGTTTGTTACCAAGGGATCCTGTACAGTGAAGTGAATGGAAAATGATTCAATCCTAAGTGATTACTTTCAGTCACAGATGGAAGCAGTGATATTGAATTCTTTCCATGGCAGCACCCCTTGCAAATGCTGATTCATTCACTGGAACACTATGCTAATACAAACTGTCTAAACTTCCAAAGATAGTGTCTGCTAAGCAAAGAAATGCGGGCCACCATTGCATTTTAATTAGAATAAAACATCAATAACACAGTTATATGAATAATTTGCTATTTCAATATAAAGAAAAATACACAAGTTCAATTACCTGGCAAACAATCCAATGAGCTGGGCACCTCAAAGTTTATGGATTACAGAAAGTTGGTAGTTTTTAATATTACCAGGGCTTTAATTACTAAGACCTTATGAAATGTATTGCAATTATGAAAATACTTAGAAAATTCATGTTGGTTTGTTGATTTTTGGCATCCTAATCAATCTAGTCTTCTACACCACACAAGAAAGATCTAGCTTAAAAAAATAACAATAATAAGCACAGCATTTTTAGAAGTCTAGTAAATAAATTTAATTTGAAACATGAACAAGGACTGAATCCTCTGCAAAAGGTGAAAAGTGAGGTAAAATCACTACCTGGGGACTGAGAGTTAAGCAGTGAGGCAGAGGAAATCCTGAAGGAGCCAGTGAAGTTGTGAGCAAAGTGAGCAGCGGCAGTGGATTTCTGAGAAGAAGACCGAGAGGAACCAGGAGAGTAAGTTGCTGTGGCAGCAGCAGCAATAGGAGCCAAGCTGGGAAATTGCTGATCGGTGAGGTTAACCTGGGATTTCCTGCCATCTGGAGAGTGTCTTCTCATGGCATTCAGAATACTTTTGCCATTAATTCCTGCAGCATTCATGTAAAGATAATAAAGATTAGCATAAAGCAGGTGAAAAGGGAAAAAATCATTTTTAACCATCCCAAGGTGTTAACAGCAGGGTAGAATTAAATAAAACAGCTGAAATAAAGCAAGGTCTATCTCTGCTCCCCTTCCAGTTTGGGGGACTTTGCTGATGTTGCAGCAATATTGGAAAAAGATTTATAGGAAGACCTTGGTGGAGATTCCCAGCACATTTCTTATCTTTGTCCTGAATAAACAAAGCACTGAAGTTTTAAAATTCATCCCTGGAAGTGCGAAACTTCTTTCAGTGATATATTCAAATGTCGATATTTGCTTTGTGAACCTATGTCAACAGCCCAAGGGGTAACATCACTAGTCGACTAATCCTATCCTTACCAGGAAGCTCCAGACATTTTTTTTGGTAGGTGTTACTGACGGTGACCATGACCGGGAATCCCATCTAGTTTTCCTTTTCCAATCCTAGTCACTGAGCCCTGTCCTCTTGGAGACAAACTGAACTTCAGTCCATTCAGTCTGTGAGCTGAATCTAATTGTTTCATCAACAGAATCAACAGTAGTCGTGCCAGTCTTTCAATCATCACATCACATGAATTTTACTTGAAAAATCAGATTTTTTTTAAAAAGATACAGGTAAAGCGGTTTTCAGGTATGCCAAATCAAATTGTACTTAGATCAAATATAATTAACACATTTGAAATACCTTTAGTATCTATAATTAGATCATTAAACTGATGAACATCTCAATTAAATTATGGATTCTCAGTTAAGCATTTTATTTGAATTCCTGTGCGAAATGCATAAACAAAGCACACAGCAAAATAAATTTATTTTATAGTGGTGAAAGTCATAAAGTGGTCAATAATTCAAATAATGAAATTCCAGCTGAATGAAATGTTTGTGTCCCCAAGCTATCCAGGAGACAGTTCAGTTCTCAGTTTAGTGACTGGATAAAGCACTACACTGAGGACAGACATTCTGCCTTGGGATAGGGAAGGACTGGGTCATAATTGATCAAATGCTCTTTGGACTTTGCTTTCAGTTGACTGATTACAAAACAGCTTTGGTCACAGAAAGAAAAATTTGTATTTTCATAGTAATCACTTTTATGATCCCGGGTTGTCCCACAGTGGTTTTCAGCTGATTAAGCACATTTTTAAGTGCAGTCACTGTTGCAATTTAGGAAAAGCACAGGCAATTTGTGTAAAGCAGGGGAATAATAACCACATTATCTGTTTTTGTTATGTTGGTTGGGAAATAAATAACGGTCAGGACATTAGGATAATTAACACAGTCTTCTTCAAGACAGTGTCACAGGAACTCTTATATCCACTTGGGAGCAGACTGGGTCCTAGTTTGAATGTTATTGGAATGTCTGCATTGCCAACATTACAATGCTTCTTCAGTCCAAGACTGGAAAAGCAGGCTAGATTTTTGTGCCCAAGTCAAACTGAAGCCCTTGGCTCACAGTGCTACTAATGGAACCATGGCTGAACTCAACATCCATGGCAGTCCAGTTTGTTTTACTCTTCCTGTTAGAGAAGGGTATTTAGTGACTATTGACCTGGAGAAGGAAGAAAACAGAACACTACACATTTTAAATTGGTTTATCAGGGTGGATTTTAAAGTGATGCAGTTCTCTATAACATGATGTATTCTACATATTCATTTGATAATTTTTACTAAACTGGGGCAACATTGTTCAGCACAGATAGGTGCACAGGAAAATACTGAATTAGAAAAGATTCAGTCTAGAATTACTTATCTCCCTGTCTTTCACTCTACCAATAATCTTTTAATAGGTAATTGTAAGTTTAATACAAAAACTGAATACATTTGCAACTTCATTCTATTACTATTAATATCATAAACCATTTTAAACACTGTAATGTATTTATCATTTTGTAAGCAGAATAAAGCTAGACACCTGTTTGAAATCCTAGTTTTCCAACAAAAAGACCTAGAATTTATTATACAGTCACACTGTGTTATGACAGCAGGTTTATCTGAGTTATACCCTCAAAGCTCTGGAGATACCTTGTTCACTCATCAATAACATAAACGTTCACTATTTCAGAATTACTTATGCGAGACTGACAATCATAGATAACTGTATTTTGTACAATAGTGCAAATATATCACAACAATCTCCACGTATAAAGCATCTTTATCAAAGAAATAATTCCTCAAAGGTGGATAAAAGGAAATATTAAGCCAGATGGTCCAAAGTTTGGATAAAGAAAATGATTTTGAGGAGAGACTTGTAGAAAGGGAGACAGAGAAGGACATGGTGATTTAGGGAGAAAGTTTACAGACATTTGGGTCTTGGCAGCTGGACACCCAGCTGCTAATTGAGGAATGATGAAATTCAAGGATGCTGAAGATGCCAGAATTAGATGTGTGCAGATAACTCAGGGAGGTATAGGGTGGAGAACATGACAAAAATATGAACACAAAGCAATTAAAAAAAAACAAGACAGACAATTATAAAACAGAGGTACTGCTTAACTGTGAGCTGTTGTGGGTCACCAAACACAGAGGCAATGGGTGAGCCAGACAGGATATTAGCAGCAAAGTTTTGAATGGCCTCCAGTTTACTGAGTTCTGAATGAGGATGGACAGCTAAGTGTGTGCATTGGAATATACAAGTCTAGAGATAATGACAGTATGAATGAGGATTTCAGTAGCATATGAGCTGAGTTAAGCAATGCTACTGAGCAGGAAATGAGACATGCAATTCAAAGCTTTACTCAGGCTCTGAAGGCAAGGTTACAAGCAGTCAGGCCCGGTTTCAGGGAATTGCTAGGGACAGTGATACAGTTGAGAGCTAGGGAAGTAGGCAGGCAATGGGAACCCAAAACAATGGTTTGTTCTTGCCAATGTTTACTGTGAGCAAAACCTTAAATGATTGATAACATGCAAAATACAAGTTGCACAATTCTATTTCCGTGTCCATAGTAGAACAGGGCACAACCCGACTATACAGCATAAGCCAACATGCACAAAAGTAATAGAACAATATGTTCAATGGAAAGAAGGATGCATGATGTACCTGTAATAGGAGCACATGCTACTTCTGTCTGGAAGGAGATGCCAGAATCTAGAGTTTTTGGTTCTATAACAAACAATATTTAAAAGCAATTTCATTTAATAACTAGATGCTGCAGAATTTTTAAGATTATTACATATTATTAAAAAGAGGATATGAAAGAAGTTATAGCAATATTGATTGTACCAAACTGAATCACACCATTCTTTTGATAATCAAAAGGCTATTAAATGTAAGAAAATGAGCAATTGCAGTGAACAATGTCTTAAATATAGCACAATTCCTTAATTTTGATTTGGTTGTATGACATTAACTACCACGATAAAAAGGCCTAAATATTGGTGTGGGTTTTCAAGTGCACAGAAATTTCTGGCCCAGAGTATTCAGTGTCTAATAATACTGACAGTATAAACCGATTTAGAAATCTTGTTAGAGAACCAGATATATATTTAAATATTATATCCTTCAATCAATCATGGCCAGTTTATAAAAAATATCATATTTTAACTTCATCTTATAGAATATATTTCTTCACCCAGAGGGTAGTGAATCTTTGGACTTCTCAATCACGAGGGCCAGAAAGGTTCAGTCACTGACTACATGCAAGATGGAGATAAATAGAATTTTATAAATGAAGGGAACTGATGCATAAAGAGTTAGTGCAGGAAAATGCTGCAGAGATAAAACATCTATCATGGTCTTATGTAATAGTAGAGAGAGCACCAGGGGCCAAATGACCTACTTTTATATTCATATGACAGTCTCAAAGCAGGAGCTGGTTTCCCTCCACATCTAGCAAGCTCCAGCAGACTCCCACAGCTCACTCACCATATTCAGGTAAAGTCTGAATGTGAGAACAGTGGTTGCACCAAACACTCTGCCAGGATCAACAATGTGGATGGAAATTGAATTCCAACCCCACTCCCACTAATCCTACCTCCAAAGCAACTTAACATTTTTATCATTGCTACTTACTAAAATGATATTTAATTAGTGTTCACAATGTGGTCTCTTTTACATTGGAGAAAACAGATGCAGATTGGGGGACTGCTTTGCAGAGGACTTGTGTTCAGTTTGCAGGAGAGACCCTGGGCTTCCTGTTGCCTGCCACTTTAATTCACCATCCTACTCCAACCTGACTTCTCTGTGCCACTGTTAGAACGAAGCCCAATGCAAACCTGAACAACAATGCCTTATTTTCTGTCTAGGAACGTTGCAGCCTTCAGGACTCAATATTGAATTCTCCAACTTTAGATAACACACTCTTTCTTTCTGTCTCTAGAAGAACTGCCTATTTCTGCCTGTCATCGTTTCAACTCAGTTTTTATTTCTTGCATAGTCTGCACTGCTGGGTATGTCCCAGAGCCTTATTATTTGTAACACATTACTCTGACAAAGAAGCATAATCAGATTCTAACTGTTACTTTCACTCATTTGGTCTCACCCAATAGAGGTATTCCCCTTGTTCTATACATCCCACCCCTCCTTCTCCTCTACTGTTTTCTCTCTTTTCCAGTTCTGCCAAATGGTTCTGGATCTGAAACATCAGCTGTATCTCTTTCCGTGAATGCTGCTTGACCTGCTCAGTGTTTCCAGCATTTTCTGTTTTTACTACGTATTCAAATGTTATTTTCCCCCAAAATGAACGCCAGCTGACTAGCATGAAGCATAATGCATTTTAAAAAATTTCATTACACTAGCTATACTTCAAGAGTGCTTTAGTGCTTAATTGGTTATATCTCAGCATACCTGGAGATTATTTCAGTGTGGGAGAAATGAAGATAAATTCTTTAGATTAAATAAAATTATCTGGCACTAATTCCACTTTGAGACTGCATTGAGTCAGTTTCTGAATCTCTATTTAAACATACTACATGGTGCTTGAGGTTTAAATGATATATGCAAGTTAAAATGTGAACTGGGAAAGTGGAGATGTTGGTTGGAGATAGGAATGGCTTGCCCCATCCATGATGTCTCACTCAAAGCCCATTGTCATTAATAACAAAGGGTAATCAAGAGCATCAACCAGTGCACTGTTATCGGCCTGTTTCTAGTGTTAAAATAACTTTACAATGAAAAAAAATGATTGCTTTCTGTCACTAACAGGAGCCTGGGTGACAGAAATTATGTCAGGGTAATGTAAAACTAGATATTAAAATATACAGAGAAGCCTGTTTTAATGAAGTGTCTTCAGCCTGAAACATTAACTCTGTTTCTCTTCCCACAGATGTGACCTGACTTGGAGTATTTCGAGCAATTTGTTTTTATTTTAGATTTCCAGCATCTGCATTTTGTTTTGTTTTCTTTAACTCTCTGACAATATAAACTGACAAGAGTCCACATCATCACAGTTTCCTTCTACACTTCCAGGGTCAAGTGCCACGTAAGATCTATCATTAGTAGGATCCCCACCCACATCAATAGCTCGTCAATTATTGCATCAGGAATAATTCATAATGAATTCATAAATTCAAGACATTTTTATCTGTTATTAAATTTGAGTAGGAAGCCTTAAACACAAGGACTCTTAAGTCATTGGTAAATGCATGACCAAGGGCTAACGTGTAGGATGATCTCGAGTGGCGCACTGATTCCAGGGCAATTTAGCCCATTGTTTCAGGCAGCATTTCTTTTTTCTGTGTAAACTTTCGAGCCCTGCATAATGCAAATCAATACACCACTGAGGTACTGAGTGTCAAAAAAATAAATTTCTCTCCTCTTCCATCGGGTAGAAGATACAGGAGCCTGAAGCCACGTACCACCAGACTTAAGGACAACTTCTACCCCACTATGATAAGACTATTGAATGGTTCCCTTATACAATGAGATAGACTATGACTTCACGATATGTCTTGTTGTGACCTTGCACCATATTGCACTGCACTTTCTCTGTAGCTGTGACACTTTACTTTGTACTGTTTTTTTTTACCTGTATGACATCAATGCACTCTGTACTGACTCAATGTAACTGCACTGTGTAATGAATTGACCTATGCGATCAGTTTGCAAGACAAGCTTTTAACTGTGTGTTAGTACAAGTGACAATAATAAACCAATACCAATACCATTTACACCACTCTGACAGCAATCCCATTTTATTCTCCCACAGTCCTATCAATTGTCCCTAGATTCTACAGCTCGTCTTCTTACCTTCAGCAATTTATGCTGCCAATCAGCATGTTTTTGGGAGGAAACCGGAGCACTCAGATGAAGCCATCATGATTACAAGGAAAACATGTAGAGCATACAGACAGTACTGGAGGTCAAGATAGAACTTAGGTCACTGGAGTTGTCAAGTAGCAGTTCTACAAGCTGCACCACCTGATAATCCTAAATATTATAAATGTTCTGCAAAAATATTCCTCATGATCAATTCTGTTACTTTGTTAGTTACAAAAGCAAGTCTAATGGACTTGCAGTTGCCCAAGTCAGTTTAAACATTTTTCTAGAAAATAAATACCAAATTAACAAGCAAGATAAAGCAATAAGTCTTCTACATCACTCAGCAGCCCTCTCTGGAGTTGTAGTGACAAAAGCAAGTCATTTGGTTACTCTGTCTCTCTGCTGGGAGGGGACAGAAATAACTGAAAAAAAGCAGACTCTATAAAATGAAAACAGAATGTAATATACTGTAACTACTGCTCTGCTCTGCCAGAAGACTTCCTGTTTCAGATGAAAAATAAACTTGTCAAAAGAGCAGTTTCAAAGCTACTTGACTTGATATTGTATTTATTTTCTTCAAATCATTATTTGGGGTTGCAGACTTTCATTATATGTATAAATATGAAATACATTTATATTTTTATTACTAAAATTCCTGAGATGTCTTTATTTTTATAGAATTTCATTAGATCTTGAATTATTATTTTGCATAATTACCATGCAAAATGTAAGACAAATTTTATATCCAGATAATTTATCTTTGTCGTAAATGTGTGTGTTCAAAATAGAGACTGCCATCGGACTGAAAGGATGGTGATGTAATAAATGACAATGGAGAAGACTTCAATGCAGAGAAATAAAGATAACAACTAATAGGAGAAAGCTTAATAAGTTTCTTTAACACTTACAATGGCACTAATATCACCAGTATTTCAGGCAGAGAAATATTGGTTTCAGATCCAGTTTCCTGATTCATGAACAAGATCCCTAGTTAATAGTAGAATTCCCTGTAGTAAGACTTATTTGTCAACCTGATGATATAAAGGTGATCATCAAAGGATGGATTGGTAAAATTTCAAATCTATAAATAGAGATTAATCAGTAGGGTTTATGTAATGTTCATTAGGATGACCAAACAAGGCTAACAATCAGTTGTAGACCTTACTTAATAAACAAAGTGGTTATATTATTAAATGCCTGCTTGTGTCAATCTCTCAGAAAAACAATTTGCAGAATACCATATGGTAGCACTCTATTTCAGAGAAAAAAAAAATCAAAAAACAGACACAAATCAACTAAATGACATGGTAATTTTTTTTGGAACATTGTCTTTACACCAATTGGTAAAGTAATAGGAAATCTTCATAACCAGTAAACAGAAGCCTCTTTTATTCAGATATGAATCAAGTGTAAAATTTATCACAAATCTAGGCTGCAAAGCTGTATTAGTTATTTCATCAGATACCAATGTAACACAAATAATTTTCAGTAATCAGCAATATGTTGTCATTTAACTTGTCTGAAGCTAGCTACAAAATAACTGAAACACACATTGCAGTAATAGCAAAACATTACAGGTTAATGAAATGTGCCATGACTACTTTTCTGTTGTCTTATTTGTTAGGTAATTGTTTATTCTATTCCCTCAGCCCCACCCCCCATTTCCATTCTACCAAATTGCCACATTCT
>JARFYF010000001.1:59164172-59174901 GCA_030265395.1 Rhina ancylostomus
AACTCTTATCATTAATGGCCATTCTACATGGTGCAAATGTATCTGAAATGTCCCAACTATAAATCTATTATGCTACAACATTCCCAGTGAAGAAGGGCTATCACACAAGAATCCATGCCTTAGTTTACCCAGACCTGCCTTCTAAAATAACCATGCATAGAGCAGCAGCAGGTTTGAACTAGCCACAAACATGAGAGAAAACAAAAATTTAAAAGCAGAAGTACCAAGGACAAGTCAAGATCAACGAAAAACTCCCAAATGACTAATACGGATATACATTTCCCAGTAATTACTTGAGGATTTCTATTACACTGATGGGTTTAGCAAAATTTCACCGCTGTCCACTGATCACACTCTCTTCATGTCTCATATTGTGTTGTCTTTGTCTCTTCCTCACAAAACTAAAGAGGATGATTCATTCCTGGTATTGTTCAATTTATACTCTATCAATCTTCTCTCAAACTTGAAACTTCGGATTCTTTGGCCTGTTTCATTGTTATTATGGGCTTTTATTTGTATTATCATCAGTATGAAGTAGAAGTTAAAGGAGAATTGATTATTAAATTAAAATTGCATGTCATCAGAAATGCAAAATGCTCTTCATACCCCATTCTTCTTTTTTCACAGCATTACTTTATAGATAGCATGGGGCTTTCTATAACTGTTATAGTTTCAAATCAAGAACAAAACTACTATATTAAACCATTAAAAAGTTATAAAGTGCAATTTTAAAATTGAGAAGAACAGCAATTTATAGAGTGTATTTAATTTATAGAGTGTATTTAATGTAGAACAATGCATCAAGAGAAATTGCAGAGGTGTTATAAAAGGGAATTGAGCCATAGAAGGATAACAGTCTAAACTTTGAGCAAACCTGCAACTTAAAAGAATACTGAAGAGCTTAGAGCAAAAGAAACTCCAGGCCTTGGGTACCAGTAGTTGGGTTTAGAGTGAAAGATGGAGGGGGAGACGGAGAAAGAGAGAAAATGCACGAGGCCAAAGTAAGATAAATGGACACTTTTGGTGGCTAGGTGGGAGAGGAAAGGATAGGTTATAGGGCTGCAAAAAGGATTACAGTGATAGGACAGGCCAAGGTCATCTGTGGAGTTTGAAAACAAGATGAGAAATTTACATATGAAGAGCCAGGGCATAGACAGCAAATATTAGACACCAAATAGAGGGATCATGGGGAATAAAAGGGAAATGTTTATTAATTTATTTTATCTTTATGTTTTTAAATTAGCTTTTAGGATACTGTAAAAAAGATGTAAATACCAAATCAAATTTCCAAAATTTTTCTTTTCTACTCCAGCTGCTATTATCTTGGCCATTTTCCAATCCAATAAATTTTACAACCCTCAAAAGTACTCCCCTGTAAATCACCTATAGATACCCTTACAAGAGTATCATATTCCCAAACCCTCCCTTTCTTTATTCTATCCACCTCAATGGCTGTTCTTCCCTCCTATCCAGTCACTCCTTTCACCTTGCTTTCCTTTCCGCTTTCCCCATACACCAGCTCCCTCTCCCATTTCCTTCCCTCTATTCCTACCTGAAACCAATTAACCCAAAGCTCCTGACTGCTCCTTGATTTGATTACTGCGCGATCAACACTGTACGAGTAACACCAAAGCAGATCAACCAAAGCATGCAAGTTACGAATTTTAGATTGCAGCTCCTTTCTAAATCAATGCAATTGAAATCACTGCTCAAGAGCCTTTGGCTAATTATGCAGGTAAGTGAGAAATGTCCATGAAATTTTAATTTGCATGAATCAAACATTATTATTTGGGTATGTCATCATGTTTTCACCATTGATAAAAGTGAGTGATTGGTTAAATGACATTAAAGTGATATCTGGTTCAATTCATTTAATCCATTGGAAAGGTGAAATGAAGTTTGAATGATGATGGAGACAGTACTAAGGCCAATTTGTATTTGCCTCTGACCAGCAGTTATACAGAACCACCAGTATGTTCTCCTCATGGCTCAGCTTCTATGCCTGAACTCTGCACTGAGACCAGACAAGGGGCATCAACTTGCTGAGCTGGGGGACCAGATGCACCTCACATCTGGCACTTCAGATACACACTGGTCATGGCTTGCATAAGTAGCACAATCCCATGCCTTGTAAGTAGGGTTGTCCATCTTGAGTTAAAAGACAAGTGGCTTGGTGACTATTTTGTATTAATGTTTTTAATTCTAGTTTTTAAAGATGTTTTAGTTACCTTTTTACTTTAAAGAATTTGAGCATTTGTACTGATTTTAAATGTCTCTAATTATCAGTGACATTTGAAAGCAGTTCAAAAGTCCTTGAGTGCAGAGTGCTATCAAAAAGCGCCTCAGGCGCAGATAGTCAGCTCAGTCAGAACTCCGTATCCAGATATGGTCTGGGTGGGCAGGGGCCAAGCCAGATCCATATGATGCAGCCCACTGCAAAATGGAACTGGATTAATACGTCACATTCATAATATCTAAGATTAATGAGAATGTGACCCACGGAACATACAATAAAGAAAATAATGGAAGAAAGTAAGTAACTTAAAAATCAATGGAAAGGATTTTACCTGGTCTATAGTGAGACAGGGAAGCTCATTTGGCCTTCTGTGTTGACTTCTAATTTCACTGGCCTATTGCCTTTTTATGACCTTGGAAAGTTTATCCAATTTTCTCCATAGTAGCTTCTGCTTCAACTATTCTCTCTGACAACACATTTCATTTTTCAATACACTGTGTGGTAAAGTTTCTCTCCTCACCTTTTAGCTTGTTACTCCTGACATTTATAAACTGCTGTGCATTTTCATCAACCCCATAAAGAGCAGAAATAATCAATCTGTTTTCACTCAATCAAAACTCTTATTTTAAAAATACTGATACCTCCTTAAAAGAATTTCTGCCTCAGTAGAAACCATACCAATGTCTCAAGTCTTCCCTCAAACCAAACAATATTAACTTCAAAAATAAATATTTTCTGAAAACATGCTTATCAAGCTCAGTGTACATCATTCTGACAATGCACACAAACACAGATAACAGGACAATCCCTGGAAGGTTCACTAGATTGATTCCTGGGATGGTGGGTTTGTCATGTAAGGAAACATTGAGCAGACCCAGCCAAACTTATTGGAGTTTAAAAGGAGAAGAGCGGATCTCACAGATATGCACAAAATTCCTCTGGGCTTACAAGGGTAGATGCAGAGCTGTTGTTTTCCCAGGCTACAGTGTCTGGAACTGGGCGTTACAGTCTCATAAGGAATCAGCATTCAGGACAAAGATGAGAAGAAAATGAACCTTGAGAATTCACTATCCAAGGCGTTCTTGAAGCCTCATTCTCTGGGATATTCAATTCTGAGATTGATTGTTTATATTAATCTAATAGTGTAGGAGTGGCACTCTTGTTAAAGACAGCCATGATCTTATCATAAAGGCAGAGTACGCATAAGGGATGGTGAAGTACTCCTGCTTCAATTTCTTATATCCTTATGACACACTCCTCTTTCTGCTTCTGAGGTTGTTCCTCAGGACTGGGGATTATTTGCTTCCATTACAGATCTGGGGAGTGGAAGGTGCCTCTGCATGAATTCCTTTAACATGGGGGAGGGCAGGGCCTCTCTCTCACACATATGCAAAATCTCACACACACACAGAACATCAAGGAATTTATTTAGTCTCCTCACTATGGCTGAAAGTTGCACCAAATTTTACCATCCAAATTATTGATTTTCACTATCAAAGTTGACAAAGCTAGTTGCACTGTATTCAATCATGTATTTTGGGATAATCCCACCTATGTTACAGGGTAGTTGATAGGCCAAATTGCATGATGTATTAGCTGGTAAGATTTGAACTAAATTATGTTCCTACCCAAGCTATTATAAAATGAAATACTTTAATTCAGATGCAAGAATCGTTTCAGAGGGAGGTATCTGTAAATAAGCTTTCAGACCTGGTCAGACAAATGCTTGTTGTGACAAATGGAATATTGTAATTCATTATAAATGCATTACATTGTGGACCTATTATTATCCCCTCCTTTGTTTATTATTTTCTGAACATCTATATCTGTTCATCTTTTAAATTTGAAATTAGATCTGGCTACCCAAGACCACGTTAACACATATCAATCAATATACTTGTAACTTTCTTTTTCAGGATTTCAGCAACATCCAGTTTTAGGTACAAGAAGGCACAGTTACAATAACACAATTCTAAACCACATTTTATGTTGAATTGAATTATGTTGGCTTCTGACAAGTTTTGAATTGCAGCTCTCTTTTTGACAGTTGTCTTGTCAACACAAAAGAGGAATGAAGATTTTTTTTTGGAAGAAAAGACATTAATTTGAAGAAGCTGGAACCAAACTTCAAAAGTGCAGTGTAACCTTCAGGTATCACTACTTTCTGCTTTTGACATTGCTGCCCTCAAGGATGAATTTCTAGGTGGATGTCACAGACAGGTAGAAAGTGATTAAGTTCTTTTACATTGGTTTTAAAACCAATATTATCCTTAAAAGCATTTTCCAAAGTTATGTAATAAAATCTTAAGAAGTCAAAGTCAACTTAATGCAAACTTAGTGTGATAAAATTGTGGAGAGCACTTCATTTTCTCCTTACTGAGGGACATCTACTTAAGTTCTCAAGCCTGTACAGATAGATTCCATTGGGGACAGGATGCTGTGGATGCAGCTATCGATGATTATCAAATACAGAAACAAAACAGAAAATGCTGGAAATACTATTCAGTACAGGATTTCAATCATTTGGTGTTTTACTGCAGTTTTTCAGCAGTTGCAGTATTTTGCCAAATCAAAGTCTGAAAACATGCAAGATTTACTAAATATGTACATAAGTATATTTTGCAGCTTGAATTTGAAATTTCAGGGAACATTTAGGGCAATATACCTATTTTTTGGGAGGTCAGGTTCCGATGAAATTGAAACTGAAGATTCAGAAATAAGAGGAGTATGTTTTCATAGAAGAGATGGCAGACTTAGTTGTATGTCTAAGATTATTATTGCAGAACATTACAGAATAATATAGTTTGTTTCATTGCTTGGTAACTTTAAAAGAAGCTTCGAAAGGACTGATTATTCTACAAAACGCTAAATAGACCTCTCTCATCAGATATCAAAACATAACTTTAAATTACGTGTATATAGGATACATGTGATAAAATATTTAAAATCTTTAAAAAGAAAATTATATACAATGAGATGGTGAAGGGGTTGGATGTGGTTAAAGAAAACTCAAAGTTCATTCGATTTGGAACAAAATACATAAAATGAATGTTTATTTAGTGGAGAAGAAAACTGCACTGGTTATAAAACTATATATTTTGCTCCCTATCACCAATGATCAATTTTATCCCATGGTGCCTTAGTTTTTGAAGTAAAATATCACAAGTATTCATATTGCTGGCAAAATGCAACAGATTAAAGACTAATTAAAGACTGTTCAATTAGAGAGGGCGTGTTTCACATTGATTTTAGCTACGTTCAATTATAAGACCAAACAAAACGCCTTTCTCTTTATCTAGTTTAGGGCTTCTATTCCAATGTGCACTGAAGGTCTGATAGTTGAATATAATGTCTTTATGAAAATGCAACATTAAATAAATTTTGAAACAGGCACCTCCTAAATTATGATGATATATCTTACTGATCAGCAAAGCTACTGATTTTAATTACAGCTGGCAGATTAATAGGAATGACTTTAATTTACCTGCCAGACTCAAGATTGCTGGCTCATTGACTGCCAACAAACTTCAATGCTTCTGCACCCTTCTATTAATTAATTTAATTTTTTCATTATTATATTTTACAGCTTTAAAGCTTAAAGCATGTGATTCCCAACATTGGTATAATCTGTAAGGAAATTGCTCTTAATTTCTAGGTTGTTACCCAGGTACAAAGAATTTCTGCGCCTCTGTGCTTATTGATTTTTAAATTTTCAACTCATCACTGCAACATTTAGATTAATGCTACAATCAAGAGCAAAGTGACACATTCTGTATTTTCATACAATAGCTAAGGAGGCCATTTTGGCCCATCAATTCTCTGCCAGCTCACACAGCAATCCCATTCACCACTTAATTCCCCTGTATTCTATTCTCCCCATATTCCCATCAATTCCCCCTGATTCTACCACTCACTGATTCTACCACTCAGGGCAATTTACAGTGGCCAATTAACCTACTAACCTGTGTTTTTAGATGTGGATGGAATCCAGAGCAGCCAGAGGAATCCCATGTGTTTACTGGGATGTTGAAATGCCACACAGCACCAGAGATCAGGCTTCAACCCAGGTCACTGGAGCTGTGAAACAGGAGCATTCTAGCTGCAGCACTGTGCCACCCCAATGTCCTAAAAGAAAACTGCAGAGGTTCAAACTGTGTGTTGGTTGCCATCAGATGTTAATTCTAATGTACCTCTTGCATGAAATAACAGCGACTTCCTTTCAACCAGCCAGAACTCAAAAGAACAATTTTAAACTAACATTTTGAAAATTTTACAGAGTGGAAAATAAAGATTAGAACATACATAAGATGAAGCTGAAATATCAAACATTTTGACAAAAGTGAATAAAACAAAAGGTGGTGGAACCAGAGTGGGGAGGACTTTTTAAAAGGGAAGTCAGATAAGCATTTGAGGGAAATTCAGTTACAGGGTCACAGTGAAAACATGGGGTAAAAGGATAGAATACGTTGTTCTGTAAGGTGCTGACGTGGAAGCAATGAGTTAAACTGACTTATTCTTTACCATAATGATTCTAAGATTAAACTCTATCACATACTTAAATATTTATGAAAAAATTACAATGCACAGATATAAAGTATGTGCATTTTAGGTTCAGAGAGAGATGACTAAACAGTAATTACAGCATAATTATCTCATGACATGAATAGCTTATGTTCTCATCAGATCAATGATTTTGAAGATTACACCAGAGAAAGCTGCAAATCAGCCCCCATCTCCAAAAGGGAAGCAGGTGATTGCAAGCAGTAATTTCTGGATCTCAGAGTTTAATGTGCTATGTGTGTAATGCAGAGCTGTCAGTTCCACAATGCAATAATGTTGAGTGCTCTAAGTGGCAATCCAATAAGGATGGCTTTCAAGTCAGCATTTAGAGCATTTTATTACTGAGTGCACAAGGCATGGAGGATGTCTGATGTCTACAGGTGTGCACATCAACAGCAAAAAGGACATTTCCTTTCATTCTCCATTCTCCCATTAATTAACATGCATTCCTTCACTGACCATTTTTAACAACTTTACTTTTTGTTGACCTAATTTCACCTTAATTATCCTCCTTATCTTTTTTTTGTGCAAAACCCTTTTCCTGACATGGTCCTTCCTTCCATTTCTAACATCCAATGTGGGGAAGGTAAGCAATTTTGATTTAATTGTCTGAAAAGAACCAACATGGAATGGCAGTTTTGCAGCCCAGAAATGTCAAAATAGAAATAATGACACAGTTACACCAAAGAAATACTCTAGTCATTCTTTACATTGACATCAAACAGGCATTAACTCACTGGAAGAGTTGTTCTGAATCTAACATTCAAAGGTGCAGGCAATGGCAAATGTCAATTCTTTTTTAATTAAAATGAATTATTTTCTTTGGTGTTTCTGTTATTTTCTAGCAAAGAAACTATTCATTTCACAGTCAGGTTCTATAACTACTTGAGAGAATGAATTCTGAAGTAAATTTTGTATTTGTATCAAAAATTGAAATATATTGATGCATCTCAATGCACTTTGGTTGCCTTGCAACCATTTGCAGGTGACTTTAATGTCACGACCTTAGTAATCTGCAACACCTGCTCTTAGGTCTTATGTTCCCATTTTTAAGCATCATTTCCAATATTCCAATTGCCAATTCCCCAGTATCTACATTAGCAATCTGATACTGTATTCGCTCTGTCCTTACCTAACAGATTAAACTGTGAGTTGCTTGTGTTTTGCCTCTGGGACTCCGGTGAATTTTGACATGTCTTCCTTTTAAAAGACATGAATAAGTGCTGACAGAGTTCTTCTGGGATCTCCACCTCCAGATATGTCTTCATGAATAATCTGAAGCCTTCATAATCTATAGGCTGGTAACAAGGAAAAATGGATTTAAGCAAAAATACAAAGGCAGTGATTTATTCTGTATTATATAAACTATTGAACATTATCAAGCTGGGTCACAAATTAAATTGAATTAACAAAACAAACAAGTTCCTGTCATCTGCTTTAATGCATCACACTATTTTCAAAAAAGCACTGAAGATGTAACGCAAGGAAAACCAGGCTGTAAATATTCCACTCATGTGATTTGAATTTCTTTGTGATGGTTTATATTTCCATATCAATGCATAGAATATTTGTTCTCAATGCATGTCCTTTCAGGAAAATATTCAGTTCATGATCATAAAATTAATGCTGATATGATGCCACAAATATTTAATAATTGCTATTTGCATCACACAAAAGGGTAGAAGAAAAACGGAAAGTTACGGATCAGACAATGACTACTAAACCTGCTACTCAATTTATATTAAAGGAATCTTATGATCACAAATAAACTTTGTCCTGATAATTATTTCATCATAGTAGAATGTATTAATATAAACTGCCTACTTACTGCCAACTCATTAAACTGAGTAATGGTTAGACCATATGCCATAGAGTTAGACAACCATAAAGCCCAACATTTGATGAGCATCAATATTTTCATGCAATGCTAAATAATGCATGCAGCTTTCAGAACCTGACACAGCTACCCTTAACCATGATTTCAGCTGTTGTTATAAAAAAATTTAAAGAATCTATTTAAAATGAAATACATAATTGGAAAACAAGTTACTGTATATTGAAAAGAAAAAGACAACTAAATGATCTTTGATTTCAAAATTACATCATCAAATGTGAAAGCAAATTTAAATTTCCTTCATATTAATGTAAATGGTGCATGATATTCCACTGTATTGCACAATCTGATGAAAGTAAAGACAGTAACATTGAAACTAATCAGTTGATACTTCAGAAGGAATTGTGGATTCTATTGTGGCTATCGAGAAGTATACCAGTGAAACAAATTCTATAATAACAATCATTTTTGTTGTGTACACATTTTATGCATAATTTGTTGAAATAATTTTCTCTCTTTGCATTTTCTCATGAAGAATCTCACCCACACTGGAGGTCAATTTAGGAATGAAGGCAACCCTCATTAATTGGTCATTCCTCGAAGCTACTCAATTGTGGGAAGCAACCAAACCCAAATCCGTTTTTGCCTGATGTTCTTACAGATTCCACAAAAGTGGACTACTTCACAATAAGGAGATGACAGATTAGCATAGAACAATACAGCATTGGACAGGCCATTCGGCCCATGATGTTGTGTTGATCTTGATTTATACTAAATGTCCTTCTACTGTTTATTATTCATATCATTCCATTCCCTTCATATTCATGTGTCCATCTAAAAGCCTCCTAAACTCCACCAAACTGCCTGATTCCACGACTACCCCAGTAACCCATTCCAGGCACCTACCACTCTCTATGTAAAAAAAAACTTGCCTGTCATGTTACCTTTAAACTCCACCTCCCCGCAACCCCCCCCCCCCACAAACCTTAAAAGCACGTCCTCTGGTGTTCCACATTTTTACCCTCGGAAACAGATTTTGGCTCTCTACCCTATCTATGCCTCTTGTAATTTTAAAAAAACTTCTATCAGGTCTCCCCCTCAGCCTCCGACGCTCTAAGGAGAACAACCTAAGTTTGTCCAACCCGTCCTTAGAGCTCATACCCTCTAACCCAGGCAGCATCCTGGTCAACCTCTTCTGCACCTTATCCATAATCTCCTCATCCTTCCTATAATGGGACGACCAGAACTGCATGCAATACTCCGAGTGCAGCATTATTTCTTTACCCTTGCACTCAACACCCCTACCAATGATGGTAAGCATGCCATGCACCTTCTTTACCACCTTATCCATTTGTGTAGCCACTTTCAGTGAACGATGGACCTGGACCCGAAGATCCCTCTGTACCTCAATGTTATTAAGGGGCCTATCATTAACTGTATACTTTCTCCTTTCATTTGACCTCCCAAAGTGTAACAACTCACACTTGCCTGGATTAAACTCCATCTGCCACTTCTCTGCCCACATCTGCAACTGACCTTTATTCCACTGTATTCTTTGATAGTCCCTTACATTGTCCACAACTCCACCGATCTTAGTGTCATCTGCAAACTTGCTCATCCACCCATCTACATTTTCATCAAAATCATTATCCCTACTTCCCTTATTGAACAAGAGCACTTTTGCTATTCGCCAGTCCTCCGGGATTTCGCCTGTTGCTAGTGAAGACACAAAGGTCCTTGTCAAAGTCCCAGTAATCGCAATTGCTTCTTTCAATATTCTGGGAGATATGCCATCAAGGCCTGGGAACTTATCCACCTTAATGCATTTCAGAAGACCCAGCACTACTTCCTCCTTAATCTCAAAATGTCCCAGCGCACGAGCATGCCCCACTCTGTTTTCATTACCTTCCAATTTCTTCTCCTCTGTAAATACCAATGCAAAGTACTCATTTAGTACCTCAGCCACTTGCTCTGACTTCAAGCACATATTCCCCCCTTGATCCTTGAGTGGATCTACCCTCTCCTCAGTTATCCTCTTTTTCTTAATGTAAGTATAAAATGATTTGGTATTATCCTTGACCCTGCTTGCCAAGGACATT
>JARFYF010000001.1:59206866-59218399 GCA_030265395.1 Rhina ancylostomus
GACCCACTGAGTTCCTCCAGCATTTTGAATGTTGCTCCAGATTTCCAGCATTTGCACTCTCTCATGTCTGTACTCATTTCAAATAGTCAAGTTCAGTAATTCTGAGATTTTAATGTTTGTGATTAAGGTGACCCAGAACATCAAAGTGTTTGGTCACTTTGATCACAAGCTTTGGAAAAAAAAATCTACAAAAATACAAAACTTGAGTACTTGATGTGAATCTTCTTCCCAAATCATGTAGTTCATGTCTCAATGTCTTTCCAAGTGTGCATTTTAGCTGCCATTCTTCATCAAGGCCTTTCAATTCCACTTTCTCTTATTTATTTTCTCTTTATCTCTACTTTATCCTTTATATTCAAACATCTCCATTCATGTTGCCCCTTTAAGGTAATCTACTCCCCACAAATCCCTGCCCCTACAATTCAGTACTCCTTAACTACTTCTAAACTTCTGCTGTCCTGCCAGGCTTGCTTCCCTTCTTGGACAAGCCTAGCAGATTTACAAAGCACCACTCCCTGTAGTCAAAGACAAATATTGCAATACATTGGCAGGAATAAAATTGGTGAACTAATTATAGGAATTAATTTCGAGGGGCACTAAAGACCCTGATTTGGAATGGGTTTGTAAAGGGAGGTTTGGGTCTAGTGGGATCAAACCTTGGAGAAGGTTACAGGGAGGGTTGATGAGTGCAGTATGTTTGATGATTAGCAAGGCTCTTTGACAAGGTCCCACATGGCGGTTAGTGAAAAAAGTATGATCCCATGGGAATCAAGGGAGAACGGCAAATTGGATACAAAAATAGTTCAGTGGCAGGAAGCGAAGTCCAATGGTACACAGACGCTTTTATGGCTGGAAGGCTGACTGCAGTGGGGTTCCAGGGGCCTCAATATTCAGTCCTTTGCTTTATAAATTACACATTAGTAACTAAGACCTGGAGGTGGGGAACATGATAAAGAAGGTTACAGAAAAATTGACTTAATGGTTGACAATGAGGGGGAAAGCCTTAAAGTACAGGAAGAGAGATGGTCAGGTCAACTGGGCAGTAAAGCAAAAAATGGAATTCAATGCAGAAAAATATGAAGTAACACCTCTGGTGAGATGCAACAAGGGAATACACAATAACTGGGAGAATACTGAGAGACATGGAGAAACAAAAGGAGCTCACAGTGTATGTTCAAAGATCCTTAAAAGATAGAACAGGTCAATAAAGTGGATTAAAAAAGGCATTCAAGAAGTTAATCTTTATTAGCCAAGGTACAGAATTTACAAGCAGAGAGGTCACGTTAACATATTAGTTTCATCACATCTTGAGCCCCAAATATAGTTCTGATCACCACATTACAGGAAAGATGTGACTGCATTTATGAAGATGTTGCCGGGACTAGAAAATTTTGAAGTGTGAGTAAAATTTGGAAATGCTGGGAGTATTTTCTTTGGAATAGGGGAGGCTAAGGGGAGACTTAACTGAGGTGTACAAAATAATAAGACTTGGGTAGAAGAGATTTGGGGAAGCTTTTTCACTTGGCTGATATGTCAAACACCAAGGGGTATGTATTTTGGGAAGAATCAGAGGGATGGAGAAGAAAATAGTTCTTTAACCAGAGGATAGCAGGGATCTGAATTCACAATCTAAAAGAATGGTAGAGACAGAAGCCCTCACCATAATTAAAAGTAACAGGATGTGTAATTGAAAAGCTGTGACCTACAGGACTACAGACTTGTACTTGAAACTGGGATTACGGTGGTTTGCTTGTTCTCAACCAACACAAATTTGCAGGACCATACTCTCAGCTGCTTTTTTGACTTTCCACCTTAGGCAGCTTGTCTATTCCAATCTCTTTGCAATGTAACATTGCCAGCTGCTTCACTTACAATGTCGTCTTACCACTGTGTCACTGATAAAGGTCTTATAAATGTGGCAAACATTTGTGAGCTCACATGGATGCTTCCAGAACATTGAGTCACATCCTGCTCTCCATTATCTCTACTCTGTGCTTGGTGTCCTTCAGCCAATTTCCAAAAATTTACCTTCACTTTCATCAGCTTCAACTTAAGCTAATAAGTCAACTCATTACATCCACAGTCACTAATGTACATTCCCCTCCCAGTACAGCAATGCCTCGATTTTAAACTTTTTTATCTTTTGAGTTAAAGTTAAAGAAGTCAATTACTCAATGGCCATACTTCTCTCCATCAAGTCATTACTCCTACAGTCACCATCACATATTCCTTCAATGGCCATACTCCTCTCCATCAACTTCACCAGTTCCACTGCACTCTGTGATTTCTACTCTCCTCCACTTCCAGCCTCGTGTCGAACTGCAGATTGTTGCTTCATAACAATGGGGGATAACTGGGCGAATAATAATTTACACAATATTTGGAAGAATACCAAGAGGTGTGGAGGAACAGAAGGACCTTCAGCCCTTCCAAGATATCTGATTACCTACTGACCTTATCTTTTAGCTTTAATCTTCTTACCCTCAAACTTTTGGCATTTGTCTTGAAATCTCAACAAGAAAGTGTTAAATTTTACCTGATACTTTTTATAATACATCTTGGAACACATCTATGAAAGCCTAACTGCATGGGAGGCCGCCAAGTGGTACAGGCCAATTGCACTGAATCAGGTCTTTTATAGAAAGTCATGGCCAGGTTTGGGGTTAATTAAAAGGGGCCAACTTTACTCTGATGCTGAGGACTCCAAGTATCCATCATCCTGTTGATCCATCCTCGCCCTAGTCTGCCCTGGACCCCAGACTGAACATTGTTTGGACTAATGCCTACTTTGGGGTCAGACAAAGACTGACCCCACCAACAGACCCCAGTTCCTATGCATGCCCAAATGATGCCCCATCCTCCAACATACCTGAACCCTAGCTGACCCCTTCTAAACTCTCTGCATACCCCCTCCCTCTTCCATGTGATTGATGACCTACCAGACTAGGTAAGACCTTATTTTAGTGACATACAGCATGGAAACGGGCCGTTCAGCCCAACTTGTGCCGACCAAGATGTCTATCTGAGCTAGTCCCATATCCCTCTATGCTTTTTCTATCCATGTACTTGTCCAAATGTCTTTTAAACATTGGAAATGAACCCACCTCTACAGCTTCCTCTAGCAGCTCATTCCATGTAACAACCACCCTCTGCATGAACAAGTTGCCCCTTGGGTCCCTTTTAAATCATTCCTCTCGCACCTTAAATTGATGTCCCTATCTTGGGAAAAAGACAAAGATTTTAAACATCAGGCACAATAGAATTTCACTGGAGTCCTTGCCTAAAGCTCATTGTGTGGGGCTGTTTTAATCTACAGCAATCATACAGCTATACAGCACAGAAAACTGACCCTTTGGCCCAACCTGTCCATGCTGATCAAGTTGCCTAACTAAGCTAGCCCCCATGTCCCTCTAAACCTTTCATATCCATGTAACTGTCCAAATGTCTTTTAAATGTCATAATTGCACCCACCTCTACAGCTTCCTGTAGCAGCTTGTTCCATAGTTGCACCACAGTCTATGTGGAAAAATTTGCCCCTCAGGTCCCCTTTAAATATTTCCCCTTTCACCTTAAACATATGCCCTTTAGTTTTGGATTCTTCTAATCTGGGGAAAAGACCGACCATTCACCTTATCCATGACCCTCATGATTTTATATATACTGCTGAGAGATCACCCTTCAACCTCCACTTTACTCTGGCACCATGAACATTTAGCCTGCAAAACAAATGCAATTTGTCGTTGTGAAAACAACTTAAAATTAAAGGCAAATGTGTAAATAAAATCAATTGCACAAGGATACTTCAAAAAGTACTCACAGCTAAGTCAGACTATGTCATTTTGCAAGGTAACAGAGATAAAATGCAAAGCCATACACATCAAAATGAAACATTACATTTCAGTGGTGCCTGTTGATTATGTGAAATTTATTCAAACTAAGTAACACTGAAAGAAATAAATGTATTCGGTGAACAGTAATCTTGCCTCTTTTGGTCTTTTATTGCTAAAAATGAGTTCTTTCCTTTTATAGGAATTCTACCAAGTTTGATAGTATCAAACTGAACAAACTCAAGTTGACACAGTACGTAAAAGATTGATGTTTGCATTAGTTTGATGTGAAAATCAAAACTTAGAATCTCATAAATAAAACTATAATATTCCCAAAGAAAGTAAACTACATTGTGGATCTTTCTTTCTTTTGGTTGTAAAGACAAGTGCAGCTTAACTTGAAAAAGACTGAAAGAGCAAGAGAATGAAGCTATAGCAAGAAGAATTATCCAGTGCCCCTTACAACCGTAACATATCCCAGAAGGCATTTATAGTTGCTTAATTACTTCAGGAGCATTATCAAGGGTAATAATATAGGAAACCAGGTAAGCAAATTATGCAAAGTCCAGCAAACGGCAATGAAATCAATGACAAGATCATTCATTTTAGGTTTTGTTTGAGGGATGAATATTGACAAGAGCACTGGAGAAAATTTCTGATGCTTACTAAAAATCAACAAGTAACTGTCCATTCAAACAGAGGACTGGGCACTAACTGGCTTTCACAGCTGATTAAGAGATCGGCTGGAGTATAAAAATTAAAACCTGACACCCAACTGAACCCCAAGTATTACAGTATCGCATTACACTTGGATTGGATAGCCAGGTTCTAATCAAGAGGGCATAACTTCCAGATTCAAATATGGGTCTATGATGAGCCAACATATGAGCATAGTAGCATTTGAGATACTAAATATCTATCATCTATAAATTAACTTTAACATCAACCACTGCCATGCTGGGATCTGTTTGCCCAGAATAGATCCAAGGTCAAACCTGAAGCTCTTTCTGGCTCTACTGCCAAATCATATTGCCCAAAGCATCACAGGTCAAACCTAAAGCCTTTACTGATCAATATGACCCTTCCTTACACCACCATGGTTTATCCATCCATGAACTGCAACAGCCCTCGTCATGAAATTCATGCTAGTCAGTTCCAGAGTCGTACAAACAGAAAAGCCGTGCTCAGGGAGCTCATCAAATAAAAATATAGACTAACTACAAATAATTTGTATAAGCACAACCTGCTATTCATATAATCCAATGCAGGATATTATTAGTCTATTAACACAGCTAATTTGAATAAAATACAAGTTCATAGAGTGCAAAATTAACAAAAAAGTCTTCTATACAATACATTGCCACTATAAATAGAATGAACTCTAATTAAGCCACAATGGAAATCCATTCACAATGGATAGAATACAATGATGACAATAATACTTCCTTTTGGAAAGCATCACTTAATGATGACCTAAATACCCAAATTTCTTCAGTTCATTTAAACTGAAAGATAATAAATACTTTCTACTTTAATTTATTTAGTTGTACTTCACGGAAAACAAATGTATAAAGAATGTTTGACACAAAATAAGGGTAGTTCCAAAATGTGTTTTTATAAAGCACACAATACGAAAGGGATATATGCTATAGATAGTTACCTGTTCAGGATTATATTTGGACAGCACCCCATCTCCATGAAACTCCTCCAGCACATCTTTCAATTTCTTTGAGGAATCTATAAATAAAATTTCAATAAATAATTATTAACAGAATTGAAGCCCAGTACAGAAATAATCTATGTGTCTTTTTAGATCAGTCCCATTTGATTTCCCTTTATTAGAGCCATCCATAGAGGTGTATACACATTAATGAACCCCAAATGCTTCCATCTCCATCACAAACAGCAGGTGCATTTGAAGATCACTTATCCATCGGTCATACTTGCTGGATTGTTCATTCCTTCTACCTGTAACTGATGATTTTCAGGAGAGAGAAGTGGGGAATTGGCAGTGAGATTAAAATAATCTTAGAATGTTGTCCTTTATCAAATACTATTCACCAAAATCCATCAGGAGTACATAATGCCTTTAAGAATATTAGAATATTCCAGAAGGTAGGTATAATCAGAAAGCTTAAATATAAATGTTCATTTGCAAAGTGAAATTGTCTACAATCTATCTTTTCTTTCAGATATTAGCAAAGTGCCCTTTTCTTTTGAAGTTTCAATCAATGTTGAATAGTTAAAGTAAGCGAAAGCTCCACCAACATACAAGGACTACAGACTAAGGATTATGAGGGAAGAATAAGCAGTGGCAATATAGATTAAATGGCACAATTTTAAAAGGATGCGAAGGAACAGAGGGACCTGGGTTTACATGTGCATAGATCCATGGAAGGGGCATGGTATGTTGAGAGAGTAGTTTGGAGAGTGCAGCAGATCCTGGGATTCAGAGACAGAAGCACAGAGTACAAAAGCAGGGATGTTATGCCAAACCTATACACAGCACTAGTTGGGTCACAACCGTAGTACTGCATCCAATTCTCATTGCCACAGTTTAGAAAGATCCCAGAGTGGGTGCAGAAAAGAATTACAAGATTAGTTCCAAGGAAGAGATACTTCATCTTTAACACAGAACAGAAAAACACGAGTTCTTCTTGGAACAAAAAACAAAAGGCTGAGATGAGTTGAGTTTGATATTTTCTTTAAAATGGAAAATGCGGTAGTACAGATTTAACTGAAATTGTACTGGACATGTGTCATGTTACATAACATATTTATGATTGAATAAATAGCCATTTCTGTTATTTGAAATATAAACTTCAAAATAACCCAACATCAGTAGTGCTTTATCAAAAAGATCAATGTGTTGTAGGGTAGCAATATTCACATAACTGTATGTCAAAGCAACCACAATACAGTTGAAAACCTGAGATCTATTTCTGCATGAATTTGCAAATGAATTTTCAAAATATTTAACTGTTGTAAACTCTTCTAGGAGACTTATGTCCCAGGAACAAAGAACATAGTGATCTAAATCTTATCCCATCAGGAATTTTCCCCTTATGTTTGAATGGCAAAGTCTACTGTTTATTGCAAAATGCCTACCTCAAATTCCCATTGCTGAGTAATGAATTCAAGCTGTCTATAATTTCCATTGTCACTGCACCTTTTCAGGTAGAATTGCCTTCTTTCCATCTCGGTGTCAAACAAATTAAAGCATAATACAAACTAGGAATGTAACCCTAGTACAGCAGATCAAATATAAAGAATATTTCCAAGCAGTGGTTTTAAGAGTCATACAGCACAGAAACAGACCCTTCAGCTCAACTGGTTCAGGCCAACCAAGATTCCTATTTGCCTGTGTCTGACCCATATCACTCTAAACCTTTCCCATCTATGTACCTGACAAAGTACCTTTTAAATATTAAGGTACCTGCCTCAACCACTTTCTCTGGCAGCTCATTCCATATATTGATCACCCTCTGGGTGAAAAAGTTGCCCCTCAGCTTAAACATAGAACAGTACAGCACAGTATGGGCCCTTTGGCCCACAATGCTGTGCCGACCTATACAAACCTATTCCATGATCAATCTAACCCTTCCCTCCTACACAGCTCATAACTCTCCACTTTTCTTACATCCATGTGCAAGAGTCTTTTAAGAGTCATTTAAGAGTCTAAGAGTCTTTTAAATTTCCCTATTGTATCAGTCTTTACCATCATCCTCGGCAGTGCATTCCAGACATCCACTCTCTGACATCTCCTCTAAACTTTCCTCCACTCTCTTAAATAGATGTCCTCTGGTATTAGCCATTGCTGCCCTGGGGCAAAAAGGTCCTGACTGTCCACTCTATCTATGCCTCTCAATCTTATACACCTCTATCAAGTAGGCTCTCATCCTCTGTCACTCCAAAGAGAAAAGCTCCAGCTCACTCAACCTTTCCTCATAAGGCACGTTCTCTAGTCGAGGCAGCATTCTGGCAAATCTCCTCTGCACCTCTCTAAAGCTTCCACATCCTTCCTATAATGGAGGTGACCAGAACTGAACACAATACTCCAAGTGTGGTCTGACCAGAGTTCTATGGAGCTGCAACATTACCTCGTGGCTCTTGAACCTAATACCCCAACTAATGAAGGCCAACACACCATATGCCTTCTTAACCACCCTATTGGCTTGCATGGCAACCTTGAGGGATCTATGGACGTGGACCCCAAGGTCCCTCTGTTCCTCCACACTGCTAAGAGTCCTGCCATTAACCTTGTATTCTGCCTTCAAATTCAATCTCCCAAATATCTCTATAACCTGTATGAATGTAGGTGTCATTATGGATATCTAATTCATAAAGAGAAGATAGCTTGTAAGGAATCTTTCTCACATGTTTCACCTTAAAAATGTTTACACATAGAAATAAATTCAGTCTTCTTCAGAACAGTGAGAAATATTACACTCAAAATGTAAGCTAAAGCTAGCGATGCACAGGAGTTCAACACATTTTCTAATTAGCCACCACTGGAATATTCAATTGTGCATGAGAGCCAAAGCATCAGGCGTAATAAAACAGCTCTTTCATAATCAAATGCACATGCAGTCCTTTCTGCTGGGTCTGCTACTGTAGAGTTAATAGAGGAAGTCAGGTAGATCACAGAATCTAGATCAAGGAGGGGCTGACTGAAGAGAAGTCTGGTGAGGGATGATTGGGTCCTCAAAGATCACGTTGGGCAATGGGAGGTGTGAGAGTCACAATCAGCTGCAGAGACACAGGGTTCAGAACTGATTGCTAGGAATTAGGAGGGTAGGGGAAATGTGCAATGTAGTCAGCTGTTGTGAGGGTCCATAAGGGACAAGATAAGCCCAGAGTTTCATGGGTGGAGAATTCAAAGGAGTGGAGGGAGGGATATAGTTTTGAGAGTTATGTTAAAATATTAAAAAGGCCTTACGTGTTTGAGGATTCTGCTGTTCAACTTTGTGGCAACATACCTGGCCAAGCAGATCCTCTATAACTGAGACTGAAGCACAATGCATATCTGTTATGAAAATCTGCATATGCAAAACAAATTTAATTGAGTGATGCTCAGACATATTAAATGCTGTTGGACAGCATTGTGCATGGCTGGGCTCATCTGTGTGTAAATGTGCCATATGCTGAGAAGATCTGGAATTAATTTCATATCATATGGTAACCATGCAGGAAACACTCAATCACGTTCAGTACTTTAGCAAAGTCTATCATGTAGTCCATAACAACATTGCACAAATGCAATAGAACTTTAGGTCTGATTTGATATTTGTCTGTTAGATCTGTGTGATTTGTTCTGATGGACAAATGTCAAACTTCAGTGCCTCTGTTTATGGGTGTGTATTGCTATACTAGTTTAGCTATGAACTAAACCTAAGAATTGATCTTAACACATGGTCTAGAATTTTTAAGCTCTATCACCCATCCTCCATTGCTCTGGAGGGTTTAAGATGTTTAAACTTTAATTCCTGACTTCAACTAACCTTGTTCCCACTGCTATAATTTCTATAATGTTTAAAATGGCAAAAGAGTCTATCAAGGAGACTCATGTTAAATGAAGACAGGGGACATCATGCCCAATAATAATAAAACTTTAATGTGCCAGACATTGTCTGCAGCCCAGGAGCAACATTGTTGGGGGGAGGAACCCAACTGGGCAAGGAAGACCAAGGAGATTTTAGAATTCACTGTGATCGAAAAGGAGCAGAATCCTTTGAAACCCCCAGTTCCAGCCTCCCGCCATCTCAATTCCCCACTTGCCCAGGATCCTTTCTCTCCCTGGCTGTTGACCAGGGAACATTTTCATGAGTTGCCAGTTGCAGCTACCTGCCAGTAATTTGACGTTCCCTCTCATCAGCTGGATAATGGATCTGACCAATTTTCAGGAACACTTCTACTTGTACAATGGTTGGTCACTGAGATCCACAGGGCCTCCATATCCCCATTCTCTTGTGCCCCACTTTCTCTGAACTGCTTTTACCATTGGAGCAATACTGTTTTGAAAACGGCACCATTGGAAGACTTGCAGATTTGTTTTACATTTCATCTTGAGATTAGAATACTCCTTTGAATTATTGTCAACAGTAGAAATGAAGATAAAGATTAAAATTTTGATTTGATCCTTTAGGTCCTGCAGTGCAACGTCAAATCCAGGTCCAGAATGGGCCACCCCCTGAAGATCAGGAAGCTCAGCGAAGGTAAAAAGCATTTAAAATAATTTCTGTAAGATTATTATTGATGAGATTTCCATATGTTGTATTAAACAGTGGTATTTAAGAAACATTCTGCCTATTTGTTAAATAATTCATTGAAACAGGCATTGCATCATTACTGTTAACAACAGGGAAAATTAAAACTGCTGCAGATTGAAAGCTGACAATAAAAGATGAGCATTTATAAATATAAATTTTAAAAATTAAGTAATTTAAGTATTGTAAGATCTACACCACAAACTGACCAATACAGATTCTTAAAAGATATTCTTTTGGAAAAAAATTATTTTCTGAATTTATCACATTTTGGGCACATCCTTCTTGTTTTAACATACTGCTGTGTAACTTAATATAACCATGCAAGCTATTCAGTCCAGCAATGAATATATCCTTGAATCTTAAATGATGAAACATAATTCTATGTACTTATTCATGTACTGATTAGGACTAGCTCTATTATATTTGAAGGCTGAGTAAAGAACTATGACATTTTTCACTCTTAGCTGTCCACTGTTGTGCTGATTACTTTTTCCATTAGCTGTGCAGGTTGCTTGAGGCCCAAAGGTAACTATCCAGAAGCTGCTTAACATGGCAACAGGACTGAGAAACTGGCCACCTGAGATTATAATCCATATTTTATGAGCATACTAAATTTTGGGAACCTGTCAGAAATTATCATGATAGATATTACAGCCTGGAAATTCTAGTACACCCTAAAGGATGCACTAGTTGAACATTGCAGCAGGTTACCAATGATATTACAGTTGTTGGTCCACCTGCTACAAGCTTCAGCTGGGTCCAATAAATTGCACATTTTTAGGATCAGGGGAAGCATGCAGCTTAAATTGAAGGATGGAGTGAGTTCATGATGAGAATTAGGCCAAAAATGAGAAACTGGAGGGGAGTGAGGGTGGATGTTATGTGAGCAATGGTATAGTGGGGGATTTGGAGATCAAGGCCTCCAGTGGATTGAGGGTTTTAGGGTGAGTATGGTGTTGGGGGAATGAGGATCTAATGTAAAGTGTGGAGGGAATGGCCTAAGGGATGAGAGAAGGACATCTGATGGGAGTCCCAGTTGAGCAATGTGATAGGAAGACCAACTTGTCCTAGGGTTGCACTGCAATGGTCACTGTTTGGATAACATAATCTGATTCCTCCCCAATGTATTACATGAGGAATGACACACTCTGTGTGCAAAACCAGGTGTCAAATTTTTGTCCGATGGAAAGTGGGCCAAAAATGGTCATGCACAAGAGATTCTGCAGGTGCTGGAATCTGGAGCAATACACTCAAAATGCTGGGGATACCCAGCAGATCAGGTAGCATCTATGGAAGAAAATACACAGTCGACATTTCTGGTTGAGATCCTTCATCAGGACTGGAAAGGAAGAGGGCAGAAGCCAGAATAAAAAGGGAGGGGGAGGAGCACAAGCTTACAGATGGTCGATGACTCCAGGTGAAAAGGTGGAAGATAGG
>JARFYF010000001.1:59264969-59275678 GCA_030265395.1 Rhina ancylostomus
AGATTTGTTAGTACTACTCTGGAGGGTCTAATCTAGATTGGTGGAGGGTCCCCAAGCAGAAATAAGGCAGTTGAGAATTTGGAGGCAAGTACTTAAGTCAATGAGAGCTAGTTTAGTGGACAAGACACCAGGATCATGGCAGAGAGGTGGCTTAAACTGCATTTATTTCAATGCAAGAGGGTAAGGCAGACAAACTCAGCATGGATTGATTCAGGTAACTGGGATATCATAGCCATACAGAAACATGGCTGAGAAAAGGGCTGGACTGGCAGCTCAATGTTGCAGGTTACAGATGCTACAGGCATGAAAGAGGTACAGGTAAGAGAGGAGGGGGAACTGCTTTTAGATGGAGGACATAACAACAGTGCTGAGAGAGGATATTCTTGGGGCATGGTCCAGTGAGGCTCTATGGGTATAACTTAGAAACAAGAGGGGACATGTTCACTTTGATGGGACTGTATCATAGGCCCCCCAAGAGGTCAGCAGGAATTAGGTAAACAGGTGTAGGAAATTACAGGTAGATGCAAGAACAATAGGGTAACATTAGTGGGAAATTTTAAACTTCCCTAATATTGACCAGTCACACATAATGCAAAGGGTTTAGACAGGTAGAATTTGTTAAATGCATCCAGAAGCCTTCCTTAAATCAATATATAGAGCGTCCTACTGGAGAGGGTGCAACACTGGATCTCTTAGGGAATGAGGCAGGTCAAGTGACTGAAGTGCCAGTGGGGAGCACATTGCAACCAGTGGCCATAATTTGATTAGTTTTGAAATAGTTATGGAGAAAGATGGGACATTAGGCAGGAACTTGCAGAGGTCAACTGGGTGAGACTGCTTGGAGGTAAAAGGGACATCTGGCAAATGGGACGCTTTTAAAAAGTGCAATAGTAAGAGTTCAGGGATAGCATGTTCCTGTTACGGCAAGGCTGACAAGTTTAGAGAACCTTGGTTGACAAGAGACATTGAGGCTCTGGTTAGGAAAATAGGAGGCATACATCAGGTTTAGGCAGTTGCGAAATAGCAAATCCCTCAACGAGAACAAATAGGAGTACACTTCAGAGGGAAATCAGGAGGGTAAAATGAGGGCATCAGATGATTCTGACAGGCAATGTTATGGAAAAATCCCAAGAGATTCTACAGGTAGATTAAGAGCAAAAAGGGTGGCACAGGAGAGAATAGGTCCCCTTAAAACAAAATCAGCATGGCTGTCTGTGTGTAGAGCCACAGGTGAGATTTTTATTGAATATTTTGACTGTGGAGTAGATCATGAAAACTAATGCATTGAGGCCACATACACATGACCAAAAAAGGAGGTATTGGCAGTCTTAAAGCACATAAATTCCCAGAGCCTGACCAAGTGCATCCCTAGACCTTGTGGAAAGCTCAGGCAGAAATTACAAAGACCCTTGCAGAGATATCTGCATCATCTTTAGCCACAGGTGAAGTTCCAGAAGACTGGAAGGTGACTAATGTTTGCCATTACTTAACAGCAGCGAAGACAAGCCAGGGAACTACAGGCTGGTGAACCTGGCATCAGTGGTAGCCACGTTACTGGAGAGGATTCGGAGGGACAGGATCTACCAACATTTGGATAGATTAGGGATAGTGAGCATGACATTGTGCATGGTAAATTGTGTCTCACAAATCTGTTAGGAGCCTTTTGAAGAGGTAACCAAGAGAATTGATGAGAGCAGGGCAATGGACATCATCTATGTGGACCTTAACAAGATGTTTGACAAGGTCCTGCATAAAAGGCTAGTCTGGAAGTTTAGATCATATGGCATCCACAGAGAGCTAGTCAAGTGGATACATAATTGGCTGGATGGTAGGAAGCAGAGGGTGATGGTAGAAGGTTGTTTTTCAGACTGGTGGCCTGGTGACTAGTGGTGTGCCACAGGGATCAGTGCTGGGCCCAGTGCTGTTCGTCATTTATGTAAATGGTTTGGATGAGAATATACAAGGCATAGTTAGTAAGTTTGCAGATGACACCAAAATAATTGGTATTGTAGTCAGTGAAAAAAAAAATTACAGGGATATCTTGATCAGCTAGGCAAGTGGGCTGAAGAATGGCAAATGGCAAAGTGTTGCATTTTGGGAAGTCAAACCAGGGTAGGACTTTCATAGAGAATGGTAGAACCCTGGGGAGTGTTGTAGATAGAGGGACCTAGAAGTATATAGTTCCCCGAAAGTGGCCTTACAGGTAGACAAGATGGTGAATAAGGTGTTTGGCACACTGGCCTTCATCAGTCAGGGCACCAAGTATTGGAGTTGGTATATTATGTTGCAGTTGTACACGATGGTGGCAAGGCCACACCCGGAGTATTGCATACAATTTTTGTTACTCAATTAACAGAAAGATGTCATTAAGCTGGAAAGAGTGCAAAGATTTACAAGAAAGTTGCCAGGACTTGAGGGCCTGAGTTACAGGGAGAGGTTGGGCAGGCTAGGACTATATTCCTTGGAGCCTAGGAGATTGAGGGGTGACCTCAGATGTATAAAATCAATGAAGTCTTTTTCCCCCCAGGGGAGAGGGAATCAACTAGAGGGCATTGACTTAAGGTGAGAGGGGAAATATTTAAAAAGGACCCAAGGGGCAACTTCTTCACACAAAGGGTGGTACATACGTGGAATGAGCTGCCAGACGAAGTGGTAGAGGCAGGAATAATTACAACATGAGAGACATTTGGACAGGTACCTGGATAAGAAAGATTTAAAGGGATATGGACATCTTGGTTGGCATGGACAAGTTGGGCTAAAGGGCAGGTTTCAGTGCTGTAGTACTCTATGACTATACCTTAGCATGTCAATATCATTTTTGTTATGTAACAATCTTTAATTGTTAAGCAAGTATATTATCTGTTAACACGGTTAAAAAAAGATCTTCAATTAAAACACAAGCTGCAAAGAATTTGCTGAAGCAATGTGACATTTGAAACTGGGGACTGAACATTGGTTGAATATACAAGGTGCTAACGAAGTATAGCGCTCAAAGTAAATCAGGGTACAGCATCAATTCGGAAATATAGAAACATGATGAACTTCATCAATGAAACAAACAAAATTAATAACAGAAGTCAATAGAGCATTAAGGTCCCAGGCAAAGAGTCCCAGTTTGTGAAAGAGGAAACAAAGATAATAAGGAATAACTCAGTTTGTAAAACAAAAACAAGGGTGATAAGGAATAAAACATTTGTCATACTACTGAAATTGTAATACTACTCCAGAGGTAAAGTAGTTCTGGAAACTGTTAATTATTATGTTAGATCAAAGAAAAACAAGCACGCAAAAGGAACAGGGGGTCAGAGAGAAATTCCCAGAGGAAGAGAACCTGCAGTCAACAGGACATAACAGGAAGAGACTGCATACCAGTAACGTGGAGGACAACAACCATGATTAAGAATCTGACTGTGACTATCATTTTGCAGTCTGAAAGTGCCCTATACTAACTCCAATACATTCAAAAGATAATAAAACAAAATGCTGAAAATTCTCAAACCCATGGAGAGGAAGAGTTTCAGAATTAGGAAAAATTGGAAATAAAACAAGATGCAGGGAAACTGTAAAGGGACATGTGACAGGATGGAAGGCAGGAGAGACTGAAAAGGTAAAAGTGGTGACAGAGCTGAGTGAGAGGAAGTAAAGACATGAATAACTAAAGTCCATTCTAAAATGTGAAATTAACCAGAACAGGTGCTGGAAATATGGAATGGAAAAAACTGGGATAGTCAAATATCTGAAATTGTTGAAGCTGTATGTGCATAAATCACAAGACGTTGTTCCTCCAGCATACAGTGGGCTTTGTTGGAACAACATGGAAGGTTGAAGTCAGAGTAAGCAGGGGAGTGACAAGCAATGGGAAGTTTGGGGTCATGTTTGCAGATTGAATGCAAGTGATCAGTCCAAATTGAAAAACAGTGTGGCATCAAGTTAGGTTGTGTGTTCAAGTCCTTGAAAAGTGTTTAAAATATCAACATTCTGAACCACAACTACCAACAGAAACCAACTACCAAAAAGCCATTTATATTTGGCAACCAAGATCCAACTCCAAATTTTTCACCTAATCTACTTTCTGTAGTTTAACTGT
Organism: Rhina ancylostomus; assembly: GCA_030265395.1. Classification (NCBI taxonomy): domain Eukaryota; kingdom Metazoa; phylum Chordata; class Chondrichthyes; order Rhinopristiformes; family Rhinidae; genus Rhina; species Rhina ancylostomus. Next base: position 59,269,057 of record JARFYF010000001.1, read on the forward strand.
AATGTAGGCAGCTGGATTAAAAACCAGAGTGTACAAAACTGGACGTTTCTCCATTTTTCTAGTTACTTTCACAAAATGTAATTATATGAAATAACTATAATTTGAAGTAATTAAATCAGAAAGTAAAACTTTTCCCCCAAGTTAAACATTTTTAATGATTTCAATGAACAATAAAGCAAAAATTAAACGGAATTGACGATTTGCCATTTAGTAACATTTTGGGAAATCATTATAAACCAAGAGAATGAAATAAAGAGCCATAAGATGAGAATTTTACCTAAAGTGGTTGTTATAAATTTCAGATCTCTATTTTTGACATTCAATTCCTTTGTTCTTTGACAGATTGGACAGCCAAAATGCCATTCAAAATGACCATCTTGTATGCAGAACCTGCCTTGATTGGAGAAAGTGCTGTGGCAACTACACTGACCTCTGTCATGCTAATGACTGTATTCCAATATTACAGATGTGTATGCAAATATTTGACAAATGATCCCCATCTGAAAATGACGAGATGGCAAAATTGCAAAATAGTTCCTTCAACTTCAGAAAGTATTTTTGCACCATATCACTTCCATTTCAAACAAAGGTTAACAATGCTTAAAATCTTTAACCAACAGCAAATCATAGGATCATGCAGTACAAAAATGGGCCCTTTCGACCCACCTTGTCCAAGCTGACCACAATGCCCATCTATGTGAATCCCATCTGACTGCGTTAGGCTCATATCTCTCTCCAACTTTCCTATCCAAGTTCCTGTCCAAACACCTTTTAAATATTATAATTATATCTAACACCACCACCTGCTCTGGCAGTTCAATCCAGATATTCACCACCCCGTGTGAAAAACTTACCCCTCAGACTTCTAACTTTATCCCCTCACCTTAAACCTGTGCCCTCTAGTTCTAGACTGCCCTGCAATGAGACAATGATTCTGACCATCTATCCTATTTATACCACTCATAATTCTATAAAGCTCTACAAGGCCACCCCTCAGTCTCCTACATTCCAGCGAGATTAAACACAGCCTATCCAATCTCTCCTTATAACTGCAGCCTTATGTTCCAAGCAACATCCTGGTGAATCACTTCTGCAGTCTGTCTAATGCTAGCACATCCTTCCTGTAGTGTGGCAACCAGAACTGCACACAATACTCTAAGTGCAGTCTAATCAATGTTTGGTACATCCGCAATATAACGTCCCAACTTTTATACTCAATGCCTTGACCTATGAAAGCAAGCATATCAAATGCCTCGTTCAGTACCCTATCCACATGTAACTACTTCCAGGGAACCATGACTTGCAATACCCAAGGTTTCTCTGTACATCCATGCTCCGAAGGTCCCTACCATTTACCTTGGATATCTTACTAGAGATTGACCTCTGAACGTGCATTACCTTACACTTGTCTGGATTAAGTTCCATATGCTACTGCTTCGCCCAACTTTCCACCTGATTTAATGTCCCACGACATCCTAAAACAACCTCCTTCACTATCTACAACTCCATTAATTTTCGTGTCGTCTGCAAACTTACTAATAATACCCACTACATTCTCATCCATGAGTATATATTGTAAATAATGTAGCTCCCAGCACCAACTCGTGCAGTACACCAATTGCAACGATGACAGTATATCTAATCCTCCTCCTCATATCCCTATCATTCTAATCCCACAGTCTTTTCTGGTTAACAATATGCAGATGTTTTAAGAATGCAGCTTTTACTTGCTCCTGCTCTTCACTCTGACCATGCCCTTGCACTTCTCTGCTTTGAGATAAAGACATCAGATATGCAAGAATTCCCACTCACTGGTGTGCCATAATTTTGAGCAAGTTATCCTATCACTCTGACAGCTACAATTAGATAAATGGCATTTTGACAATTATGGGAGGGAGCCGAGTTTCAAGAATCTGCAATGATGAGTCACACTGGATAAAAGTAGCCTGGGCACAAGATCTCCAGAGGAAAAGGTCAGATACGAGATCTTCCCCAGAGGACCCAAATAAGGGCTTCAATGGGGCAACCCACAAATGAAGACAGTGGAGGAAGACACATCCTGATGCAGGGATTCAACCTGAAACACTGATTCAGATGCTGCTTGATCTGCTGAGTTCCTCCAACAGATTGTTTGTTGCTCCAGATTTTAGTACCTGTAGTCTCATGTCACCATCCAATATCTGGATACCAACTTCCTAAGAGGGCAGACAATTTCTGCTCCTTGGAACCACTGCAGCTCCTGAAGGTGGAGCACTATAGCCATTTGTTATAAGGATTGCTGGAATGCCCTTCTCAAAAGGGAGCTACGAGGGGATCAAGATGGTTCAGCAGCCCTTCTTTTAACAGATTATTAGGACTGCTGACATTCCAACCCAGGAGAACAGCAGCAAAGTGCAGAAATCTCTCATTTGACAGCTTTTGTGGCCACCATGTGCCCTTGTTGTCATCTCTCACCAGCTAGGCAAGATTCCTCCTCATAGGGAGATATCGCAGTTTTAAGGTAGGCCATCCTAGCTCAGATACTCAAGATCACCCTTCACAGCCAAATGCACTCCCCTCCACTGCAAAAAAAAATTAGCAGGCAGGACTGGAATTCATAAGATGCAGTTTATATCATGTGGGCTGTTCCTGGATAAAAAACATATTCCATTTTTGCAGATATCCATGCATCAATTTTGTCCATAAATCGCAAAAATGCACAAAAAACCTCAATATGGTAGCCATATCTCCACAGTATTGTAATGAATGGCATCAAAAGCACATAAGCCTGATAAGAAACAATTACTAAAAGTGGAGAATATGGGGAAATTAATTCTGTTTGTAAGAACAAACATTTGTAATGTACATCAGACTTTTGAAATATTATGTACGGTGTCCATAAGTCATGTGTTCATAACTCAGGGACAATCTGTAGTTTTCTCCATGACAATTATATCCTTGAATTTAAGTAATCATAACAGATAATAATTCTGGTAACTTAATAAACACTAAAAATATTGTGGCATTTACAAAAATCAAACAAAATTTAGTGACAAACCAGCATAGATTTCTAATTGCATATCAGAATTCTCTATAGACTAGTATGGCAGAGTATATGTGTAATCATAACATTGGTTTTCCTTAACTGCCTTGTGTCTTAGCTGCTTTTTCGATATATACTTAACTCATTTTCATTTAGCACTGTGAAATCTCACACTGTGATGTTAACTCATTTCCTTCAAATCATGCCAAAGTCAACTTGTCAATTCCAACTGAAAAACAGTGGAGTTATATTAAAGGCTTAAGATAACTAAATGCCACATGCAGTTAGAAATATCGTTGGGTTAATTTCTATTATAGAACTATGTATATGGGGGTTCCACAACACTGCTAATTGGTTCTATTTTAAATCCAGAATTGTTATAGTATATAGTTGACAACTATTCTATTTACAAATTAATTCTAATTAGCCAAGTTGATAACAATAAATTTTAGTCATGCTTATACTGATTGTCTTTATAGAGTATGTTTCTGATCATAATAAAAAGAACCACATACACCTACTTCAATGTTAATATTTTTTTGAAAGGAAGAATTGTTTGACTTTGGACAAGCTTGTCTATTGGAATTCGTGATATTCACCCAAGGGAACATGAAAGAAATGGAACACATGCCATTTTAGCCCTGGGCTTATATCTTTAATAGTTCAGAGTGTAGTATTGTTCTCTCAACTGGAAGGATGTTAATATAACCACAAGTTCAGAAAAGATTATAAAACACAGCTATGTAATTACAGTAGCTTTAGTTTGACTGCAGTAAATAGTAAAATACCCAAAAAGGTAAAAGGTGATGCTCTAATATGACCATTTCAATGAGTAAGCATCAGGTGACATTGAACAAAGAAACTAGCAAAACCAACAATATTGCTGGCCATTCTACGGCAGTGTTTTCTTTCAATGCTAAACAAATTAGCCCAGATTAAATCACATTGTGACCCTTTCCAGGTCAGATCACTCAAATATTGATATCTTATTGGCTGCTTCCCATCATGAGGAACCCTTTCAACTCCAATGCAAGTGGCAATTGCCTAGTGATATCTGGCAAATCCCAGCAAGACTGTCCCTGCCCTCCTAATCTGCGAATAAATCTGTGGATTTCTGCAATTCACAGAATGTGCATGGAGATTTAAGCCTCACAGATACCCAAAGGGCCCATTGCCAATTAAATTCCAATTAAATACTGGCGAAACTCAGCAGAATATGAATGGACTGCTTGGAGACAGGTTACCACAGGAACTGGTAGAAGAACATTGGTTCTTCATCTTTTTTATTAAAGACACAGATATACATTATGTGAACGATTTGCAATGTGGTGTCGGTCAAGTTTAAAGTGCCTTACTGTGCTCATGGGTAAGTGTAATGCTAACTAGTCATTCTCCTTAACCTTGCAGGGAATAAAATTGAATCATGTGGTGAGAGAAAATAGACTGGATGCTGTATATTTTCATATTTTCCAAAAGGTGTTGAGAAGACATCTCAAAGCAAACTGGATACTCAATTTCATTCATAGGACAGTACACTGCAGAATAAAACCTCTTCTTGTCTCTAATCAAGATTTTGGTTAGATCTCATTTGCAATTACAAGAGTGTAGTTCCAGTCTCAAGTTCAAGAATTGTAGATTTGTGGCTTTGGAAAAGACTGGCAAGAATGTCACATGCTGAAGTTCTTTTCCCTTTAAAAGGAAATGAATGGAGGGGTAACCTAACATAGGTGCTGGTGTTGACAGTGTTTCCATTTTGCAGAAAGCCATAAATATAAAAAGGTAGTTACTTAGAAAGCCACAAGTCAGAAAATAAAACTCCTTTATCCATATTGTGAGTGGAATATGGAACCCACGAGCACAGGATCAATTGAGGCAAGTCAGGAGAGAGATTTATGGAGAAGCTTGAAATACTGTGAGCAAAAGGGAATAAAAGAAATATATTGGAGGCAAGTTTAATTGAAGGCAGTTGGGAAGAAGTTTTGTACAGCAAGTATAATCAGCTGGAAACAGGTAGGTTAATTTGGGGTTTAAAATGTGCAGCGCAGACTCGTTGCGCCAGAAGGGCCTGTTACCACGCTGTAAATAAAAATTAAAAAATTTAAAAGTGCTTGATCAAATTGCCAGTTTCTGCTTTGAAAATAACAAGATTACATAAAGATTGATAGATAATTTGAAGTAACTTAGCTATTCCGTTAACATCAAAGCCAGTTGCTGTTAACCTTTTAAGCAGTTTAAATTCAGAGGCAATTTGATTCAAGTTTTATGAAATGATGAATGGACTACTCTGTTGGTACAGACCAATTATTCTGGGATATTATGCAAGGTTGGGAGTGTTTGGATTGGGCAAACTAGGTGGGAATTTCATGTTGAAATCTTTCCATGTCAAATTGGAAATCCCACTGTTGACTTGCCTTATTCTTTCAAGACTGACAAATATAAACTTATCCCTACATTTCTGCTCATACCCAGCAGGGAATATCTGTAAGAATGGATGTGTATAGCAAAATTTTATAAAATTCTTTGAGCCAACTGGATTTTATATACACAGGAAGTGCAAGATCCTAAAAGAGGATGGCAAAAGTTGTTTATGATCAAAAGCAACATTGAAAGTGGCATTCATTAATGCAGCAGGTGAAATATACCTGTTCTGATATTTAAATATTTCCATTATTTAAATTTGACTGTCAAGTACGTTTTTGTTTTGTTTTGAAAAGCCATTTCCAGAGAGCACATGACATCTTACAAGTCATCCATGAATCTGATGTGAAATAATTTTGGGGCAGGCATGGGCACATGGTAGAACTTAGAGTTAGTAGATCGTGGATCAAGCTCTTCTTAGGAAGTTCAATAGTTCAGTGTAATAGTTCCTGCGGGACTGCTACACCAGGAGGAGAAGTACTGTCCCAGTCAACACATTCAGCTAGACATAAAAGATCCTGTGCAATCATTTTGAAGAGCAGGTATCTCTCCATTGTACCAGCCAATATTTATCTCTCAGCCAACATTTGAAGACAGATTTTAAACGTTGATTATTGCTTTGGGGATCTGCCATGTCCAGTTTTACTACCACATTTCTTCAAACAACCTCTAATGTCAAAAATTGTTCACTGGGTACATAACACCTGGGTACACCCTGAAGCCAATGGAAGATGCTTTATAAATGCAAATTGCTTTTGTTTTCTTTAATTGTCCTTATTTCTGAAAAATAAGAACCTTAATTCATCTGAACTAATGCTTCAGAAGTCCTCAAATACGAGTAAGCACCTTGTCAGAGAAAAATGAAGCAAGCTAAATCTAGGGTTAAAAGCAACTTGGATATGCACAAATGTATAAGGTTCAATTGGTTAGCTGTAGTCCAGCAGGTGTCAAGTCTGTTGACCTTTTCTTTACTGAAATATGTTATGCAAACTTTAAGCATTTTTAATATGTTGGACACCATGATAAATTGTTATATGACACCCCTGTTCCAAAAATTACACAGATGCTGAAAAACATAAAAACAGGAAATACTGGTTGGACAGCATCTATGGTGTTACAAGCGTTAAATGCTTCACATTGATGAGCTTGCAACAGAACTGGGAGAAGTTGGAGATAAGATCA
>JARFYF010000001.1:59326332-59337148 GCA_030265395.1 Rhina ancylostomus
CTACATCAATGGTGCTGAGGTCGAGAGGGTTGAGAGCTTCAAGTTCCTGGGAGTGAACATCACCAACAGCCTGTCCTTGTCAAATCACGTAGATGCCATGGCCAAGAAAGCTCACCAGCACCTCTGCTTCCTCAAGAGGCTAAAGAAATTTGGTTTGTTCCCTTCGACCCTTACCAACATTTACCGATGCGCCATAGGAAGCATCCTATCTGGATGTATCAGGGCTTGGTACGCAACTGCTATGCTCAGGACCACAAGAAACTGCTGAGAGCTGTGGACACAGCCCAATGCATCAAGGACACCAGCCTCTGTCTTTACCTCTCGTTGTCTTGATGAAGCAGTCAGCGTAATCAAAGACCTCACCCACCCGGGACATTCTCTCTTCTGTCCTCTTCCCTCGGGTAGAAGATACAGGATCCTGAGGACACGTACCACCAGACCTAAGGACAGCTTCTACCCCACTGTGATAAGACTATTGAACGCTTCCCTTATACAATGAGATGGACTATGACCTCACGATCTACCTTGTTGTGACCTTGCACCATATCACACTGTAGCTGTGACACTTTACTCTGTACTGTTATTGTCTTTACCTGTACTACATTAATGCACTCTGTACTAACTCAATGTAACTGCACTGTGTAATGAATTGACCTGTACAATTGCTATGCAAGACAAGTTTTTCACTATACCTCGGTACAAGTGACAATAATAAACCAATACCATTACCAATGCCAACTTGAAAAACCTCCATAAAGTCAAAAAGATTTTCCAAATGCACAGGCAAATAACATGCTGGAGATTCACTCATGACGATGGGAGTGCCAAGCAGCCCAAAGAAGTGAGGTATCTTCCTGCTGACTGCACAAACCCCGGGAAAGTCGGCGCTGGAGGACATAGAATTCCCAGAGCTATGGTGGCCTTCAGTGGGAGGATTGCAGAATGCCATGGCCCATATGTATTTTCAGGATTAAAACCTGTGTGGAAAGGAGGGAAGGACAAAATTGGTGGAAAAAAAATTGCTTTTGGCTCTTGCCTAAATACTGACCAAAAGAAAAAATCCTGGAATTCTGAAAGCCTGCCTGTTTTATTATGCTTTTATGGAATAGCATAACAAACATCTACTGTTTCAGATATGTCCACTATAGATGAGTAACATTGCTTTACAATTATTTTCATTCAATGCTCATGTTTTGTTCAATTCCGGCCACTGTCTGTAAGGAGTTCATATGTTCTCCCTGTGTCTGCGTGGGTTTCCTCCGTGTGCTCTGGTTCCTTCCCATGTTCCAAAGACGTAATGGTTAGGAAGTTGTGGGCACGTTGTGTTGGCACCGGAAGTGTGGCGACACTTGTTGGCTGCCCCCAGAACACTATGCAAAAGATTCATTTCACTGTGTGTTTTGATGTACATGTGACTAATAAAGCTATCTTATCCAAAGCACAAGTATTCATCAATATTTTCAATAAACCACACTCATTATTTTCTTCATACACTATTTCCATTGCTGTTTTCTATATTTCCCTTTCTAATCTACAGACCTAATGAGACCTCCTTAAAAAGCATAAATAAATAAATAAATAAATAGGTAGAGAGATATATATCTATATATCTATCTATCTATCTCTAAAATAAATGAGCAAGTGACCCATGCTGTTTGCAACTAGATTCGTTTTTCTTAATAATTGATTTGGAGCCATGCAGAGCTGTTGCAAAAGCCCGGTAGATGACATATGAGGAGCTAATTGACACAGCAGTGAAGTTCTGGCGTGAAAGTGAATGGGCCACATGGGACCTGCTGGGAATCTCCAGCAGTTCTGCATTGAATTGCTGCCCTTAACTCCCGCACAAACATGGAACTTCTCAACTCACAGACCAAGAATGCAGCAGTGCAGCATGAATATGCTGAGCTTCCTGAGTTATGTTAAGGAATCTGCCGAGTGAATCTGTGCCAGGTTCGACCTGAGCAGCAAGGTATGGCTGTGAAGGAGCAAATTAAATATAAAGGTAGCTTACATTTCCTTCAATTATGGTTGCATTGATGTTCTTAATTGCTTTTAAACATTTAAAATTTCCTTTCAAGTTGCATACCTTCCTGATTTGGAAATATATTACCAGCCCTGAATCTAAATAATGGAACTTCCTACCAGGGATATCTTCACTCGAAGGACTGCAGTGGTTTGAAGTAGTGGTTCACCACCACCACCTTCTCAAGGGCAGTCAGGGATGGGCAATAAATGCTGGTCTTGCCATTGCTAACCAGACCTCGAAAAAAATTTAAAAAGTTAAAAAATCGCCATAGGTGTCCATGATCTGATTCAATGTCAGAACAGGCTCTTTGGCTCTTGTGTTTGTCCCCTTTTTTCCTGGACATATCAGGGTAAGTTAATTTGTTGAGTTAAAGCCCCCTTCACTCCACAAAGCCCAATAACCATTGTATAATCAGAGATGGTAATTAGCAATTGACAGCCAGATAAAAATTTAACCTGAGGGACACTACATAAATTCATTGCTTAACTGAGGGATCATTGTGTCACAAATAGTTAAGTCTAAAACAATTCTTCCATGCAATGAAAAAACAGAGCATTGTTTAAAGATAATCACTGCCAGTTAATTAATCGTTCATTTTATGTTTACGCCATAAAAATATCAACCATTAGCTGCTTCATTTACAAAATAGGAAATTATTTTCATCATAATGATATCTGGCACTTTCCTCCAACACTGGAGGAATATGTTTGATAGGGCTTTTTGGACTGAGCTTCATGTAAGAAGAGCACACGCTGTATTAATTGTTTCTACATGAACTTCACTTACTCACTGATGTTTTGTTCAATCCATTCCTAGACTGAAATGCTGCATAAATTTTTCCCTTATCCTTTGAGTCCAGGAAGCATTGATAGTGTCTTTCTTTGTGCTAGGTAATTCAGAACAAAGCAATAGTTGAATAGAAACTTAAAAAACTGCAGATGCAGATGCAGATGCTGGAAATCTAAAATAAAAACAGAACATTTTGGAAGTAATTGATGAGTTAGGCACCGTCTGTGGAAAAGGAAAGAGTTAACATAAAATCCATCATCACCTTCTCAATGGATTCAAAGAATATGCATCAGCTACTGGCCCTAGCAATGACAAAATGATTGGAGTACAAAGATGGATGATGGTAATTCATGTCTATAGGGCACATTTGTTGAGAAGCATTTTGAGTCCGATTTTTACTCATAACATTCTGAGGTTTGAGAAATAACTAGAGAAACTTGTGACTACAGATGGATTATTTCTAAACAGGGGTGTCAATCTCATGCTGTGTGCTTAACCCTTGCCTTGTCTGGTTGCAGTAGTTCCTGGTATAAATGCCTGTGTGTATTTGGAATGTCCTGTGCTTAGTGGCAGTCGGTGCAGGTCCCATCAATTGATGTCAGGGTTCTAGGCTTTAACTGTTGCACTTGCACCAAGCCATAGCCAAGTTTATTGATTGCTTGTGCTGTTTTGGTCTCCTGTTAACTGAAAGAGAAGGACTGGAGGGCCTCTGTTTCATAGATAGTGTCTAAAATATCTTAGTGAAGGAAGTGGCTTGCACCAGGCATGTTCCCTCCACCATTGTTGCCAGGAAGCACCCAGATCACGTGTGAAGTCGAGATGGTTGGCAGGGGCCACAGAGCTGACCTAATGGACTGAATCGCCCTACAACAGGAACAGTGCCGGAATAAATTGTTTGACCTGACAGCATATGTGAAGCTGTGTATCCTGCTATTTAGAACTGTGCCTTCACACTCAACTAGCTGAAACATTCACACCAGCACCCAAAGAATCTATTCCCCTGAAGTAGCCTTCCATCTGCCTTCAACAACTCCTCACTACCTCACCCCTTTCTCGGCAAAACATCCTCAAAAACTCCTTCAAATTTGACAAACTAGACACTCGCATCATTTACTCCATGTTCGATCTGGCTAATTATTTCAGAGTCCTGTTGTCATTAGCATTAACGATGGGATTCCTCATTTTGCCAGCAAGATACGTCAGGCTAACTGATCTAGAGGCTTGCTCAGGTATAAAATTTAAACCCCATCCAAACCTGACTTGATGATCGCCAACCTAAACCTAGCCTGTGCCTCAGCAAAACCCTGACACAGACAGTGGATAGGGTCACATGGCTATGCACTACAGTTTTGCCATAGGTTGAGAAATAGGAGCCACTTCCAGTGTTATCTGCACAATCCCAGTTGTTTGGGGACAGTCATCCTATCACGTCCCAAAGTACTGAGCATAGGGCATCTATTTATCAAGAACAGCCTGACCCATGCCAAGGAAATATTTTTCTTAATATTAACCCCAAACTTGAGATATCCACAGATGCCAACTGGAAGTTGTGGTAGTTCCTTATTTCTGCTTCTGCTTTGCTTGATGGTAAAAGTAAAGAGCACTTTCTCCAGATACCAGCAGATCTCTGTGTGGTCATATGGATCAACAGAGACAAATCCCCCTCTGAAAGTGTCTTTCATTTTTGCTTTCACTGTGCAGTGTTCTTAAGCCTCAAATGTGGTGTGCTTGATGCAACAGAATTACAAATCTCCTTTTCATCAGAGACTGCAATGTTATCACCTTCTACTTCCCCATCCCCATCCCCTGTGAACTGCAGCCCTTTAAGAAGTGCAGCCCTGTCTGATATTACCATCCAGCACAAATCTGCCAAAAGCCAAGTTTCCTAGGCGACTTTCCTTGGGCTTGTGGCCTTAAAATAAGGTTTGGCTCTCCTCCTCCCAAATGCAAAGCCTGGCCAAGTTCTTTACATCAGCAGCAATGAAGCCTCCAGTAAGTCAGAGAATGACTTAATGAGCATGATCTCATGCTCTTGCACTCTGGGCAGGAAGTTGCACTCACAGTGAGTCACAGTTGGAGCTTCAGGCCATAATGTTGTTGTGCCACATGTGATCAGCAAATGTGACAGGAGGCTTCAAAATGTCATGTCACTGCTGGTCATGGGTGGACTAGGTGGAGAGGAAATCAAGAGATTTCTTGAGCAACCCCTGTGTATAATTCCATGGCTCATTATTATCAGTATCTTTCAGGTTCACCAGCAAATCCTTTCCCTTAAGCATCTGAAAGAATGTTTCACCGATCTCTCGAATTTTGTTGCAGTTATTTGCAAAACCTGGATTCAACATGGCAGCAAACATAGCATTCACTAGAGATTCATAGATCTTCTGCTTTGTAAGATACTAAACCAAGCTATGCAGGAGTCTTCAAAAGTCGGCAGATGGCTGTTGGCATAGCTGAGATCAGAGTGATTGATACTGTGCATATCTGTCAATTCTTTACAGTGCACGCAGAAGCCAATGTCTTTAATGTCAGCCAAACCTACAGTCAGAGCTGACTGTGTCATCAGATCCATTATTATGGACAAATTGCACTTCAGTACTCAGGCTGGTAAAGCCAACAATGAGATCCAAGTACGCACCAATTCCACAGAGCCTAACGTGTGCTCCAAACAAGATTTTTGCAAACTGAGCTTCCAGCAAAGTTTGCAAGGCTTTAATTTAGCTTTGTAAAACTTCCACACCTGTCTCCATCACACCTTTTACATTGGTCGTGGCACTGTGCACGGATGCGGTCAATTCTCCATTCATTCTTACTCTGAGATGTCCAGTGGTAGCAAGGTATCACCCAATCAGACTATTAATGTACTCATTATTGTTAAGGACCCTCACCACCTGAGTCATGCCCTCTTCTCGTTGCTGCCATCAGGTAGGAGGTACAGGATCCTGAAGACCCTCACCTCAAGGTTCAAGAACAGCTTCTTCCCCACTGCCATCAGGTTCTTGAACTGACCTGAGAAACCCTAACTCTACCTCAGACTATATTTCCCTCAACTTGCACTAATGCTGTTATGTTTATTTTTGTTTATTTTGTTGTGTAAGTGATGCATAATTCATGTTAATTCAAGTTGATGTAATTTACGTTTGTCGTGTTTGTAGTGCACTGTGCTGCTGCTGCAAAAAGCTCATTTTGGTGACATTTATATGCTCGGTATGTATGCCCATGGACAATAAACTTGAACTTAACAATTTAACAACAAGTTAGGATTAATTTCAGATTGGTTGCCTGTTACATTCTTCTATTATATAGATTACTGTAGAAAGTACAATATAGGCAAAAAAGCTATTGATATGATGTTGAAACTACACCAATAAATATAAATTACATGTGCTGAGATAAGGGAATAGATCAATGTACTGTGAAGTGTCAAGTCTAGATAACTGTGTAATAATTATTAGCCACAAAATTATCAGGCCCAATTCATCAGTGACTTGGAGTACAATAATGAGGCCTTTTATGGAGAATGAAGTTATGCTTCCAGAAAGAAAGGCAGAGTGCCAAAGTATCCTACAGTTATCTCAGACAGTCTCTTAGAATCAAGGATGACTTGTTTCTATTCCGTTTTCATGAATTCTGTAATGCCAAATGTGAGAACTGCACTCTTTCACAAATGGAGCAGGAGGTGGATGATGAGGTGGGTAGGTGATTGCTTTGTGAGCTGGTGTGCCTCTTTTGATGTTTATGCCAGTCTTCTGTGTCCTAACAGAGCATGGATTTGAAGTTCTCAGTCTTATTCTGAATGATCCTTCTCCACTTTGAGCTGTCATGGGCCAGTGATTCCTAGGAATCTGTAGCAGTTTTCAAGTAGGCTTTGAGTACATCCTTGAATCTTTTCCTCTCACCACCTGACAATCTCTTCTTGTGACAGTGCTTGGAAATGTTGTGTCTATTTAGGGAGTTTGGTCAGGCATGTGTACAACAAGGCCCACACAATGAGTAGACTCAGTGCAGCTCATTGGCTCAGTGTAACTCAAGCCTCATGCTGGGGATATTGGCTTGGGAAAGGGCACTGACGTTAGCTTGCTTATTCTCCTGGTGAGTTTGGAGGACTTTGTGGAGACTTCATTGGTGGTATCTTTCCAATGTCTTGAGGTGTCTGCTGTACATAATCCAGTCCTCAGAAGTATATTGGTGGGCAGTGATCACTGCCTAGTAGACCATAAGATTTGTGCCAAGTCTGAGGTCTTTAACTTCCAACACCCTTTTCACTAATCAATTGAAGGCAGTGGTAATTTTCATCATTGGTGTCTGCCTTTTCTGAAAGGTGACACACAAGATACAAGAAATTGTCCACGTTTTCCAGAGTCTTGCCATGAACCCCATTGTTGGAGGGTGGTGTTGTACAGCAGGGGCAGGTCTTAGAGGACTTTTGCCTTGAGGGTAGTAAGTGTAAAATCCAACTTCTTGTTTGCTTCAGTAAACAATTGATGAAGTCTTGAAGCTTGCCTTGAAATGCAAGCAACATCTGCATACCATGGACCAGCAGTAAGAGATTCAGTTGAATTTGGTTCTGGAGCATAGTGGCTGTAGTTACACCCAACACAGTGGAGAATTAGCTTTAATTCACAAGTCATAGGAGTGAACAAGTTAGGTTTCTCTTTTGTACTCGAGGTCAGATCAAAACTTACCACCTGGAACTGTAAAATTATTTTTAAATGTATTTTTAATTGGCACAGCTCCAGATATATTCTTGCATATTTCATAATATTTTCTGTCTGTGCTTTTGTGAGGGATGGTTCTGTGGAGCAAGTTGCAGCGGAAGTATTTGAATCTCTGTTGAAAAGCAATGGATGGCATCGGCAGTCATGTAGTATGGGGAGGGAAACACGTGCCTTCACCTTCAGTGGGACGGGGAGAATTAAAGAGAGTGTCAGATGGAGGTGAAAAACATTTAAAAAGCCACTGAAGATTGTCAATTTATCACCAGCAGCCTCTTTCTCCAGGGCTGAGAGAGCAAAGGGCAATTAATTTCGGCCCAGCATGAAGAGAAATGGACCGTTAGAAGTAGTGAAGGGGGAGCAGATAAATTGCTGTGCAGCTCAGTACCCAGTCTTGTACTTAACTGCTGAAATTGAAGACACATTATGTGACTTGCTGAAAGAAGGATTTTTCACAACATTATCTCCTGGGCCTCCACTAGACTCTGCCTGCAAGGAAACATCTTATGGCTGACCCTTACGTTGACGCACTTTACAGCATGGTAGTTGCAGGTCAGCATGGCTCAGCATCACTGCCTCTGTCAAAGTAGTTTAGCATTGCTTTCCCAGGGAATTCATACAGTAAATCTGCCTCTTAAGTGTGGCTGGCTGTCGATGACCTTTGACGCAGATGTTATGCCAGATGTTGACATCTGACTGGGATCCAGTGCTGCTACCTCCTACAGAGGGAAAAGCTTCCATCTGTTATTGCCAATGTAAATATGCTACATCACTCTCTAACTTGAATGTGTGCCAGCAGGAAGTAGAGAGAATGGCTGGGACTGAGCCTGCCTCTGGCCCATTAGGCAAGCATGGCAGTTAGCATAACACTATTACAACGTCAGTTACTCGGGCTCAATTCCCGCTGCTATCTGTAAGGAGTTCGTACATTCTCCCTGTGTCTGCGTGGGTTTGCTTCGGGTGCTCTGGTTTTCTCCCACATCCCAAGGGCGTACAGGTTAGGAAGTTGTGGGCATGCTATGTTGGCTCTGGAAGCGTGGCGACACTCGAGTTGCCCCCAGAACACCCTACGCAAAAAGATAACATTTCACTGTGTGTTTTGATGTACTTGTGACTAATAAAGATATCTTAAGATTTAAGGGAAGGTTGAGGGAAGAGGGTTTTGCTGGTAGATTTAGCTGAGGAAATAGAGATGGAGGCTCAAGTGGAGCATAAAGGTCAGCAGACAATAGTTGGGCTGAATGGCCTGTTTCTGTGTTGTATATCCTAAGTATTCCATGTAATAAGTAGCTGTTGTGTAAGATTAGCTGAAAGGGTAAAGGGTGGTGAAATCATTATCACCTTGACGACCAAATTGTGCAATTAATCATTGTCCAATTGCTATATCATGCTGTCAGCTTCAGTTGAAGACTTAATTCCTCAATAAACAGCTGTGTTTACTCAATTCTTCAGTCTAGACCAGTTCTCAAGAGCAAATCTGTGATAAAAACTGAGCATCAATAATGGTGGCCATTAAACTTCTGCAGTCCCACAAAAACCCATCTGATTCAGGGAAGGGAATCCACATCATTACTTAACTCCCCAACTCCAGATCCACAAGAAAATGGCTCATTCAACTACCCTCTGGGGTTTGGAAATGAATGAAAAATATTGGCCTTGTCTGAAATATCCACATCCAATGAATGATGGCCTTTTGCAGGTGGGAACCTCCAACTGCAGCAGTGAGGGGTTGAAGATGTCCTTGAACACTCCAGCCAGTTGGTCAGCACAGATTTTCAGTACCCTGCCAGGTACACCATCAGGGCCTGACACCTTGAGAGGGCTCCCCTCCTTGAAGGATGTTCTGACGTCGGCCTCCGAGATGGAGATCACAAGGTCGTTAGATGCTGTGTTAAAAATAAGCAAGAAGAAAGATTCTTCACAAATCCAACCATTCAAAACAGGTAGCAAAATCAATCAACGAAGCAGAGTTTCAAACACACAACTTTCATGGAGTCAGAGAGACACAGCAGGGACACAGGCCCTTTAGCCCACAGAGTCTGTGCTGACCATCAACCAGTCATTTACATTGATCCTACATTAATCCCATTTTAGTGTAGCGGTTAGTGTAACACTATTACAGCGCTAGTGACCCAGGTTCAATTCTGGCCGCTGTCTGTAAGGAGTTTGTACGTTCTCCCTTGTGTCTGCGTGGGTTTCCTCTGGGTGCTCCGGTTTCCTCCCACATTCCAAAGATGTACAGGTTAAGAAGTTGTGGGCGTGCTATGTTGGTGCCGGAAGCGTGGCGACACTTGCAGGTGCCTCCAGAACACTCTACGTGTAAGATGCATTTCACTGTGTGTTTCGATGTACGTGTGAGTAATAAAGATATCTTAGTATACAATATATCTTGTAACAACTGATCTGGCTTACAAAAACATTGGCCAAAGAAATAATTTCAATATTTGCAACACTCTCCCAATGGATGTTCAAACTTGTACACAACTGTAGAAACCACTCAAAATCACCAGAAGAAATAAACCAATAACTAGCCCGTAAGTAGCTAAGGTTTCTAATGATCCAAACTGTAAACTCAGTCTCTACAGATGCTGTCTGATCTCCTGGGTATTTCCAAAATTTATTGTTTTTTATTTAGATTTCCAGCATCCACTGTAGCTTGCTTTTGTCGTTGTTGGTGATTACTTTGAATAAAGCAAGTTTGGAGTGTTCATGATGATTATTGAAATGAGTCAAGAGAAGGATGCAGTTAGAGTGAGAATATCCTCTCCTAAAGCTGACATCTGAACAGTACAGCTCTTTTCAGTACTACACTGAAGTGACTCAGATGGTAAAACCCCCATGGTACTATTCAAAGAGTAGTCTTCTGTTGATGTTCCTGGATAACATTCCTCCTTCAAGAAAAAAATGACAGAAATATAATTGGTTGTTCCTGTAGTACAATACTTACTTCACCGTTTGACATTTTGAAAGATACTGGGGTCATAAAAGAAACTATATAAATTCAGGCCATTTTTTATCATTAGTTATATCAAATGCTGCATTGCACTTGAAGTATTCATGTTGCTCACACACAAAGAAATAACACTAAATATCAAAAATAATTGTGTGGAAAGTCCTTTGGGACACTTCTGAAAGTTGTGATAAGGTAGTTTATAAATACAC
Organism: Rhina ancylostomus; assembly: GCA_030265395.1. Lineage (NCBI taxonomy): Eukaryota > Metazoa > Chordata > Chondrichthyes > Rhinopristiformes > Rhinidae > Rhina > Rhina ancylostomus. The sequence goes on from JARFYF010000001.1 coordinate 59,337,028, forward strand.
TTTCTTATTATCACTTTTCCTCACTACCAGTTAATCCCCCAATTCCTCGGGCAAACCAGAAGTTGAATGGGCATCAGCAGCTAAGTACAAAACATTGGTTAGGCCGCTCTTGGCATATTGT
>JARFYF010000001.1:59538335-59549272 GCA_030265395.1 Rhina ancylostomus
ATCAGTTTGTAAGACAAGTTTTTCACTGTACCTCGGTACAAGTGATAATAATAAACCAATACCCATACCAATCTATCTTACCTGTCCCTGTGCCTTTTGAATGTTGCTAATGTACCTTCATCAACCACTTCCTCTGGCAGCTCATTCCGCATACTGACCACCCTCTGGGTGAAAATGTTGCCCCTTGAGTTCCTATTAAATCTCTCCCCTCTCACCTCAAACCTATGCCCTCCAGTTCTTGATTACCCAACCCTGGGAAAAAGACTGTGCGCATTCACTTATCTATGACCCTCATAATTTTATACACGTCTGTAAGATCATCCCTCATTTTCAAATGCTCCAATGAAAAAAGTCCCAACCTGCTCAACCTCTCTCCACAGCTCAGTCCCTCGAATCTTGACAACATCCTCATAAATCTCCTCTGCCCTCTTTCCAGCTCAGTGCCATCTTTCCTTTCACAGGGTGACCAAAAATGAACACAATATTCCAAATGCAGCCTCATCAATGTCTTGTATAAATAGTAGACCGAGGGACAGGTGCTAGGCCATGAAAATTACCTTACGGGGTCCTGATCCAGCACTGAGCTAGGACAACACAGTTGCCCTTGGGGTGACCAGTGATGGCTGCCTCTGGGACAATATGGACTAATGTTCCTGGCAAGGCAGAATGATTTCACTTGATGCATAGTTGGCACTGCAATCATGTCAAATGTGTAAGTGTGATCCATACCTGGAAGTGGCCAGTGGAAATTCTGGAGTGGCATAAAAGGACCTGGAAATGCTCTTTATTTTTTTCATTCCACTCAGTTGTAATTTTGAAAAAAATTATTTATTGAAAAAATACACAACATGAAATACTATGTTAGAATTTGCTTTGTATCCATTCCTTCCATATTTAGTGATTGGGATGCCAATTTAATATGGTCCAGTGCCATTTTGTGGACTGGTTTTAGATATGCAATATACTCCATCCACTTCAATCACTGGTTACAGAGCCTATTGGTTTCAAGACCTTTCAGACAAGTTTTGCACACAAATCCTAACTGAACTAAGCCTGCCAGTTGGGCAGCTTCTTCCAACACACTGACTTGTACTTCTGGGAAGTCCTACATGAGCAATCTAAGATGAGAATTCTCCTGAAATGCCCAACACATGCCAATGGGAGCTCTCAGTCCTGGAGTCCAACTTTGTAAATGAGCGGAGAGGAAAACTACTCTGGTGAATGATATGGTATCTACAGAAGAATTTTTTTAACGCATTTACAAAGTTGTTACACAGAGCAACACAAGCAATTTGTCCCTTAACGTCTAAGAGCTTGGGAATAAAATTAGATTTCCAGCACTTGAAGTTAACATGTCATGCTGGAAGATAAACAATGTGGGTCTGTTGACTAAAATAAAACTAAATATCTGTCAAGAAGCAACAATAGTTTAGGACATTTTACTTAATCACTAATTCTGATTTGTAGGTTGTTAATTTTAAACAGTCCTAGTGGGTGGATAATTTGAGGTGGATCATTAGTCAATGCATATTACAACTAATAGCCTGTGGCAAATGAGATCACCTTCTGTTGTCACAAAGATCCCACAAAGCCATTTCTACAGTGCACAATATCATGCCAGAGATTCAGTTAGGCTGATTGAAATAATGGGCCATGTTGTGCTGGATTGGACTCTTCACCCAGACTCACTGGTCAGACTTGGCAACCACTGAATTCCTCTCACTGCCCGCATCCTTCCCTTGCCTGTGCTCACCTGGTCAAGAGGCAGAAGGCTACCCAAGCTAACATACCGCCCCACCCCCACCACATCCACACCCAGGAGATGTTTGGAAAGGCAAAGAGAGGCCTCGGTGACAAGTAGGTCACAGCAGGGTAACACTAAGGCCCCACTCCTGGAACTGATGGCAAGGCTGGGGTGGACCCTGCCTCCTGAAGAGGCTTTGTAACTGTTCCTAAGTGCCTTTGACGCTCAGAGACATTTAGAAACTACTTTGATGAGAATTGCTTTAAGTAATTGCAAAGACATACTGAAAAAGATTAAGACATAAAATTTAGGAAATAATTAAGAGCATGATGAAAATAAAGTCAAATAAAAGAAATACTAAACTTCCTTCACCTCATATTTCTCATCAATTCTACAGGGCTGGGAATTCTCCTTCAAATGTTTGAACTTACACCAGGATTCAGGGGGTTCCCCACCATATGCTCGGGAATCAGAGTGTGACAGGACTCTGCCATTGGACTCTATGAGGAGAACGGTGACAGAGCGGAGTGGTGGGTGCATCACTTACTTGGGACACTGGATGAACATAAACAATGGCATCTCTGCCGCAAGAATGCCAGTTTGATTAAAGACTGCTCGCTACCTGATTCATTACTCAGATATGGCATTTGAAGAGGTCTCTGCTGAACCTGAGTCTTTGAAATCCTTGCAGTGGAACATGCTGTAAGTAGCTTCAGAAACATATAGGACGGTAGGGATCACTGCTGCCTGGTGGACCATGAGTTTTGTGCCAGGTCTGCGGTCTTGATCTTCAAATATCCTTTTGCTCATTCAACCGAGGTCTGTACTCATGCATTGAAGGTAATGATATAACAAGCCAGTCATTACATGAAATCTCAAAGAGTTATTCTACTTTGTAAGACTGATATTCTGTCACATTTCCCCAACAAATTTCACTTATCCTCAATTTTTTTGGAACTTTTAGATTCTCCCTCAAGCCAATTTTCCCATAAACGACCTGGTCACCTCTCTCAAATCTCCGGCGGAGTCTCTTTCTCCTACTTTCTACCAAAGTGGAGCAATTTCAGCTGATTTTCCACATTAACAATTTGATGAATTGTATTCGTTCCATTTGTCTGCAAAATAATAACATGAGTCGTTTCACAAGGTTGTGAGTTTAAGATGAATTAGTTGCAAAAGCACAATCCATGCAGCAGCTACAACGGCAGCTGAAAAGTTTGAGTTACTGTAATTATGAGAAAAAGTGACAGTGTAAAGATGCTCAGATTGCAGTGTTATAAAGCATTGCACTTAACCTTTACAAGAAAAGCTGGAGGATGACAGGGCAATTTTACTCACAGGGTAGGTTATGATTTCATGGACATTGTGCTCGTTCAGAGGATGTAACAAGAAGCTGGCTCCACTCTCACTCATCGCTGCTGTTTGAATCATTTAGCTCAAAATGGGAAAATGGGAAAGCTAATTAGGCTTTACCGAAAAATATCATTATAATTTATTGCTGCTTTGCAGAAATATTACCAGAAGTAATTAATTATTTGTCTTCAGATCATCTTCTATGAGAACAGGAGCTTCCAGAGTCAGCACTACAAGTTCAGCACTGACTGTGCCGACCTGTCCCTTTACTTCATCCGCTGTAACTCCATCCGCGTTGACGGTGACTGGTGGGTGGTGTATGAGAGACCCAACTACATGGGATACCAGTATGTCCTGAGCAGGGGGGAGTATCCTGACCACCAGCGCTGGATGGGATTCAGTGACAGCCCAGTTCTGACCCAGGCCCCTATGTAACATTTTCTCATTCAATTTTCGATTCACATTTTGGGCCACAGACCCCTTCTAAAAAGCAGGAACATTTGGATAATCCCTAATGCCAGCACCTGGGATACTGGAAGCTCTGTCGGGTAGATTACCACTTTGGCATGTTACAATGTCCTGCACTCATGTGCAGGATGGGTGGTGTAGGCACCAAGAGTTGTAATATTCTTTGCTGAGTACAAATTACAACTCTTTTTAAATTTCTTATTAAATTCATTGTGCCACACATCCTTTAGCAAAAAAGAGTGGAATACTTGTTAATTTATGACAATGATTTCAATAATCATTGATGATTTCACCATGTGGGACTACTGCATCAAAAATATTAAAATAGGATATCTTAAGATACATCTTAGACATTTGGAGTCTTAGTACAGGTGGCTCCCGTGTTACAGCTGTTTGGGTTACAGAAACTAACCCTTACGGAATTTGCAATTTACTACCTAAAAATACGAGATACAGAATGCAATTCGCTCTTACAGAATTTATGTGAAAGATTGTGATGTGGGCTATTTTCTAGGAATGCAACCCCTCCCCCCAACCCCAGAACTTGGGATTTGCCTGTAATCAAAAATATTAAAATATTCAATCGTAAATTTAAATAGCTTGTAGGTATCTGATTATTTGTAGAAGCTACAACTAAAGACCAACTCTAGTCTAGAGTTTGTGCTTTTGAAAGATCCTGGTAAATTCTTCCAATTTATGGTGCAGTTGATAAAATAATTGTAAATAAAAGACAACACTGGGATATTTATTTTGCCATTCCATTCCAACAGTAGCTCCTGCAGGATGAGGATTTACGAGAGGCCTGCCTTTGAAGGGAAGATGAAGGAATTCATGGATGACTGCCCCCCAGTCTACGATCGTGTCCGTTACCGTGACATCCACTCCTGCCAGGTGACGGACGGTTACTGGATCATCTATGAACATCCCAACTACAGTGGCCGACAGTACTTCCTGAGACTCGGCGGGTTCAGTGGCTGGTGTAGCAGTCGTCTATCTGTTGGCTGTGATCGAATGATACATTTCTAAACATTTGCAGCACCAATTTTATTTGTCCAAACTTACCATTAAATAAAGCTGGAGTAATAAATAAATACTTTATTGACTTCAAGCCTTGTATGATCTTCATTTGTTAGTTTGGTTGCAGTTATAATAATCATTGGATATTTAAGGTCAATTAATTTTAACTTAAACGCAAGTTGACAACATGATGCTCAGCCTGTTTTTTTTGCTGAAGATAATTCTAGTGATAGCATGTCAGACATGAATACACAAGGGCTCACTAAAATATTCTGCATTGGTGAATAGAGTATTATTAAAATAATGATCTCTTTCCATCTCAAAGTACTTTCACATATAGTTAAATAGCAAAAGCATAGCCATTTTTTAAAAATTCATGAGGTTCTGAAAATAAAACTGAAGACACTGAACCATTTATCCAGAGAAGGTGGATGTGTGGCGCAGGGTCAGCTATGATCATACTACTAATTGTCTTTTATTTACAATAATGTTATCATTTGCACCATTGAAATGGCAGAACTTATCAGGACGTATCAAAAGCACAAAAGAGGCTATGTGCTCTGTTCCTGCTTCTATTTCTTCTGTCTTTTATGTTCTCATAGGTGGAGATAGGAGCAACTGTACATCAATCCCATTGATAATCTAAGTGTGATGAGTCCCAGAACATCAGGATAAAAACACATCCATTAGAGCAGCATCCTCTGGGCCTTAGAATTCTTACTCAAGGCCAATCATTCAGTGGAATAATAATTGGACAATCAGCCTTAGGGGCTAAAATCCCCAATGTGCATTGCAACGTAAATGAAGGAGAGCTATATGGTGGGACAGTGGTGATAGTGGTGGAGGGGAGGTGGTTGGGAGTTGGTGGAGGCACGTCAGTTTTGGACAAGTACCCCACACTGAGATGGTTCACTGTGCACAAGCATTGAAATTCCTTGTTTGGTAGAGTAGTTCAAATGTTCACAAAGAAGTTTTTTTGATGACCTCCCGCCATTGCGGAGAATGGAGGTTGTGGAGTCAAAGAGTTTCAGAGCAGATTTGAGATAGTGGGGGCACGAATGGTGAGGAACGTTGTTAAGTTACCAAAGACTCTTGCAAATTTCTATATATGTACGGTGGAGAGCATTCTGATTGGTTGCATCACGGGCTGGTATGGTGGCTCCAATGTGCAGGATCGAAAGAGTTGACAGAGGGTTGTAGACTCAGCCAGCTCCACCACAGGCACAACCCTCCCTGCCATCGAGGACATCTTCAAGAGGCGGTGCCTCAGGAATGCGGCATCCATCATTGAGGACACTTACCATCGAGGACATGCCCTCTTCTCATTACTACGATTGGGGAGGAGGTACAGGAGCCTGAAGACGCCCACTCAATGTTTTAGGAGCAGCTTCTTCCCCTCCACCATCAGATTCCTGGACGGTCCTTGAGCCCATGAACACTACCTCGTTATCCCTCTTTCGCATTATTTATTTATTTAGTTTTGAGACTTACAGTAATTTTTATGTCTTGCACTGTATTGCTGCCACAAAACAGCAAATTTCACAACATATGTCATAATAAACTTCACCTGATCCTGACATCAGTGGGTGGGGAGAACTTTATAGGGGACAGTGGATTCTGGAACAGGGTGTGGGCGCGGAGAAGGTGAGGGGCTATCAGGGAGGTGATAAGGTGAGGAAATGGGAAGGTAACTCATGGGGTGTGAGGACTTTGGTAGGGAGTTGGTAGGGGAGGAAGAGTTAAAGAGCAAACCTACATGAAATGTCCGAGACTCCATGGCCCAGGTAATGTTGGGTCCTTGAACCAACTTCCAGAATTTGATGTCCACATATAACTGTGTATCACAAAAATTTAAGCATGTGGCATCTTTGTGGTAGATTGTATAATGCCACACTGCCTATCCAGTGCTTTCCATGCATACACAATGAAATACAGCAAAAACTCTTGTTAATCCAGTACTTTCAGGACTTTGGTTGTGCTGGACATGCAGATTTTCTGAATTGTCGGACATTATTCGATTACACTTTTAATTCACTTCTTTTTAGATTTCACGCAATTAAATAATACATTTTCTAGTGAACCCGGTTAGTTTAAAAGGACTGTTTGGAGCAAAGCCCAAGGAAGCTTCAAGGGAGAATAGGAATGAGATGGCCAAGTAAGTTTCAAAGGAGTACGGTGAACAGGACTAGACGACTTTAAAGGGAGCGCAGGAGCCAGGGCCTCGTTGAGTGAAAGGGAGCGAGGAAATTCACACCCACTGAGTCAGATACCAAACCATCAAGATTTCCGAACTATCCGACAGCAGATTATCAGAGTTTTACAGAACCTTGCCGATGTCCAAGGTAACACTGTGAGGTTTTTGATAACTGTTGCTTTATGCCATTGAATTTTAAGAGCTGGAACTTTTGGTTCTTTTGCTTGGTCGTCTTTCAATGTATTCTGTCCTATGTTCTCTTTAGTTCTTGTGTTTCCATTATCTTTCCCCATTCTGCTCCTCCTGCTATATCCTTGTTGTCTCTCTTTTCATTTTCTTCCTCCTGGAAGTCAGGCCTAACTTTATGTTGACTGTCTCTTCTGCGATGGTTCTTGATCAAATTTTCCAATGGCTTCTTTCTAATACTTATGAATTAAACACCAGCAGGTGTAGAAGGCGTTCTCTGCAATTTCTCCTGTAACTGAAGCAGAATTTTTACTAAGTCTCTCACCCTCCTGAATGAGAAATAATGAAAGGATTGTCACCTTAATAAATGCTACTCTCCAATCTTGTCCTGTCCAGGACATGTAGCTTTTCCTTATCTACTCCACCCTTGCCTTTCAGTGCCTCTCTATTGTTTTTCCTCCAATGAAACTTCATTCAGTACTTTTGTGCTGTTTTGTAAATTAGAAGATAGTGAGATGGCTTACATTGTTCCTTACTTCATTTCCATTGAAGTTTTACACTATCACTAAGTCATAAGAAGCTCCAATTTGCTTGCTACTCAAAAGCACCATGCCTTATTTTATTGTTGAATCTCAATTTTGCTTTTTTCCCTCATTGAAATACCAGTGAGTTGGGAGGAAGTCATCTTTCTCCACTCTTATGTGCCATTTTGCCTTTCCTTTCAATATATAAATGTGATCGTGCTGGATAGAGCTCCAAAATAAAGTAATTAGGATAAAGGCAGCATTAAGGCACCCAGAGGAGCTGTGGCAATTGTGTTAACCAGTGCACTAAATAATAGAGCAAAGAAACTAAATTAAAAGAAGCAACTAATGGTGGAAACACTCAGCAGATCAGGCAGCAGATGTGCAAAGGGGACCAGTCAACGTTTCAGGTCTGGGACCCTTCTTTAGAACTGAGAAAGAGAGAAATAATTTCATCTGGATGGCAGAGAAGATGGGGGCAGGTGATGGGGGAGCAAAAGGGATTTCTATGATCGGGTGAAATAATGTGGTCATTATTTAAGACCAACCTTGTTTCTTTCTTAAGGACTTGTTTCTCTCTTTGTCAGGTCCCAGGCCTGAAACTTTGACTGTTTTGCTTTCTCGCAGATGCTGCCTGACCTGCTGAGTTTTTCCAGCATTTTCTATGTTATTTCAGGTTTTTAGCAGCTGCAGCATTTTGCTTTTGGATGTAGCTATCTCATTCTTGAAGGCCCCATTTGATCTTCCATCCACAGCTTTTGGTTGGGTTTGGGGTTGCAGTTCGGGGCAGAGGGTGCACTTGCAAACTTCTGCTGAAAAATTTCCTGATTTTGCTCTGAATGGGCCAGCAATGATTTTAAGCAGATGTTCCCATCTTCATAATTTTCCCAGCAGAGGAAATAGCTTATTTGCATTTGGCACGTCAACCATTTATAACCTCTTGAAGTCTCATTCAGATTACTCCTTTATTTCTGACATTTGAGGGAGCACAAGGGCAAGTTAATTCAATGTCCTTACAACATAGTTCTATAATCAGATAGGCTTATGACTATGGAACCAGAACCTCGCTGGTTATTCCAGAATACCTGACTGTTCCTTACTCAAACTGCTGGGCAGGTCTGGATTCATTTGAGTGTTATTTGCCTGCTGAGGTTCAGGTGGTAGCCTTTTCGTCTGAGTGTCACAGCTGTAGGTTCAAGTCCTACGCCAGTGACTTAAGTATACAAACATTGACTTACATTCTACTCCAGTCCACTGTTTCACAGTTAAGTGGTATCCTTTTCGTTATCCTTGGTGCCCAGTCTAACGTTTGGCTCTTTGTTGACATCACCACAGGGATTATCTTGTCACTGGTACACTGTCGTTTTTTGGGAGCTTGCTGAGCTGCTGCACTTTTTATCCATTACACCAGCCACTCTTCAAAAGCACCTAATTGGCCGTAAGCTACATGGAGCATGCTGAGTACAGGAGCTGCAGAAATGCAAGTCTTTCTTTTCTCATTTGTCATTCTCTCCTGAACTCAATACCTGGTCAAGGTTATGATGTGAATGGCAACCCCCATGGGAATCACTTGCTGTCAACTGTAGTCGTAGGCTGTTTCAATGTGGAAAATTGTATTCTCATCATATCTATGATGTGGGGTGCTGGGGGTAGGGTTTACTAACCAATCAAATGAAGCAATGGCCAAAGTGACAATGCAAAGGTCCTAATGTCTGTTTCAGATTTGTTCGAGACATGAATGATCACACATTTTCTGCACTCATGTGACAGACAGTGAAACAATGGTTGCAAACCTGTGTGGGCTTCTTGTCCACCATTTTAGAAACTCAAAGTGCTCATTTGGCCCCCTCTTACTGCCTGAAAAACAGGCATGAAGTCATGAAATGTCTCATAAATTTAATACTGCTTTAGAACAGAAAGTGTTGGAAATTGATAATCAGTTAGATTCTCTAGTCAAAATAATGTTAAGTGTAAATGGTACAGCAACTTCAGGTAAAGAGCATTCGCATGGTTAAACACTAATGTCTAAATATTGGCATTTGAATCACACTGTAATATCATAAATTTTGAAAAAATGGTATTTCACTATTTGCCTTCCATGCATTGTTTTGCATGAAGTTGCTGTACTGGCACAATGAACTTTACATGCCGCAAAAACCGAATCAGAATCAGAATTTTCCTTTAACAACATGATAATTGTTAATCAATCTTCTGACACTGAAAATTAATGAGTAAAAATGTGGAGCTACAGCCCTTAGTAGATAGTTGAAGACTTAAAAAGTTCCAAATTAAACATTTTTTTTGAGTTTCTTTTCAATTACTCTCTCTAAATCCAGACTTTTTACTCTCTATTTATCTTTCAGTATCTGATTTGATAGTAATTTAACTCTTTCAATTCACAGTTATTCCACTCTTTATTCCAAATCCGTCAGTCTTCCCAATGGTTAAGAAGATACCCCATTGTTGCCCTTGTGACTCAGATCTCAGATAACCCGCACCTCTCACTGAAATGTTATTACCGTCTTACAGTTAGCAATTTAGGGCCAATGAGAGGTTCGAGGGCAAGTCTACCTGATAGAAGGTGAGGTGAGATGCTCTCCCACAGCAAAATATGGCTCGTTAACATCCAAAGCTCTGAAATCGACAAAACTGGCCAAATAGCAATTTTACGCAGGCCTGATGACCTGATTGGATCCCATCCAGGCTGGGAGTCAGGATCATCTCCTTTGCTCACAGCACACTGGTATCCCATGTGATTGTGTTTCTCATACACTGCCCACTGTGGATCAGACCTAAGAAATAGTGGTGGGTCAAATGACCCCTCAAATTATTCCATTCATTAAATTTATAGCTGACCTTGTATCCTAAGTCCACGTTCCTGCCAATCTCCATTTTCCTTGACTGGAATCCAAAATCCACCAATCAAAGTCTCGGACGCACTCAATGACTGTGCGTCCACTTAAGGAGGGAGTTCAATCCTCTGATGTAAAGAAATATTTCCCACCTTTAATCCAAAATAGCTGATCTCTTATCCTGAGCCTATGGTGCCTGTTCTAGTCACTCCACCTAGAGAATAAAGCCTCTCTTCGTCAATCTTGTCAATCATCCTTAGAATTTTATGTTTCAGTGAGATGTAGCTAAATCATCTGTGGCAGGCAAATGCATCTGCACAGCCAGTATTGCACTGGAAGTTTCTATCCTTGTAAAAAAATGAGTGGTAAATAACAGTCTTCATGCATCATCTTTAAGAGTTATACCTGATAGGCTGCAGTGCAATAACCAACCTACCCATTGTGGGTTGAATGACTCAGTGACTATAACAAAGCTTCAGGGGACCTGGGCTATTTGTACATCACTCTGAAAAATGAATTGAAGGAAACATGCTGTGAGTCAGATCATTCTGCACCCTGTGTAAGCACAAATATAGTTGGATTGTTTTTTCCTGCCATCA
>JARFYF010000001.1:59596510-59610554 GCA_030265395.1 Rhina ancylostomus
CCCAGTCACTGAACTTCCTGTATTCCCCGGGTCTCATGAAGTACTGTCGGCCTCTGTAGTTGGGTTGTTCATAGAAGATCCAGTAACCATCCATAACGTGGCAGGAGTGGATGTCACGGTGACGGAATCGATCATAGACAGAGGGACAGTCCTCCATGAATTCCATCATCTGCCCTCCAAAGTCAGGCCTCTCATAAATCCTCATCCTGTAGGTTCCTCCTCGGTACTGGAACAGAAGCAAGGTTGTAATTGTGCTGACGCTACCAATGTTCACTGTCTGAAGGACAGCCTCCTGGTGAGACAGGAGCTTATAGCTGGGTGTAGATAATGTTTCAGAACCAGAGACAGTCCAGTTCGCTCTACCAAAGCAACTGATTATCTACTAACTGAACCCAATATCCATTTCTGTTTGGATAGCTTGTAAAGCTTTGGGGCCACATATATAATTTTATTTTTTGATGTTTAAGCAGATTACTTAGATTTATCACGATGGTACTTTTATCTTTCTAGATTGGGCTTGAACATGCTCTGTTGAGTGTGTGTAGTGGTCTCAGGAGGTAGGGGAAGATGGCAGCCCTCATGAGGTCCACTCTAATAGTTGAGAAATCACAATAAATACCATCCTCACAATTACCAATGATAAAAATGACAATAAAATGAATACAAATAAAAGGAACAATCTCCTGGCTGTCCAAATAAACCAGAACTGCAACAAGGTAGTGTAAGGTTTGAAACAGGATGATTCAAGACCATTTCTATCTGGGAAACAAATAAAAACATATAAATGTACCTATACATATAAATATACCTATGTAAAATTACCTATACAAACAAATAGGAAATTTCTAGTTGTTTTCTTGTTGTAATTTATAGCTCTAATTGCTAGTTGTTTCTTAGATTGAAATTAGATGGTTTTCTGTCATTTAGTTCTAATATATTTTTATAACAGCTGAAGCTATTAGTTTCAATGACAAGATATCTTTCAGTAATTTTAAATCTTGTTTTTATCCTTTTTCACTTCAGTTACTTAATGTGAATTAATTTGTCTAATTATATTGCTTAAACTTTGGACTGGCATGCACTTTACACTGGTTTGGATAATCTTGCTCTTGGAATAAAGCTTTTCAGCTATATAATTATAGTACAGATAAACTTACTTACATGTACCAATTATTATAAATGTAAGATTATTTAGATGCTTCAAAAACAGATATTTAATACATATGGAAAGAGCTAAAGTACTTGCACCAATGATACAATTGAATCAAATGCACAGCAATTTGCAATTTTCTACTCTTTGTTCTGGATAAAATACACAAACCATTAAAGATGACTCACCTGTGGGAATCTGCGACAGGATCTGATGCTGTCATTGAATCCCATCCAGTGCTGGTAGTCAGGATAGTCCCCCCGGCTCAGCACATACTGGTATCCCATGTAGTTGGGTCTCTCGTACACCACCCACCAGTCACTCTCAACGCGGATGGAGTTACAGCGGCTGAGGTAAGGGGACAGGTCGGCACAGTCGGTGCTGCACTCATAGTGCCGACCCTGGAAGTTCCTGTCCTCGTAGAAGATGATCTGTGGGAGATTAAATGACACAGGTGAGTGGTTAATTTCTTGATCTGATGGAAACACTATTGGCAAATCTGAAAAACAGGAGAGCTAGCCTTGCCTTTCCCATTTTCAGCTTCACAGTGGAAGAGCAACCTGGATACAACACAGCTTCATACAGTTCGGTATTTATAAGCTGAACTAAAATGCCACTGTAGGAAATACTTTTGTTATTCTAATGGTTACAGTAGTATATATCAGCAAAAAGACAGAGTTAAAATAATTGGCACTGCAGACAAAACCCCCTGATTCAGGTTTTTAGATGACCACAGATTCTTTTCATTTTGCTTTGATGCCATTTTAATTGTTCTGGGCCAAATATTCAAAAACAAGTGCTGAAGGTGCATCCATGTGCAGTCCAGTCACGGCATTGGTACTGCTTTTTATTTGAATTTTGCTCTGCTTCTAGGATTGATTTATTTCTCTCTTCATAGTTGCAAAATTATTACCATACATGATGGATACAGATCTATATATGTTACTGAGGAGCCAAACTCTGTTGGAGTTGACTCATTTTAGATGAGATGTTGAACTGCTCCCTCAGGAGGTCCATATTTAAGGCAACAGAGGCCCATATTTAAGGAAGAGTGGAGGTGTTATCCATAAGTTTCTTGGTTAAGATTTTTCTCTCAACAAACATCATTAAAACTGACTATATCACTATTAATATTATACTGCTTATTATATTATTATTATACCAACCGGCACAATCCTAATCACTACAGTTTAACACCACCATGACCACCTTGATCACTTTGCATTAAAATGGACTTTATTTTTTTTTCTAATTGTGCTCTTTCTTGTAAAAATTGTGTGTAATTTATGTTTATCTTATGTTTTTCTTGAAAGTGCTGCTTATGTGATGCTATATGCCTGTAATGCTGCTGCAAGTAAGCTTTTCATTGCACCCGTGCAAACATGTACTTGTCCATATGACAATAAACTCCATTTTGACTTTGACTGTTTGTGGGAGTTTCCTGTGTCTAAATTGGTTGCCACCTTTGCTGCTTTACCCTTCATAGTGTTCTTCACTATCTGCTTAGGGACATCCTGTGTTGCTAAAAGGTGATAAATGAGCAACTATTCCTATTTTAAATTATTAATGGATTTGTTTTTTGTTTTTTGTCTCTGTCATGTTGCTACCACTAATTTCTCCCCATGTACACAGGCCACAGAGGTTGGAAAGACCATAAAGGTGATCCTTAGGTAAAAAGAAAAATTAGAAGGAAATTGGATTCTCATTTTTATTGTGGTATAAAAGTTTGGCCAGATGTTGCCTGACAAAGAGAAACAAAGGACTGCAGATGTTGGAATCTCGATGAAAAACACGATGATGCCTGAGGAACTCAGCAGGCCAGGCAGCATCCATGGAGAAAAGCAGGTGGCAGATGTTTCGGGTCAGGATCCTTCTTCAGGACTGAGTTCCTCCAGCATCATTGTATTATTCACGTTGCCTGACAAAAGTGGTTTTCTAATTGGAAAAGATTTCCATTTATGATATTAGTGTCCAAGTGCTTCAGTTTGGCCACAATCCTTGATTTAGCTGTGAATCGTGCACAGCATTTTGGAGCAAAATCCGCAAATGCCAGAAATCCAAAACAAAAACTGAAAATGTTGGAAACATTCAGCAGACCAGTCAGCAACCGTGGGGAGAGGAACAGAATTGATGCTTTGGGTCAAGGACTCTTAGTCAGAACTGGAAAAGTGAGAAGAAAAGCATGGTTTAACTTGCAGAGGGGAAGTGGAACAGAGGGAATATCAGTGATGATTTCCAGACCAAAGCTGAGTAATTCTGAGAGAATTGTGAAAATTTTTCACAATTTTCCATTCGATCTCTTTTGCATATGGGCAAGCACCTAACTTGCTTTAAAACAATGTGAATAGGCAGCAATTTAGAATGTAATATTTTAAAACAAAATTGCACCAAACCATATCCTTGTTATCTGCAGTCAAGGTAGCTGATGTAATTTGATTCCTGCAGTTGAAATGAACTTGGGGCAAGGTAAATAAATTGTCATTTTACTCATTTTCCTCCATTTCTGAATAATCCAATTTTAAACTTCAAGTTATGATTACAGTGAATTAGTAGAACCATTTATTAATTAGATTGATGTAGTCTTAAAAAGAAATAATATTAGAATAATTTGGTTCATCTTAAAACAGATTTTAAAATCTATTGGTGCTCTTACACTTAAAAAATGTGGCCTCATTTTAAAAACAAACAGGAGCTCTCAATGGATCGTCATGCTAGTGGTGGTTTTGATCAGAGGCCAGTTTTATACAGATTTCTAGTGTGATTGGCAGAAACAAGGATCCCTGACCTTTGGATGCTGTTTGTTTTTATAATTCTGTAAGCATTTTTGCATTGGTTTGGCCGAATCACTAAATTGCACTTCAAAATATATCACCAGGAGAACTTCTTGTACAAACTCTGTGATATTCTGGCTCTACATCCTCGTTCCAGATGTCCTTAGCTTGGATTCAGGTCTGTCTTCAGTTCTCTTTAAGGTTTTTCTTGTTTGTTCACATTATGTTCTGGTGTCCTGGCTCTAGTTGTCATTTTTGCCTGTTTGATGGGCCAAATACAAGTCAAGGTGGTTGTACTACTTCTCCTTCTGGGGTTGCAAATAGTCTTAATTTTGACAACAAAGAATGGCCTATTGAATTGCAGTGGTTTTGGATAGGATTAATCCTGGATAGATTGCATCTAGTTGCTTTTTACTCATTTTTGTTTATTTTTTAATTCCTCCATAGTCACCAGCAAGAACAATTTTTCCTGCCTATCACTAAATATCTTTGAGATGATAGTGTGCCCCCACCTTAAATCATTACAGTTTATTTGGTGAAGATACTTCCAAATGCTGTTGGGTAGAGAGTTCCAGGATCTAGTCCTTGTAACAAAAGGAGCAATGATATATTTCTAATGTATGAAATGGATGGAAGCTTGAAAGATGGTGGAGTCCCCTTGTATCTGCTGCCCCTGTCCTTGTTGACAGCTTTTGTGTGCTTGGGACATTCTGTCATACTTACCTTGCATTTGCTGCATTGTAGCTTATATACAATGCAATATGCACTGGTGTTGGAGGCTGAGAAGGAAGTGAATAATAATGTAGGAAACTCCTTCTGATATCCAAAAAATTCCAGCATTACAGACTTTTAATTGCAACCAGTACTGAAAAAAACTTTTTATGAATTATTGTCACGTATCAGAAGGAAATCATACTTTTCAGGGCAAATGGAAATGAATCTGTAAGTAAAGGCAATTGAATATATAAAATGTATTTGGATATCTGCATTTGATATTTTAATTAAAGGAATACTAGGACTCATGAATTTTTAAAAATTCCCTTATGGATTAAGGCCATCGCTGGTAAATTTATTATTCAATGCCCATATATAATTGGATTGAGGAAGTGGCAGTGAGTTTCCTGCTTAACACACGGCTATCCATGTGGTCAAGTGTTAATATGCCGTTGCTTGTAGAAATCCAAGATTTCAGTTCAGCCATGGTGAAAGAGCCACGAGTTAAATTCAAGTCACCATTGCATGGGACTTGGAGGGGAAGGTGCCGATGGCTGCATTCCCAGGTGCTTCCACATTTTGGACAGCGGAGGTCATGGGATGAGATGTGCCATTAAAAGAAGCCTTGCACCGTGGATGCGGCTCATTTAGTCCAGAGGTCAAAGTGCAGCTATGGTACACCAATGGTAAAGAGAATGAATGTTAATGATGGCTGAGAGGATGTTAATCAAGCAGGCAGCTTTGTCCCAGATGTTGTTGAGCTTTCAAGATAAGATAAGATATTTATTCCTTAGTCACATATACATCGAAACACACAGTGAAAAGCATCTTTTTGTGTTACTGAGAATGTGCTGGGGGGCAGCCCGCAAGTGTTGCCACTCTTCCGACGCCAACATAGCATGCCCACGGCTCCTAACCTGTACGTCTTTTTTGGAATGTGGGAGGAAACCACACAGACTGGAACTGCTCTCATCTGTCACATGCCTGAATAGTGAAGGGTGAAGAGGCTACCAGAGGAGACCACATTGTACAATACCTAGTTTCTGACTTGCTCTTGTAAACTATAGTATTTATTGGCTCACCTGGTTAAATATCTGATCTATGTAACATTCACTCCCCTCCCACTGCTTATAATGAAAGGATTAAAAACATTAAGGGGATAGTATTTAGACTCTTGTTAGGGATGGCCATTGCCACATGTGTGGCATGAATGCTACTTTCCACTTCATAGTTTAACTGAGTATGATGTCACTTGCCACATGTCTGGGGCTTGTGCTTCATTATATAATGATTAAGAGCCATGAGTTCAAATCCAATTTTGGGAACTGGGTAACCTGAATTCACTTAATTAACTGATTTTAAATGAAAAGCTGGTATTTTGGTATGAAAAGACTGTGTTTTGTTGAAAAAGCTCACTCTATTCACTAATGTCCTTGGCTTCATCCTCACCCAGTTTGAGCTACGATTGACTGTGACTCACATTAAAGTAGTTGACTTTTAATTAGCCTAGCAAACTTTCAGTTGTGTCAAACTGCTTCAACGAGTTATGTAATGCAACTCTTGTTAGCAAATGCAATGATATATCCTGTAATATGAATGGTGGCATAGGGATGCTTTATGTTACATATTTGCACACTTTAGAACGAAGTATATTTTTAGAAAAAAATACAATAGTTTGAGCAAGAGTCTTACCTCTCCCGTCTCAAGGGCAGTCAGGGATGGGAAATAAATGCTGGTCTTGCCATCAGTTCCCTAATTTCTGTGAGTGCCTCCAGTATATTTTAAGTTATAAAGAGGATAAGACAAAAAAATGTTTAATTTCAGGAAATAGGATTGGATGGAAACACAATCCAAGTTTTATTAAAACTGAGAGGCATAAGTAATTATAAAGGGAATGAGCATGATTAAAATCTGAAGAATTGGAAGAATCTTTATGTTCATAGAGGAGTAATTATTTGACAAACATAACCAATGATATTTTGAATAATTAATTGGTTTGAGGAACATCTTGAGATGGAGGCTATTGAATGCTTTGGTGGATATGGTATTACCGGAGTTCCTCTGAGTAGTCCTGAATATTTAATGTTGGACTGTGAGGAGTAATTGAACCTATAGTCTAATTATCCAGAAGAGAAAAAAAATGTTTAAATTAAAGGCTTCTGGATATCCTCTTGATTATATTTCAAGATTTCTCCTTACAATTTATGATTAGCCATGGTGGTTTGCATTAAATTGTAACCTATCCATCTTAAAAGGTGTCTGATTAAATGGTCATTGCTTTAAAATTTAAAAAATTGCAGCATAATCTGCTGCTATGTATTTCTTAATGCCAATGTTTTGAGCAAAACGTATTTCCTCATCATTATTTTGGTCTCAAGATCAAAAAATATCAGTAGTGGCACAAAAGCACAATTCAAGATAAATTTGTTCTGACAATTGCATATTATATAATGTTTTGGAATATTTTATTGTGGCAAGATCTAATTTTTAACAAAGAATTTGAAGTCCCTCATGTGCCTGAAAGACCCGATCATGGAGTTGTAGCCGCCCCAGTCACTGTATCTCCTGTATTCACCTGGTTTCAGGAAGTACTGTCGGTCTCTGTAGTTGGGATGTTCATAGAAGATCCAGTAACCATCCATCACCTGGCAGGAGTGGATGTCACGGTAACGGAAACAATCATAGACAGCAGGACAGTCATCCATGAATTCCATCATCTGCCCTCCAAACTCAGGCCTCTCGTAAATCCTCATCCTTGGTTTCTACCTCAGTGCTGGAATGGAATTGAATAAAATATTTTAGCTGCAGGTGTAAATATATATTCAATAATATATTGTATGGGGGCCATGTCAAGCTTGACACATTACCTGGGATCCTTCTCAGTCAATTATCGAAAACCCTTCTCCAAAGACATGATTCTTTCTGTTCTACTTCTAGATGCCTATATTCTGTATTTTTGATACATCCTGCTTCAGTTTTAGTTTGCTTGCAAACACTGTTTTCTCCTTTGATCGATATAACAATCGTTCAATGAAATGCTATTACTGATTAAAACCACAGAGTGGAACTCCAGCCCACTAAATTACAGAGTATGGTCAACCGAACACCAAAATGTCAACGATCTTAACCCTGGCCACAGCTGCTTACAGCCCATGGAATTACAGTATCAGTGGAAATGGGATGAATTGAGGACAACCAATCTTCTCACGGAAAGCAAAATGTCAATTTCAAAATGCTAATGAGGCTGTTTGACTCATCTCTATCACCATTATTTAAGAGGAGAACTTAAGTTTTCCAGGCCTAAGGAAGCTCAGCAAATGAAAAATTGGAATACTTTTCTATGAATTAAATGGTAAATGTGCAGTTTATTACAAATATAAAACAATGATGACTTCATTTCTGCTTGGAAGGACCATGAAATTGTTACTCATATGCAGGATGAGACAGGACCTGACGCAGTCACTGAACCCAGCAGTAGTTGTCAGGATATCCCCCGCCCCTGCTCAGCACATACCTGTATCCCATGTCATTGAGTCTCTCGTACACCACCCACCAGTCACTCTCAACACGGATGGAGTTATAGAGGCTGAAGAGGTCAGATTATGGTGTTGATCCTGGAAGTTCCTGTCCTTGTAAAAGATGATCTGCAGAAAGATAAATTAATGGAATTATTGTACTTTTCAATTAAGTATTAATAAAATGATACAAATCTGAGATTTCTCTTTACTTTTCTGATTCTGAGCTCACAGCTAGATATGCAGGTGCCTGCAGATACCTTTGCTCTGGTGGTTCAGTATTTATATGATTGACTAAGAGGATATTGTAGAGAAAATCTTTTTATTTCAATAAATACCAAATGCATACCAGATCAAAAAAAAACACATTAAAATATGACACACTTTTCAGTAAAATCCCCTGATTCAGAGCTGTAAGTTGCTTTTTTGCTAATATTCCACTTCGATTATTGTGCGTATCAGTAAAAAGACAAAAGCTGAGAGGTCTTCAGTTGCTTCATCCACGATCTTTCCATCCATCATAAGGTCAGAAGTGGCTATGTCCACTGATGATTATACAATGTTTGTTCTCATTTATAGCTCCTCAAGTAGTCAGTGGTCCACAATTAAATGCAGCTAGATTCAGACAACACTAAGGCATGAGCTAATACTAGGCACACAATTGTCAGGTAATCATCATCCCTAATAAAAGAGAATCTAATGAACCTTCCTTGTTATTCAGTGACATTTCTATCGCCAAATCCCTCCTGGGGATTATCATTGACCAGAAGCTACATACTATCCAGGTAAATACATTGGCTATAAGAACAGGTCAGAAGCTGGGTACCCTGCAGCAGATGGTTCATCTCTGGACTCCGTAATGGATTTTAAATCAATCTTTGCCTTGTCCCTCCCAAATTCTGTCATCTCCCCTAGTTATATGACTTCCCAGGCCTCTGTCCCCTTGCCCTTGTGGTGGCCTCTTGCACACAGTCAATTTTAACTGTTTCACCATTAGTGGCTATGACTTCAGCTCAGCAATTCCACAACCCCTCTCCATCCTCCCCAGGGCAGTCCACCTCTCAATTTTTATCTCTTCCATAAAACTGAAGTCTTCAGCCTAGCTTCTATTTCTTTCTCATGCGGCTCAGTGGAAGATTTAACTTCATAATCACTCCTTTAATGCTCATTGGGGCACTTTGCTGCATTATGTATGGGTAAATCAGAGTTTTTAATAAATGTTAGGGTGTATGTGAGACTTTTTATTAAATCTAAGCATAAAAAAAAGAAAACCCAAACAAAGTATCTACTTTTTGACCTTGAAACATTAACTCTGTTGTCCTTTCCACAGATGCTGAATATTTCCAGCATTTTCTGTTTTTATACATTTTTCATCATGACCTGAAATAGAGAATGGATTATTTTTAGTGGTTTCAGATGCAACTATTTATCAGCAAGTACCTCAGTAGTCTGTATTATATAGAATTGTCCAATCAAGTGCTGGCAATCCCCAAGAGAACTTCCACATTTTTGTCCATATCTACTGTAGGTCATTCATGCCTGATATTGACTGGGTTTGTCTCTCTCCATTAGTGCAGCCCTGGCCAGATGAGTCTGTCCACAGTTCTGCTGTTCAAACTCAATGAAGCCTCTCTATACCACCTGCACAAAGGGTTCAGTCTCTGCATGTGGTGGAATGTGTTATGATCTGCAAAATAACAGTGGTTTTGCTTACATAGCAATGCAACCATCATTGACTCTGAAAGAGTGTCTATGTGAGGGAACACACGGTATCCGCGGGCACCCTGGGTGAATTCCGCGGTCAGTGGGCCTGCCAGGGGATCGATCGCGTGTGTCGTGGACCGTGTAAATGAGATTCTGATCTGAAGTAGTGCATTTTACGGTAGTTTAGTTAGCATTATCTTATGTAGTTATGCATCTGCGTAGTTCTTTCTTGTTTTAGTTGCAGTAGTTTTGACACTGTATGTCATTTTGTAGTGCTTTTAGTGAATAAACGTGTATATTCATAAAACAAAAAGAGCATTTACGTGCTGACTTTAGGCTGGATACTCTCAGAGCTTCCAGTTCTTTGTTGCTATTGGCTTTTTATCATGGGTCTCCGTACAAAAGAAAATGCCCATTTTATAATTCTAAAAAAAATTGTATCATATTCTGTTAATATTACCTTGCAATTAATGTTGCATATCAGCTTGAGTTGGGAACCTGAAAGCTGGAATGTTTGCCACAACTAAATCATTGGAATGAGACATCCAGTTCTATATGGAGCTTCTGTCAAGATGCTTTGGAGGAGTTCAAAGAGGCAATAACACCGTCAATTCGGCAATAGATTTTGAAGTTTTGAAATATTTCGGAACAAAACCTTTACTACAGAAAAGAAGATTTTGTGGCAGCATAATCCAGGTTTGATGTTCATTGCCCTATTTATAAAGAGAAGCATAAGTAATGATTTAAGAGTCTTCTTCATTTGGGTTATGAGTTCAAATTAAAAAAGGAAATGATCCTTGAAATTAAAAATTTTTATGTCCTTGAGAAGAGCCATTATATGAAATAAGAGTCCACCTCAGAGTGTGTAGTGTTTTGAATAACTACCTGAATAAGACATTGGCTAAATAGTATTATAAAATTTGTTTGAATGTATGTCGGTGGAATGCTTTCCTGAGTTGATCTTACTGTTTCAGCATGTTCAGAGACAGTGCACGAGGTGCAACTGCGCCTAATTTTATCAACAAAACTCACAACCTACTCCAGGTAAAAGCTTTGGGATTTCCCATGACAGAATTGATAAGTCAATGATGTTTTTGTGTTAATTACTTCCATCTGGAAGTGGAACTCTCTACTTTGCCAAGTCAATACCAGTATTAAAGACATATTGAAAAGAACACACAGACTCAGCCTCCTCTTGCAGCCACAATACTTACCTGCAGCTATGTTTCTGGTCATTGGTGATTCTCAAGATGTAAATGTCGGAGGATTTGGGGATGGTTAAACCAGTGAACATCAAGGAGAGGAGATGACGAAACATGAGACAATGTCTATCAGGCCTGTTAAAGGTTTCTTAAAGTGGACAGACATGATGACAAGCCAGGCACTTCCGCCAAGTAGCAACATGAGGCTCCTTTCACATTAGAAAGTGATCCAAGTCATTTCACCACAGGCAATCAAGCAAAGTTTGACAGAGTCTCAAGAGAGTTACTGAGACGGATGGCCAAGTGTTTGGTCAAAGTTGCAGGCTTTGCCCTCCCCTTAAAGGTGGAAAGAATGGTCAAGGTTATTTATGGGTAAGTGGTGGCTTGAAGCAATGCCAATGTCACCTTCCATGTCTTTGCTGACAATTGCCTCACCTGGACAGGATAAATCCAGGCAAATCTCTGTTTTGTCAACCTGATTTTTTTCGATTAATTTTAAAGCTCTGGGCACGGCTGCCAAGGGTAGAATTAATTACCCATCTCTGATAGCTCTGGGAAGTTAGTGGTGAGCACCCTACTTGAACCATTGCAGTCCTTCTGGGGAAGGTGCTCTGACAGCGTCATTGGGCAGGAAATTCCAGGACTTACACCACAAATATTCAGGTCTGGATGGCATGCAATTGGAGGGGCACCCACAGGTCGTTATGTTCCCATGCAGCTGGCCTTCTTTTTTCTTGATGATGGATGTGGCAGGTTTGGGAGGTGATGTCAGAGTAGCTCGGATGAGTAGTTGCAGCATCCTCTGGGGATGGCACACACGGCAGCCAATGTGTGCCGGGGAGGAGAGAATGGACACATAGGGCAGCTGGTGGGGCGTCAATCAGGCATGCTGTTTTGTTCAGAATGTGTCGAGGTTTTGAGACTGCACTTATCTAGGAAAGTGAAGACTATTCCAACACACTCCTGTCTTGAGTTTTGTAGATGGTCGAAAGGCCGTGGTACATCAGAAAGTGAGACACTTGCTGCACAATGCCAGTACACCAAGATACTAAGTAGGAGCCAGTATTGAAGCCACATTGAAAAGGATACCCAGATTCTAACCTCCCCTTGTACTCGTAGTACTTATCTGGTCGATTCAGTTAAGCTTTTGGCCATTGTTAATTCCCAAGATGTAAGATAATGAGAAAATCTCTGATGGATATTCTCAGGAACATCAAGGAAAGGAGGCTGGACTCTCAATATAGACAAGCACTGGCTTACACAATGTCATCAATGATGCAAGTCTCGTAACAAGCTAAACCTGAATGTTTTCCAGGTTTTCCAGTATGAGAGAGCAGGTTGCTTCATCAACCTGGGAGTAGTGAATGGAGTTGAAAATTGTTCAGTCATCAGCAAACAGCCTCACATCTGACCTTGTGACATTAACCAATTAACCATGGTTGGACCTCTCAGTTTCCTTTCTGTTACAAACAATCAAAGTGACATGAAAGCAAAACAAAAAGAAGCAGAATCAATTTACAGTCCTGAATAAGAGGATTTTCCTGAAACATCTGTCAGACATTTTAATTTGCTTTTAGCTGATGTGTGATTGGTATTTATTGGTATAACAAAGGTTTTCTTGACAATGGGCTCTTCGTCAATCACATAAATACTGAGCCACCAGAGCAAAAGTATCTGCAGGCACCTGCATATCCAGCTGTGAGCTCAAAATGGGAAAGGTAAAGAGAACACATATTTGTTGTATTTGATTGATAATTCATTGAAAAGTACAAAGTCTATGAATGTTTCTTCCCACAGATCATATTCTACGAGGACAGGAACTTCCAGGGTCGGCACTATGAGTGCAGCACTGACTGTGCCGACCTGTCTCCTTACTTCAGCCGCTGTAACTCCATCCGTGTTGAGAGTGACTGGTGGGTGGTGTACGAGAGACCCAACTACATGGGATACCAGTATGTGCTGAGCAGAGGAGAGTATCCTGAATATCAGCGCTGGATGGGATTCAATGACTGCATCAAATCATGTCGCAGCTACCCACAGGTGAGTGACAAATTTATCTCCCTTAGCAGCACAAAGGGGATCATCTCCATCTTTTAATGGGCTTTTTATTTAGTTGTTCTATATTCAATGGAATATTATTGCAACAGTTTGTCATTAGGCTTCCTTCCTAAGGACTCTGTTTATCAATATTCCACAGCTAAATTTTCACTCTACATCATAATCTGTCAGTGTAAATGTGCAATAAGGTTCAAGAGCTTACTTTGTTCTTTTCCCACTTGGTCATCATAACTTGGAAGGTAGGTTGATGGATGTACTGAGGTTTGTATCAAGCACACACCCAAGTTCTAACCGATTGCAACTAGCTCTGAGCCAATATCTCTTTGGTAAAGAAATAATGGAAGATGCCTTGAGTGCATAATAACGCAAGCTCAGAGGTGTGATAAATCTGTGAAGGAGTTCAGCCCACTGATACACTCACAGTGGCTGCTGCTCCTTCACAATTTCCCATGACGCATAAATATCGACTCAATCCAAACCTTTCCAGCTGCGGAGAGAGGGGTGTTAAATTTTCCATTGATGTTCTTTTCAGTAATAACTACGGTACTTTGAGAACTTGGAAGTATTAGTGAAAAATTGAAAATCTGAATACCAAGCAGAAAGTCCAGAAACAGAAAAGAAAGATTAATGTTTTAGTTGGAGCAATTTTTATCAATTCTGTAATCGCTCTGATAATATAACAAGATTAACATGACCCCTTTAAAATAACCTTATTAAGTGATTGACAGATGCATTTATACTCAAGTAATTATTTTACTTTTTTCTATTCCAGTACCGTGGCAGGAACTACAGGATGAAGATTTATGAGAGGCCTGACTTCAGAGGGCAGATGATGGAATTCATGGACGACTGTCCCTCTGTCTACGATCGTTTCCGTTACCGTGACATCCACTCCTGCCAGGTGATGGATGGTTACTGGATCTTCTATGA
>JARFYF010000001.1:59696759-59707039 GCA_030265395.1 Rhina ancylostomus
TCCCACTCCTGGAAACATCCTCTCCACATCCATTCTATCCAGGCCTTTCAGTTTTCGGTAGGTGATATTTGGTCCTAACCTGAAAAACAGGGCCAAACCATCCAAATTTACCTGCCTGATTCCTGATTCTGGCCTCAGCCCAGGAAAAGGATCCATTTAGCATTGTTTCATTTAAACACAACTGTGATGTTATGCAAGGTTCTGCTGACCTGTCATTTTAATTCCTTAGTGCTATGACTGGATTCGAACTTGTATTCCATGCTGGGTTTACCAATCTGTTCAATGGCTTCACGAGTTGTTTGTTGTATGCTGTACTTACTCACATGATGGACAGATTGTTCCTTCACCACATTTGCAGTTGTTCTATCTCCTCATTCTCCATTTGTTGAAGAGATGGATGCCCCTACCACCTGTTGTTCAAACGTGACTGAGTGCATCCTGCACCTTTCTGATCAAGTTGAAGCCAGGTAATTCTTGTGAGAGCCCTTCAGTTCGGTCTTTGTTCAGAATGATGCAGTACGATCATGCTAGCAATCCCTGCCATTCTTTAGAACCAACAGAATCCTTATGGCATGAAGGCAGAGATGTTTACAGGACATTAGTGCAAAGTGTGTTTGAGCTCCTGATGTATTGGTACATGTGGGTTGGCCTGATATTTTTCCTGACATTTGAGGAGGAGAGAACTGATAGCTTTTGGTGAGGAAGTGCAGGAAAGGCAGTGAGATCCTCACTTATCCTGTTATGTGTGAAAACACAAGAAATGTCATCAGACTGGCAGCTGAGTTGCTCAGGAAAGCAATGAAACTATGACTGCTTTTAATACCTTGCTAAACCATGATTATTGCCTCAAAATGTCTCAGGCTCCGAAAAGGTAAATTTATTTGCAGAATCTAACACCTTCAAAAATATTTCAAAATTCCACTAAATTTATTTTTAAAAGATAATTTATTTTCTTTTTAAAAGTCATTTCTGCTACTTCAACTTCTGCATTTATCTATGTGTGTGATTCAATCATTATTTCATTCTCAGTAAAATGTTTCAAAAATTAAAGGAAATTAAAGACTTTTATTCCTGGTTTGCTGTGTGAACTTGTCTGTGTGACTGGCTGCTCAGCCAAATTGAATGCATCAATTGATTGACACCATTTAAAAACAATCTTGCATTTGTCACATCACAATAGATTGTATAAACGTCTGCAGCATTTCCTATGTTGCGGAAATAAATACGCTTCTAAAAGTACTGAATTGCTTGTTGTGAGAGGCTTTAAACAATGAAAAGCTCTTTCTTTTTCAAAACCTAGAATAATACACCGCATAGCGAAGTGTGACTCACATTTGCATAGATGTCATAGCCATGCAGTTGGTATTGCACTACAATTGGCTACAGAATTCCAGCTGGTGTTTGGCCTGATATTGTTTGCAAGTACAGTAATACAGTATTCTGTTGGGTTGCCATATGTTGATATTAATTTGCTATAATAATTAAAGTATCTGACAGAATCAAGGTATCATTTGCTTCTGCAATAGTTTTTCAATTAAAATTCATTAATACAGATCACTGAATTAGAAATTTGGTGCAAATTTAATAATTACGCTATGAAAGAGTCAAAGAGTCAGAAGACACAGAAAAAGATGAAACTAATATCAATAACAGTATTTTATTAGGTTAAGAATGACTTTAGCAAGTCCAGCTTCGGTTGCTCAAAGACTTATAGATAAAGTCCCTCATGCGCCTGAAGGACCCAATGGTTGAGTTGTATCCTCCCCAGTCGCTGTATCTCCTGTATTCACTGGGTCTCATGTTGTACTGTCAGCCTCTGTGGTTGGGATGTTCATAGAAAATCAGCAACCATCCATCACCTGGCAGGAATAAATGTCACAGTAAAAGAAACATTCCTAGACAGAGGGACAGTCATCCATGAATTCCTTCAGCTGCCCTCCAAAGTCAGGCCTTTCATAAATCCTCATCCTGTAGTTGCATAGTACTGTGTATAAAAACAAAATGTGATCTACCTTGACACAAAAACATTATTTTCTCAGATCTTCAATGGCATTATTTACAATAAGTTGGAGAATACAATGTTTTATAATAATTTAGGTAATGTTAATATAGGCCATCCCTTATAACAACTGAGTTATGTTTTTAGATGTCCATGAGTCCATTTTGTCTGTAAGTGGAAATTTACAGAAAATCTCTTGATGTGGTAACCATACCTCCACAGTAATGTATTGAATGGTGCTGTGACTGTGATTAAGCCACTGGAGTCTGAAGCTGGGAGATGTTAAAGGATGTTGTTGTTCAACACAATCAGATCTTCTGGAGAATTTATTTCTCCTCTTCCCACACTCAACAATACCGTGATGTTTATACTTTTTTAGACACAAAGACAACAATAAACAGATAACTACAGATTAATTATGATAATTACCTACTTAACTTCAAAATTTTGAGTGTAAACCAGTAACTTTGGCAGAATTACACAGATATGATGGGAGCACATCCCAATTGACAGAATATCTTTGAATATTCAAATACTGGTGGCTGGTCCAAGGGTTCTGAGCACAAGCTCCAGACACCCAAGATATACGCCTTTTGTTACCGTGCTGAGAGATGGCTCCCCCAGTATACAAAAAGCTAGAATGGTGATTGACAAAATAGACATGTCCTCACCTGTTAAGTGGAAGAGATATCTCTTTAATGATGTGTTAATACAGGAGATGGCCACCTAATGCCTTCCCTGATCTCATCATGGGGGTTTCAGTGATGGCCAATGAACACGGATATTTATTTACCATCTTCCCCTGCCTAGTTACAATAGTACAGAATGGGGATGTCCCACGCTCAATGGCTGATTTGATATGCTTGTAGTATCAGTGGATACTATATTGTTTAATCAAGTATCATTGCGCAAATATTATGCATCGATTGTCTTGTCAATTTTCAAAGCAAATTTAAGTGGCCTCCTGCAGTGAAACAGGCAGCCTGTAGTGAAACTGATCCTCACGGGATCACTCAAGTTCCGTAGGGAAGAAAATATGCCATCTTACTCACTCCAGCCAGTCTCAAGACAGACCTTGGGGTACAAGTGCATAACCTCCTGAAAGTAGTAACAAAGGTGGATAAAGTAGTGAAAAAGACATTTAGTTTACTTGCCTCATAGGCTGAAGCATTGGGTATAAGAGTTGGGACATCATGTTGCAGTTGTACAAAATATTGGTCAGACCACATTTTGAGTATTGTGCATGGTTCTGCTCACCACACTACAGGAAAGATGTGGTAACAATAGAGAAAGTCCAGGAGAGATTCACCAGGACATTGCTTGGAATAGAGGGTTTAGTTATAAGGAGAGGTCGGATAAGTTGGGTTCATTCTCACTAGCACGTAGGAGGCTGAAGGGAAACTTTATAGTGGTTTATAAAATTATGAGGGGCACAGATGGGATAGTCAGAATCTTCTTCCCAGGGCAGGGGAGCCTAGTAAAAGGTGGCACAGGTTTAAAGCAAGAGGGGAGAAATTTAAAGGAGATCTTAGGGGTATGTTTTCCATGCAGAGGGTGGTGAATATCTGGAACGAACTGCCAGAGGAGGTGGTAGAGGCAGATACAATTACAACATTTAAAAGGACATCCCACCTCCCCCTCAACAACACATTCTGTACAGATTTGGATGTTGAATTGGTTGCAAGTGAGCACTTA
The DNA here is from genome assembly GCA_030265395.1 of Rhina ancylostomus. Taxonomy (NCBI): domain Eukaryota; kingdom Metazoa; phylum Chordata; class Chondrichthyes; order Rhinopristiformes; family Rhinidae; genus Rhina; species Rhina ancylostomus. Next base: position 59,700,454 of record JARFYF010000001.1, read on the forward strand.
TTATTTTCTCTCTCACTGTAGCTTTCCATTTGTGCTTTCCTTCTTGCAGAATCTGGTCAGGAATGTGGGAACCTCAAGAAGACAGTAATGATGAAGGCACTCTGTCACTTCATCACCACTGTCTTCTTGAGGTTCCAGCTTGGATTAAGAGGATAGAATGGACAGACAACCTGATCATGGTGAGCCATTCAAGGAGGATGGCTTCCCAAGTGGGCAAAGGATAATGGTTTGCTGGGGGCAAGGTCACTTGTGAGTTCTGTTGCAGTTAATTTGAATGTGGATGTCGATGGGAAAACCTACAGAAGAAGGATGCGCACATGCGCAAAGGAATGCTTGGTGCATTAAGCATTGTGTTCAATGTCAGAAAGCATTGCTAAGTCCAACATAAACTTCCACAGGGCCAGACTGAGTTTGGAGCCAATTGTATTCAGAACTGAATTGGTGACCACCTCTGTTTAAACACGTGAATGGTTGCCACCCACATTGAGTTGATGCCAGCTAAAGTCAGGCTACTCTCCTCTTTTCATTTTGGCCACCTTACTTCCTCACTCCTTCTGCATATTTTTTATATTGATTCTCCTTCGTTTTCTCCAGTCGGCTTTTCTCACCTCAACCCAATTCCCCACCCACTGCGTCATCCTGTATTTGGTTGCTTCCCTTCCCCCATGGGTGGGTTCTGAGACAGAACCTCAACTATTTAAACATCTTTCAAAGAGTCTTTGGCTCCAATTTACACAGGCTGGTTACATCCTCAGTGTACTGATATTAGCACGGTAGTGTAGCGGTTATCGTAACACCATTACAGCACCAGCCACCCGAGTTCAATTCCGGCCACTGTCTGTTCGTTCTCCCTATTTGTACATTCTCCCCGTGTCTATATGAGTTTACTCCGGGTGATCCAGTTTCCTCTCACATTCCAAAGGGTTAGGAAGTTGTGGACATGCTATGTCGGCGCCGGAAGCATGGCGATCCTTACGGGCTGCCCCCAGAACACTCTATGCAAAAGATGCATTTTCACTGTGTGTTTCGATGTACATGTGACTAATAAAGGTATCTTATCTTAAGCTCTCCTCATCCTTCTCGATTAGTTGATATCTGAAAAGGAAGGACAAACAGACATGTAATATAAAGTGATATACAAAAAGGGGAGAGAAATCAAATTAAAATTGGTAACTCGGTTGACACAAGGCAAAGTGGGAAAATGGGTCCTTCTCTATTTGATACCTGGAAAGCAATAATTACATCACTGAGTTTTGGCTCCTGACATGGGGAGTTACAATGTCTGAAGTAAATGTGCGGGTACCCATGATCACCTCTACACTTATTGTGCTAACCCTGGAAGTTTATGTTCTCATAAAGAAATGTATAAAATGTACGTGGATATTTAAAAAGTTTTGAAAGAAAATAACACACCTAAAAATTGCTTTTCCATTTCTGCAGCCAGCTACAGAAAAGCAGTGAACTCCCTGTGACATGGTGTGGCCTTTTGAAAGGTGGATGAGCACAACAGAATAAAAAGAACCTTATTTTCTGGGTCTTAAAAGGATTAAAATCAACAAAAGGATTTTGCAATGTGAATGGCATTGCCAAAATTTACCACTTTAAAAAGGTTTACTTATTTTATGATCTTTGTAGTATTTTTGAATATCATATGAAATAGAACCACCTGTGACTTATATTACTGGATTCTGTACTTGTTATTTATTCCTCAAATTGACTGTCCCTCCCTACTGCCTCATTTCCACACTACCTTGAAATAAAAATTTAACACTCAATTATTAACTTATTCCTTACAGTAAATCAAAACTGGGATATTTTACCTCTATTTTATCCTTCTATTAAAGGATTATCATTTCAATTCCAATTTTGGAGGTATTTCTAAATTAATGTTTCCAATACCAACTACGGCCCTGGAAACTAAATATAGTTTTGGAAACAATTACAACAGTATCACTATTTATACCGTGCCAATCTCATTTACTCTGCCAGCTCCTTTCCCCCTGCCAACAACAAAAATTGTGTCAACAATGTTCATTATAGTTCTCTTGATAAAAACATGACCTTGGGCTATTAGCATTTGGCTGAAACAATCATCGAAACAGTGGCCTCCAATTACTATGCCAAATTCACTCTCTGCTCCAGTTGCACATTCTTTGCCAGACACATCCACTACATTTTCATTGACTGGTTATGAATAAAGTCATTGCTGCCAACAGTGTTAACCTGCCAACCATGCTCACTGTTTAAAACATGATTGTTATGCCGCTGTTACATGCCAACTACATTCTCCCTATGACAAGGTTGTTAGCACAGTCTGCACATGGACTTTTTCTTTCACAGATCTATGAGAAGGATTTTGTGATCAACCAACAAGCTGTACAATTCAAGAAGAGTTTCACAAGTTAACTTTCTCTTGCTGTCCAACTCTTCACATTTGTCCCATATCATCTTCTGTGCCTGATATTAAGTAGTTGCACATTTATCAGCCAAAACAATGTGCTAGCAATTGTATTGAAATGGTTGAACATTGGAGATTTAATTTAAAGATACCCAGCTGGGAACAAAGTTCTTACTTTTGCTACCTGGCTACTCAGTGTATCATTGACAGCAGCCCTCCCCTTCTTGGACTCTGTCTTTACCTCTCACTTCCTTGGTGAAGCAGCCAGCATAATTGAAGACCCCACCCACCCAGGTCATTCTCTCTTCTCTCCTCTTCCCATCAGGTAGAAGATACAAGAGCCTGAGGGCACATACCACAATGCTTAAGGACATCTTCTATCCCCACTGTGATAAGACTATTGAACCATTCCCTTATGCAATGAGATGGACTCTGACCTCACAATCTACCGTGTTGTGACCTTGCACCTTATTGCACTGCACTTTCTAGGTAGCTGTGACACTTTACTCTGTACTGTTATTGTTTTCACTTGTACTACATCAATGCATTCTGTACTAACCCAATGTAACTGCACTGTGTAGTGAATTGACCTGTATGATCAGTATGCAAGACAAATTTTTCACTGTACCTCAGAACCATTGACAATAATAAACCAATACCAATACCAATAATTGCATTATTTAAACCCAGCTAATTGCTAATTGCTTTCATTTTTCCTTTTCATAACTACCTGCTCAACATAAAAAGTCTGAAGTCTATACAACTCACTTGGCAGTTCATCTACTTTAAAATCAGAAATCTTAAATAGATTTCATTGTCGCTTTCTTTAAAGTTTCTAAATGTGTGTGCTTGTGTAAAAGATAAGGAGAACTGATCTTTATTGGAGTATTTTACAGAATGCTCTGTACTCTTATTGGCTTAAGTTGAAGATCAATCATCTAACTAAAATATAGGAATTTTTCTTGCAGTTTAGAGAGCACAAGAACTTAATAAACATTAATGGGAAATGCATTTTCCCTAATATGTAAGGAAAAGCCAATTTTGACTCATTTTATATTGTAATCTTTGTCATGTGATGTGAATCACATGGGATGCCACTTGATGGAAAATTATAGCAAATGCAGGTCTTTGTCCAAACTGTTGAACACTAAAGATTAGTGTTCTCATTGACATAAAAAAGTAACATGCTTCATGTCACCCATTTAGCATTGTAATTTGTCCAAAGATGTTTTTCAAAGAAAACACATACATCAAGCAGTGACAAAGAGTTTGGTGGAAAGGGACCCCAAATATATGTGATTGAAGAATAAGATTTTGGGAAGGCCAGTGGAGGGGGTGGATGCAGGTTTAAAATGAAAGCAAGGTGGAATGGTTGAAAAAGACTTCCACACAGTAGTACCAAGTCTCTGCTAGCAGCCTGGGGAGGCAACACACAGTGAGCCACATTAGAAAATGGAACAGGATCCTGAACAACTTTGGAGGTAGGCAACATACGACAAGTTTGAATTGAATGCACTGGATAATGGAGACTTCAGAGAGGATAAGAAGTGGTTAAAAGCAGAGCCTTGAGACTTAAACTTAGAGGCAGAAAAGAAGTTAAAAGAAAGTAGACACATTAACCTGCTCAAAGAGCTCAGTCTAATGAAGAAACACAGCTCATAGTCTCTTCCTAAATGTGAGTGCCCATGTGGGAGGTCACAGGATAGTAGCTAGGTGATTGGTGGATATTTTTCTTTTATTTTCTCTGCATCTATTCTGATTGGTCAAGAGGGCACATCTGTGTGGGCAAGCTCTTCACATTTAAAATGGTGAAATCTAGTACAAATCGACTAAATGAATAAATGCAACTAATTAACTGGAATAGATAGCTGGGCAGATGATGTGTTGTAGTTGCAATTTAGAGGAATTGGTAGCACCATTGTGGTAAATAGTGACCAGATCTGTAACAAGTGTTGGCTGCCCAAGGAACTTCGGCTCAGGGTTGATGAGCTGGCATCCAGGCTCCAAGCGCTGTGACACTTCAGGGAGGGAGAGAATTACTTGGACACGATATTCCAGGAGGCAGCTACACCCCTTAGATTAACCATCTCGAAATTAGCAAATGGTCAGGGACAAGACGCATCAGAGAGCAGAGCAGAGAGGTGCAAGCACGGTAGTGCAGCGGTTAGTGTATAGCGCTATTACAGTGCCAGAGACCCATGTTCAATTCCAGCCGCTGTCTGTAAGGTGTTTGTACATTCTCTCCATGACTGCATGGGTTTCCTCTGGGTGCTCCATTTTCCTCCCTCATTCCAAAGACGCAAGTTTAGGAGGTTGTGGGCATGCAATGTTGGCGCCGGAAGCGTGGCATTTTAAGGATGAACACCACAGGACCAGAAGCACTGTCTTCAACTTAAATGAAGGCAATTATAATGATATGAAGGCGGACTTGTTTAAGGTGGACTGGGTAAATAAGTAAGAAACAGATCAATAGATAATCAGTGGAAGATATTCAAACAGCTGGTCCGTAACGCTCAACTGGAATTTATCCCAATTAGAAGGTGATATTCCATGAGGAAGGAGCACAATCTGTGGTTAACAAAGAAGGTCAAACTGATATTAAACTGAAAAGTAAGACATACAAAGTAGCAAGGGCTGATAGCAGACCAGGGGAGTGGGAAACTTTAGCGTCTAACAGTTAAAGTTCATAAGAAGGGAGAAAATTGATTTTGAGAGAAAACTTGCATGTAATATCGAAACAAACGATAAGAACTTCCAGGGATATATAATTAGGAAGAGGGAGGCTAAGGTAGTATGGACCTCTGCAGTGAATGGGGCTGGTGAATTAAAAACAGAAAATAAAGAACTGGCAGATACGTTTAATCGTTTTCTTTTGCATCATTCTTCAATGTGGAAGACACTGCAAACTTTCCCAAGATAACAGAAGGCCTAATTTCATATAACAGGGAGGAACTTGTAAAAGTCCCAAGAGATTAAGTATTAGAGGAACTCATGGGGCTAAAGGCAGACAAATCACCAGAACTTGATGGCCTGCACCCAAGGGTTTTATAGAAAGTGGCTGCAGAGAGAGTGGACCCATTGGTTGAATTTTTTCAAAACTCGCTAAACTCCAGGAGGATACCAAAAAGGGAGCAAGACAGAAGATGGGGAACTATAGCTGACTAGCCTTATATCTATTATTGGCAAGATGCTCTCATCAATAATCAAAGAGGAAAGAACTCATCACTTAGAAAAGCTGAATATAATCAAACTTCGTCAACATTATTGTGTGAAAGGTGAATTATGTTTGGCAAATTTGTTTGAATTCTTTGAGGGTGTTAATGGGAGATTTGATAGAGGGGAACTAGTAGATGTAGTGTGTTTAGATTTCAAAGTGGCATTTGACAAAATGTCACCTAACAGGTTAATGTAAACATTGGTTGCCCGTGATATCGGAGGAAATGTGTTAGCATGGATTGAAAACAGACTGTCACATGGAAAATAGAGAGCTGGGACGGGACGGTAGCGTAGTGGTTAGCAGGACACTATTACAGCGCCAGCAAACCGGGCTCGATTCCTGCCGCTGTCTGTAAGGAGCTTGTACGTTCCCGCCTTGTCTGTGTGGGTTTCCTCCGGCTGCTCCGATTTCCTCCCACATTCCAAAGACGTACGGGTGGGATAACATGGGTTTAAAAATGGGCGGCACGGACTCTTTGGGCCGGAAGGGCCTGTTACCATGCTGTAAATAAATTTTTTTTATATATGTAAAAAAAAATTTAAAAAAAGAAATAACTGGCTCCTTTTCAGGGTGGACGAATGTAACCAGTGGAGTACCCCAGGGATTGGTTCTTGGCCCTCAGCTATTTACTATTTACATCAATGACCTAGAGGAGAGAATGAAATGTAAGGTTTCCAAGTTTGCCAATCATATGAACAGAGGTGGAAGGGCATGTTGTGATGCGGACATGGTTGATTCTGCAAAAGGACATAGATAGATTGAGTGATTGGGTGAAAACCTGGCAAATGAAATTTAATGTGGAGAAGTGTGAGGTCATGCAGTGAAGTAAGAGGAATCATGAGGTGGATTATTGTCTAAATGAAGTTCAGAGAGATCTAGGGGTTTTAGCACATGTACCATAAAACATTAGCAGGCAGCTTTGGCCTTTATTGCAAAGTCCAAAAACAGGGAGGTTTTGCTTCAATTGTTCT
>JARFYF010000001.1:59774742-59785971 GCA_030265395.1 Rhina ancylostomus
GTGACTTCCTCTTTTTAAAACACTCTCTTTTAAATTGTCCTAGTTATGAAAGTTTGTTCACCTAATATGTTTCTCTCAACATTTGCTGCTTAACCTGTTGAGTATTTCCAACATTTTTTATTTAAGCAATTGAAGTGTTTTTTTTAAAATGGTCAATGTTTTTTAAATACTTTCTCTCAAAATCAAAATACATCAAAGCTCTGCAATAATTCAAAGTTGAAAATGAAAATGTTCTGCGAAGGGATCATGAAGATTGGAATAAGGTTAGGTGGGAGAAAAACAAAGCAATGATTTGGATTGAACACTGGATTAATTTTTTAAGCAATCAGCCTACAGGTACCATCAAAGTGTGAGGCAAGGTGAACATTAAAAATGTATCTGGATAAATTTATCCATCAGATGATACAATTGTTTTCAAAATGCTGTACTGAATTCATGATGTCTGGGTCAATGCACCAGTGGGAGGGTAATCTGCAAGAATTGATAACAAATGAGTTTTTTCATCCTACTATGCTCACACAATCAAAGATGTATTTTAAACTTCTCAAAATGGAAGGGGCCTTTTTGAAGCTGTGTAGGCAAACTAATATTTCTGCCTCTTCCACTGGACAGTCAAAACTCAACAAGCAGCTGTACTTGTAACCCCCATTCATATGTAATAGCTTTAACGCCGTAAACCATGTTGTCTCAAGTAGCATAAATAATAAAAAGCAATGACGGAAGTTAGAAAAGGAAAAAAGAATTTATAGGTTCAAGGCCTATTCCAGGTACATAAGCTCACAATCCTGACAAACTTTGATGCAGTATTGAGATGCTATACTGTCATTGGATATCGTTTGAATGAGATGTTAAGGTCCTGCTGCCACTTCAGGTGGATGAAAGAAGCCAGGGCATTAGTACATTAAGTTCTTCCATATTTTGGAAACATTCTTCACCCAAGTTCTCTTGTTCAAATGTTACTGGTTATTACTGTTTGTGAGGTGTTGTAGCACAATATATCTTGTTTGGGCAAACCAGGTGTATGGAGTTGGAGGAGTAAGGACTTAAGGATAGAGGAGGTTGTGAGGACTGTGTAGTGGAATTTATACCAATTCCTTTTTTTTTCACTAACTGCAGCAAGGAGTTTGGGTCTTATTTTGCAGTGCACAATCCAGTTTGGGTGGTGCTAGTTAAGGGGAAGATGATCAGGATGGAATATATTGGTTCAGCAGTGGATGGAATATTCAAATAATAGTGTCAGTCTTGCTCAGTTGATGGTGGCTCTCAGTACTCTGAGTTTAAGGTGTGTGTAGAGTTCACTTCTGCAAGCTTCAGTAGTTTCCCTACAGCCATTTGTACTCAAAATGGTCTTTTTCAAGTAGGCACAACCACAGCATTCCTGATACTGCTTTCTTACATCTGTGTGTGATTGAGCATGAAACTTGAATTATGTCATCAGTTTGAATCTGTGGATTTATCATTTGCAATATTTCATTCTCCATAAGCTTTGTAGGAATTTTCAAATGCAAAGAAATTACTGCTGAAATAATTCATGGAACTTTTTACTTTTTGCAGTAAACTGCGTCGAGGGGATGATTTCACAGACTCAAAATATCTACGTTCACCTGTCCATAAAAATGGAAAGAAAAAAAGGTGCAATATACCAAAAGTCCACAGATAGGTACATGAGGCAGGGGAAGCAACTTGAATTTTATTTGGTTGGGTAATCTCCTAAATTTCCAACTAAAATGTCCGTTCAAGTAATACTTGCATTTCTTTCACCTACTTGGATATCAAAACTAAATTTGTTTTGACACTTCAGTATTCAAACTATATCTTGGGTATGATTATACAGCTGAAGATTATGTATCAAGGTTGATGTACTACTTGTAAATATCTAGACTGATGCAAAAATCCTAATAGCAGCACCACCAATTACTCTATAATTGGTGCATTAAAGCTCATACACCCTACTTGTACACAGAGTCATTCTACCCAAGTTTTGTGTAGAATTAATGCAGCAGAGCATACACAAAAATGTGATAGAAGGCTGAACCTCATTTGTACTAAGATTGTAAACAGTAGATGCATACTCTTAAGATAACCTACCAATTCCAAGGTGCTGTGATCAGCTTGCACCTTGCAAAAAGAAAGCAAGTCTTGAACAGGTGTGGGTGCAGTGGGGAGCCCAGTGCAACAACAATTTTGTATACGAGTTCTGTTTTGTTGTTGTAGCTTATGTAATTTGTTTTGTGTAGATATGGTAAATTTCCATTTGTTAAATGTATATTGGTCAGTTTCTGTTCATTCTTTTAAAACTTCAGTTGACTTAGCCATGCATTGTCATGAATTTAAGTATACCTACCTCCAAGTTTTTTATTGCATTGAACTTAATAGTTGAAACTGAATAAATAGTTGAGATGCAATAAATGTATTGCTCTTTGAAATTATGTTCAATCCCTATTATATAATTATTGTTTCATACCAGTTTAGTAAAGGAAAGCTAAAACGTTCACCCAAATGTACAAATTGGAATTGCAGATGACTATTTTCATTTGACTTTCCAAAACTGCTCATTAAGGAAGCCACATTGCTTTGCAACCTATTTTAATCTTCTGCCTTCTATAATGTATTTATATTTACTGGACAGTATTCTGGATGTAACATCCAATCAAGGATGCTGGAATAGTGGTTAAAATTTAATACTTAGTTTGTGACAAGGGCAAAAAATAGTTTGTCCATGGCATCTTTTCACTTTTGTGGTTTTGCATGAAAGACTGCTGTAGACCACCAACAAAAATGTTAATATATCAACATAGTTTGAGAATGGGCTGGAGTGTAGTTCCCATTTCCTCATTAAAACTGTTCATTTGCCTTCATGTTTCCTTTCTCTTCAACTACCAACCATCCCACCTTCTCTTTGTTGCTTTTCTCCAGGATTCTGATGACTTTTTTAAAAAAAAGTGACCTACACATTTGCAATGGGTGATTTAGCCAATTAAAGTTGTCTAGCAGACTTAGATTTGGATAGGAGCCGGTCTGTATTTGGATTTCAACCAACTTAACTGTATTTGTTGCAGTTGCACAGCTGGCCTTAAATGCTTGATGTGTTATCTGATTTAGGTGATATGAAAATGGTTTTCCAAACTATCTATAGTGCAAACAAAATTTGCCTGGTTAATCTTCTAGAGCACAGTATCTTGCCTGCAAGCCATAATGTAGAAGCAGGACTGCAAGTGCAGAGCAGTGGCAGATTGAATTTAATTGATATAATTAATACTAGATTTAGCTTGTGTGGAAGTCCATATTTTTGATAATGGGATAAATAGAAGTTATGACACAATCATACTCAAAGAAAATTAAACTTTTATTTGAATAGTAAATGTTTGTGTGCAATTATACATTAATAATTGTATTCTTTAGAAGTTCTATAGATTAATTCAATCATTTTGAAACTATGGAATTAGAATTGTGATCAAAACTTAGACTTTAAATACCCCTTTGAAAGATTAGCCTGAAAATGTCTTAAGATAATGACCATTTTAGTTTCCAGACAGCAAATTAAGCAATTTTTAGTGATAGCAAATGGAGCACTCCATAGGCAGGATTGAAGTCTTTGGATTTAAAGCATCGTGAGATGTTCAGCGTGTCTCCTGGAATCTAAGCTCCTAGTTTCTTCTCTCCATCACCCCACCCCCCCAACCTTGTGTTGCATCCAATTAACAAGTTCTTTAGTGACCAGAGGGTCACATGATTTAGTCATTCATTCTAAAGTGAGTCAAAAATTTCTTTCCCTTTAAAAGTTGGTAAAATGAACATCAACTGAAGATTACATCTGTTTCAGGTAGTTAATTCTCTCTAGGTGTTATGAACTACAGTTAACTTGTGCCCTCTATTTGTATATAAACTGTAGTGAAAGTCTGCTGTAAACAGTACATAACATTGATGCTTAAACTAATCTCAGTGAAAACAAGTCATTATCAAATCCAGCAACTTTTCCAATAGTTCAATACTCACATGCAGTGTTATTATCTGCTAAACATAGCAATTCCTAAATGCTGTTTTAACATTCAGCTTCCTCAAAAGACATCTGACTTGGGACAAGACTTTTGATCATTCAATTTACTGAAGCAACCATGATTAACAGTGTACTTTTTACAGTGCATATTCAGCAAGTTTTAAAGCTTGTGGAAAGATGCTTGCTTCAGTTTGAGATTTTCTGCAAGTTTGTCCATGAATTCAAAAGTGTTCAGATAGTCAGAGCGTTGCACACTTCAAAAACAAAAACAAAATGAATTACAACCAAACTAGTCAAACCATAAGGTAAGCATTTAAAATGAGTGTCATGTTCAGAAGTTAGATATTTTGTGAATTCACACTTAACAAAAGTTGTTTGATAACTTATACAAAATCATCTAAATGTTCCCTCTTTCATACTCTTCTAGCTTTTTTTTTAGTTACACAAATTACTTATTTTTTAGGTCATCTCCCAGATCACTAAACCTTGCACTTAAGCCAGCTGCTTTTATTTATCCAATATCTAGATACAAGCAGCTGTGGCCAGGGTCAAAAAGATCAATACCATATGTATAATTACAGACCACATTAAAAGAGGGAAAAATTACTGATTCAGCCAATAAACCACTATCTTAAATTCATGAAATTTTGATAACAAACATGTACCATTTGAGCCTAATGTGACACTTAAGTGACAAGACATCAAATGCCACAGTTCAGACCTCACTTCTTTTGGCCCAACTAGTGCACTGAACAACTCAAGAATTCTCAAAATATTAGTACAGTTATCCACAATTCTGGCAGAAGACCATCAACAGATCACTGATCAAGCAACACTTACTACGTTAAATAATTGATATCTAATGATCTTTATAATATCAGAATTAAATGGAATGGATCTGATGTGCAAGCGTGCCTCTTGGTTTTGACCTGTGATACTAAGTTGATATTTAAGTACCCTTGCTGATTGATTAGTGCTGTTATCTAATCATAGGCTTTCATATGTATCTTTTAGTAAAGAAAATTAATATTTGATGCTATTATCTCACCATAATAAGTCTGCTGTTACATGATTTAGCACAAAGTACTTAATGTTAACCATGTATCATGACTAGCAAGCAAAATAGTGCTAAATTTATAATCCAGAATAGATCCATCATACCAAAAAAAGTAAATAACAAATTTCCAAAAAAAAAATTCAGGATTCCTTAATTTAAGTGAAGAGCCCCAAGGAATATTTATACTTACTTTGGCAGACCTTTGATACATGCAGCTAAATCTTTAGTCATGAAACCGGACTCGATGGTTTCTACACATACATTCTCTAGCATAGTACAGAAGTTCTGCAGTGCAGAGTTGTCATCCAGTTTTGCTCTATGGGATAATCCTCGAGTCCAAGCAAAGATTGAGGCTTAAACAGAACGGGTGAAGAAAAATTTTAAATGCAAGGTTATGATAAAGGGCAAGAAAAGTCACCTTGATTAACTTATGATTCAATAAAGTATCTACCATTAAAATAGCAAATACTTGGCGTTTCACAGCTTGAGAAGGAAAACTGTAATGGATACTATGCTAGGGGAAAGGACACAGCTGGATTGAAAATTCAGTTTGTTTTTTAATGAATGGGATATAAATAAGTTGATGACTTTAAGGAGAGAAAGATTACTCTCTGCTAGTTGTTGAAGCAAAAGAAAATTGACAGAAACCCTGTGGATAAGCTGAAGAGGGCATGGGACAAGACAGAAGTAAGTTTGTTAAGAAGTTCCAAAAATCAAGACAGACCTTGGAAGGAACTGAAGAGGTTGAGTTAGATCTATAGATACAACTTGAGTAACTAAACATGGACAAGCAAGCAAAGTGTGTACTGAACTGCACAACAGATGAGTTTGAATTCATTGGAAGGGTGAGGAAGCCAAAGAGAAAGTTTAGAGAGCATCAGGATAAGGAGTCCAGCAGCAGTAAGAGTGAATTAGATGACCCTGGTCTAAGTAAATAGTCTTGTTGTGAACAAGATTGGAAACTCACCTTGGGGAGGGAGGAATTTAAGACTAGTAAAGGTGGTGGGGAAAGAAGGCAGAGCATAACTAAATTAGAGTGAAGCAAAGTTGGTCAGAGATCAGAAAAGTAGCATGTCCAAATAAGTTAGAAGTATAGAAAATCTTGATCAGAAAAAAATAAGATTGATAAAGGGTCTTCAACCCAAAATGTTAACTGTTGTTTCACCTTCCACAGACGTTTCCTGACTCTCTGATCCATGTTTCCAGCATTTTCTGATTTTAATTAAGAAAATTCTTGGAAAGTTAACTGCAAAGTCATCAATTTAAAACTACCACAAAACTAATGGCAGATTGGGAGATTAGGAGAATGGGGTAGTACAGCTTTGGTTTCTCCCTTAACTATTCATTCAACCTATGCAGCAGTATCTAAAAAGGAAAAATAAATATTTGAGAAGAACCTTTAGTAGGGGGAGGACAGCTCCAACAAAGATGCATGTACATGTGACATTCAGTTCTGGTAACATCCATGATCCTATACAACTGAGTCTCTGATATCATTAAAATTGTAAATAATTTAAGGTGTACCCAATTGGGTACAATTCAAATATAGATCTCAATCTTATGCCATTTTCTGAACAGTAAAACAAAACTTCAGATACCAGAAATCTACAATTAAAAAAAATCAGATCAGAAAACCTGTATTTTTTTTAAAGTTGCAGACAAGGGGATGTCTGTGATTGGGCACCCAGAAAGTCTAGGTGACAATTACTTTTTGTGCTGTTTAAGAGGGAAGTAGATGTGGGCAGGCAGACAAAAATTTAAGAAGTACTTGAACTGTGAGATGCAGAACACAGCAATTGCTTGAAATCCAAAATAAAAGAAAATGATGGAAATACTGGTATCTTGGGAGAGAAGGGATCATTGCAGATGGATGATCTTGCATCAGAACTAGCCAGTTCTGACATGAACCTGATTCTAAACTATAACGAGTGTATATTTTCCTGTCATAATAACATCATGGTGAAAGACTATCTAGTGGTCCTGAATTCAAATTTTACCATGGAAAATTATGAAACTGAATTCAAGCCATTTGGTAATTTGGAGGCCAGAACCAAGAAATGAAGCTTTGAGAGGTTGCTACATTTTTATAGTAGTCCCCTGAACAAACTATGCCTTCGAAGAGGGTCTACCAACCAACCCAATATAGATTAGTTTGCATGGGACTCCAGTTCCTGTTACATAACCAAGTTATTATCCAACCTATTTGATACAGATCTAGATACTCGAAAAATAGTGGTTTCTGAACTTCTGAAAGCTTTGCCAACTTGGGTATCCCAAAAATCAATAGATGTTCATCAAAAGGCTCAGCTTTAAAACAGGCAACAGTGGATAAGATAAATAACCTCAATGAAAATTCAGCCCTGAATAGCAAAATCTCCATAAATGGTCTTCCACAGAATAGAAATAATTTGAAATTGTTGCAGTAACTACATTGATCTTATTTCTGTGCTGTACTACTCTATGATCTCTTCCATTTTGACAAAAGTATTTTATCAAAATTGAAATGCATGCAGAATGGGTATTAGAAGTTTCTGTAAAGGACTAACATGTAATTCTCAAGACAATGCACATCTTGTGATTATCATGCCAGACTTTGTATTACTGTATAATCAGATAAATAGAATGACATCCTTAAGGAACAAAAAGAGAAATCATTTTACCAATCGGATTAGTTGAGGTTTCTTTGCCCTGTTGGTGCATACGGTAATGACGTGTTACAGTGCCATGGGCAGCCTCAGCTTCTACCGTCTTGCCATCAGGACAAATTAATACACTTGTCATCATTCCCAATGAGCCATATCCTGGACACAAGTAGAATTTAAGAATAAAATAATATCCATGCTTCATTATAATAGTCAATTATAAAATTATAGATTGAGGTAGAGCTAATTTTCTTAGTTTCTGCTCAGTGCATCTATTTGACAGAACCAGGCACAATATTTTCACAATACTTAATCAGTGGTGCTCTTCAAAAGCAAGAAATTTAGTATTTTGAATGCAATGTTAAACGTAGAAATTTAACAAATTAAGGTAGAAGTGTCTGATCAAACCAAACTATAAATCTAGGAGTATAACTAGCATAGCTATTTATTATACAGACAGATAAGTAGCTGCTATTGGCAAGATTACCTTGTGCAATAGAGTCAGATTGCACATCGCCGTCATAATTCTTACAGGCCCAAATGAAACCACCCTCAGATTTTAGTGCTTGAGCGACCATGTCATCAATTAGTCTGTGCTCATACCAGATTCCTTTGGCCTCAAACTGTGTTTTGTATTGCCTGTAACAAAAAGTGATTCTCAGTTAGAGAAAATATTTTCATGGTCTTAAATGCAGATGTACTGTTAGCTTCCTTACCTCAACCATTCTTGGAAGTCAAGCTTTCCAAATACTTAAATTTATACTGCCCTTCTCTTTAGAGAACTCAACTGCTGACTTCTGCCACCATTATTCCCCTTCAAACAGTATTATTTCTGGCAGTGAAATAAAACAGTGAATGTTTGAAGAGGGAGGGGTGGGAAAACATTTTTGAAGTGTTTATATAAAGAAAAAGTTACTTTTCGTAGATTTCCTGGAATATGTCCTTGAATCGTCCATCATACCGCTTCAGTATGGTATTCTTTGTGCTCATGTATAATGGCCAACCTTTAGCAAGAGCTTGTTGAAAGGAGCTATGAGCAAAGTCCCTAATAGAGCAGTCAGTGTTGTACATCCCCAGAGCAACTCCTCCACCATCTGTAATAGAAAAGTGATTTTATTTTAAACAAAGCCTCACTAAATATACAAAAATTAGAACTGTGTTTGTGTTAATATCCTCCAAATGCTTTTTAAACTTGAGTGCTTTTGAGAAGAATTGAAGTAAGTTCCTAGGTCCTACCTTACAATAACAATAAACCTGGTTTATATTCACAAGCATGTCTCAGTTTGTATGGAACTTTCATTTTTGTCTGTTTAAATAAATTCTAACCTATCTTAAAAAAGGAGTGCAAATTTAACTTCTCCTATACTTTGAAAGTAAAGTTATTGGCTCTATACTAGCAATTAATATGCAGAACCATATTATATGTCATTACATGAGGGGTGGGGGCACAAGAGATGAAGGGTTCATACAGATCGTAAATTGAAGTGTACAGACTTTAAAGCATGCATCTTTACATCATGCAAACCTTACCTTTGAAGTCATGAACAGCATAGGTAACAGGTTCACCATGATCGGGTATGTACTTTATTTCAACTGTCCCAGGACCAGGCACAACAAAATCTGTAGCTCTATACTGTGGAAATACAGTAAACTTCATTAATTGGCAAGCTTGGAACTTCATTGGTGCTAGACTAGTGGACACTCATCTCTGATGACTGAAATGCTGACTGTTTCTCTTTCTACAGATGCTCCCTGACGTGCTGAGTTTTCCCCAGCATTTTCCACTTTAGTTACACTTTTGTTTTTAAGTTGTTATACAGTAACATCTCAGATAGCCAAGTTAAAAGGGAATGCGGGAAACAGAACCAGGTAAGGTTTAAAGGAGCATGGCCAACAGAAGAGACAAGTTTAAAGGAAGCTCGTAAATTCACGCGTTGGTGAGTTAAGGAGACCGTGGGAACCATGAGCCCGGCAAGTAGAGGGGAGCATGGTGTCCCAGCTTGTGGAAGGAGAACAAACTAAGAGGGTCTCGAGAGAGTGGGTGGGAGCACAGGAACAGGAATCCCATTGAGTGGACAGGGAGCAAGGGAATGGGACCCTGGTGAATAGACACTGAATGCAGCATATATTACCTGGTGTGCCAGATGTTGAACTATTAACATTTCCAAATTATCAAATAGCAGATTATCAGAGTTTTAGATGTTTTTATGAATCACTATTTACATGAATCTTTCTACATGAATCACTATTCTACACTCACCCTCCTTAGCAATCATTTCCAACTGTAGATCATGAATAACAACTTGCCTTCCAAAAGCTCTTCAATATAGGGCAATAAGGCAAAAGTTGATAAAATAAAAATTGATCTCAGGAATAGCAAATTACATGCTTTTGATAAGATGTTAGAGACCATACTTAAAGGATGAGGTTTCAAGGTACTTGGAAGCACATGATAAAACAGGCCAAAGTCAGCATGGTTTCCTTAAGGGGAATTCTTGCCAGACTAATCTATTGTAATTCTTTGAGGAAGTAACAGGAAGGATAGACAAGAGAGACAGAGGATGTTGTTTACCTGGTTTTTCCATAAGGTCTTTGACAAGGTGCCAGACATAAGGTTGCTAAACAAGGTAGGAGCCCATGGTATTACAGGAAAGGTACTAGCATGGATAAACAATTGGCAGAAGGCAGAGTGGGAATAAAGGGGGCCTCTTCTGGTTGGCTGCTGGTGACTAGTGTTCCGCAGGGGTTGGTGTTGGATCCACTACTTTTCATGTTGTACGTTAATATCTGGATGATGGGTTTGATGGCTTTATGGCAAGTTTGCGGATGATACAAAGATAGGCAGAGGGGCAGGTAGTGTTGAGGAAGCAAGGAGACAGCCAAAGGACTTGGACAGGTTGGGAGTATGGGCAAAGAAGTGGCAGATGGAATACAGTGTAGGGAAGTGTATGGTCACGCACCTTGGTAGAGGGAATAAAAGCATAGACTATTTTCTAAATAAGAAACGAATTCAGAAAATCAGTAGCAAAGGGACTTGCGAGTCCTAGTGAGGAGTACCTTAAGGTTAACTTGCAGGTTGAGTCAGTCATAAGGAAGGCAAATGCAATGTTAACGTTCATTTCAAGAGGACGAGAATATAAATCAAAGGATGTAATGCTGAGGCTTTTTAGGGCATTGTTCGTACCACATTTGGAGTACTGAGAGCAATTTTGGGCCCCATATCTAAGGAAGGATGTACTGGCATTGGAGAGGGTTCAGAGGAGGTTTACAAGAATGATCCTGGATACGAAAGGGTTAACGTATGAGGAGCGTTTGATGGTTCTGGGCCTGAACTCACTGGAGTTTAGAAAGATGAGGGGGGGATCTCATTGAAATCTACCGAATATTGAAAGGCCTGGATAGAGTGGATATGGAGAGGGTGTTTCCAGTAGTGGGAGAGTCTAGGACCAGAGGGCACAGCCTCAGAATAGGATGTTCCTTTCGAAACAGAGATGAGGAGGAATTTCTTTAGCCAGGGAAAGGTGAATCTGTGG
>JARFYF010000001.1:59882650-59894216 GCA_030265395.1 Rhina ancylostomus
GAATCATTTAGGACAGAAAATCTTTCATCTGGTGCCCAAATCCATCACTGAACCAAGAAATAATTCAACCATTCACCATAATTATCAAAATGAGTGTTATTTTTAGGATTCTTCCTCTTTGTTACTCAAAAAAATCAGCAGTATATCAGCATAAAAATCAGATTTTCTCAATGGCCAATATTACTAAATCCAAATCAGTCTAGAGTGGGGTTGTGACCAGCAGCACAATAGAAGTTGAGAACACAGAGAACCCAGTGCAAAATCAGCTAAATACCTTCCATAATACATGTAGTGAAATGAAAAACAGTAATAGAATTTGGCATTGATTTGGTGGGAGATGAAATGATTGTTGTTTTTAATGAATAATGCATGGCTGCTTCATGGGCAACTGGATGTTGATCTAACAATTGATCCTATGTTAACCAAGAAGGTATTGTGCATAAAATTAAGGGAAGAGGTGTCATTGGTTTTGTAAGTATATTGATTCAAAGCATTTTTTGAAACTTTGGTGTTCTTCCAACATTCTGATTAACATTCATTGTTCAATAACAGTGTGAAAGTAAAGCTCCAGCAATCCAAGTTCAGTTCTGACCTTCTCCCTCTGACTGTGTGATTTTCCCCTGGTAGTTTGGTTTCCTCCCACTTCCCAAAGACATGCTGGTAGGTAAATTCCCCTTTGTGTAGGTGGTAATGGGGGGGGAGTTGATGGGCATGTGAGAGAGTAGGTTACTGGGATGTAAGTGGGGGAAATGGAACTGATGGGGACTGTACTGAGGGCATTGGGATGGGTCACGATCACAGGATCAGGAAGCTGAAGGTCTTATTCTGGTTCTGATGTTCCCGTTGCTGTTGTCAGCACTTGTTATTGAGTCAGAGAGATACAGCAATGGACATATGCTCTTCAGTCACCAAGTCCACACTGTCCATCAGCCACCCATTTACAACAACCCTACATTAACCCCATTCCCCCAACTGCCCCCAGGTTCTACTGTTCACCTACACACTAGGTGAAAATTGTAGTGGCTAAGTAACCTACTGACCTGAAGATCTTTGGGATTTGGGAGGAAACCAGAGCACCCAGAGGAAATCTACATGGTCAAAGGGAGAGCATGCAAACTTCACACAGGCAGCACCCAAAATCAGGATTGAACCAAAGTCTCTGGCACTGTGAGGCAGCAACTCTACTAGCTGTGCCACCCTCATGATTGTGCACAAACTATTTGAATTTGTCTACAAACTTCAGTGACCTCAGTTCAAAAACCAAGGCCTGGAATTTGCAGTCAGCAGAAAGAAATGAAAGATGGCAGAGATCTCATGCTCTGTAGTGTAGACTTCAGTTTTCTGCTGTCAGTTGGAATCAGTCACCAGATCAAGGGATGTCCTGGACATCCAGCAATAGTGTGTTATAAAGCAACTAAATAGCAAATCACATTGAAGATTTCTTACAGAGAGCAAACCAAAAATAAAAAGCACAATTTCAGCTACCATCTTGTACGTTGTAGGGCATAAAATAAAGCCTAGAACATATAGAGAAGATTAAGGCTGAAATATTTTTGAAAAACTCATCAAAAATGTATTTTATAATCCATCAGATTTTGAACAATTTATCTCAGGGAATTACTAGTCATGGATTTAAAATTAGTTCTGAGCCAGAGATGTTGCTAAACAGTAAAAATGGCTCAGCACTCCAACAACTCACTTGTGCAACTTCAGGTATTGGCCACTGATTCCTGGATGATGCTAGAGGAGAAGGTAGCAATGGGATGCTGAGAATTAGTCACTGACAGGACTCTGGATTTCTGAATAACCCAGCCTCTTGCATTCTCCAGAAGCTGCTGTCAGTTTCACTAAATGACTGTGGGAGGGCAGGAAGTGGGTCAGTAGCTAAGCTGAGCCAGATGGCAGCTTGGTTCAGGGGAGGTCAGGAAACAAGCTCTTGAAAGGGCCAGTGCCAAACTCAGGGTTATTTTCTAATGGGCCAACCACCACTGGGCCCAAATCTAGAAGGATAGAAAGTAGGAGCTGGGGGAGGCCATTCAGTTCTTCAAGCCTGCTGCACCATTCAATACAATCAATACTCTGGTTCTATCACCACAGAAGAGGACACAAAACATTCAAAAATTTTAGGGAACCAAAAATCCAAGGGATGCCAGGTGAAATGAAATTAAGTTAGTATTAGTAAGAAAAGAGGTGCTGGAGAAATTAACGGCACTAAAGCCTACAATCACTAGGACCTGAATTCGCATCCCAGAGCAGCTGACCATCATTTTCCAGAATGGTGGAATATTTCCTACAGATTTGAGGCTGAGAAATTTAATGCCATTATTTAACAAGGAGCAAGAAAGAAAACTACAGACCAGTTACTACAAAGACCCAATAAAGCCATTCATTTTTTTATTTCAAATACATACTACACAGAGAATGCAAGCGGGCAAAAAGAAATAAAAGGAAATGAGATGTGTTTTAAACTGTTCCCTCATTCAGGTAGCATTGTATTAGTGAGCATTTAACGGATCCCAAAATGACAGGATTAAGAGAAGCTTTGCCATTACATTGCTTTTTGTCTGATTTGTAAATCTCTTATACAATACTTATTACTTTTAAACACTGAAAGTGAAAATATATCAAATGATGGCTTTGTACCAGCTTAAAGCTCACGTAACATGGGTCACTTCAGAGGCAAGGATTGAGACCACGGGGGACGGGGGGAAGAAAATGTCCAGCTGACCAAGGACACCTTTGCTCGAAATGGTAAGCAGCTTCTGTGTTGGCCAAGGATCTTGTTCAATCAGGGAGCAAAGTCACCACCCCGGGAAATGCAGATTTTGTTATGACGTTGCCTATTGAGGCAAAAAAGCAAGGAGGGGCAAGGAGAGTCTTGCAACAGAAACGAGCCTATACACAAAATCAGAAGATGTCCACAAGACTGCCTGAAAGGTTTGCTGATTTGAAAGATTTCTCTGCATATGCTTCCTCAAAATTTACTCTTTATTTATGGCTCATTAGAGCTGCAATAATTTTGTTTTAGTTTTGAAGCATACCTGAGTTTAAAGGATCATTTTGAACCTCAGCAATAATCTTGTTTTGGCAATTCCATGTGATACAGAGTGAACAATGGTAGTTGGCTCTTCCAGAACTAAGGAACCAATCTTCTTCCAACTAATATTATACTAATAATAAAAGCTAATGATAAATTCCACTAATCAGCACCAACACTTAAAACAAACTATCTGTGGTTACCTTCAATTTCAGATTGAAAATAGTTACTCTGGTACACTAAGTTGATAAACCTTTGTACCCATAGATCATTAATGGGGGTCAGATCAGTGCCTCATTTTCACTTTGGTTATTTTTAAGGCAAGATGTTAGGTAAAGGCAAAACAAACCAATTGTATCTGAAATACCGTAAGTTCTGTTTAAGTTGAACTATTGGCGAATGTGTGTATGTTAGGAAGTCTTGTTTATTTTCAGGTGGAATTTACTTATGTATTTCAAGTTCAAATATCTGACAAATTCCTTAGGTGTATTTAAAATTTTTTTTCAGATGACCGTTTTATTCTGAAACAGATGCCTCGCCTGGAAGTCCAGTCTTTCCTCGATTTTGCTCCTCATTACTTTAATTATATTATAACTGCCGTTCAGCAAAAGGTAATTGCAGCAGGCGGTGGGAATGGGGAGGAGTTGCCAATTTTCCTACCATTTCTTTGCTTCTCATGCTCAAGTTTTTTGATTTCTTGTGGCATGGCTAAAGAGAGTGTCTAGTTTCTGTAGTACCTGGCCCATTTAAGAGTTAATTAATGCTGGTGGCATCTGAGTAGTTGTTTCCCTCTGGCATTGATCTCTACTCATTATTCTGTGTGGAATTAGTGGAGGTATTGGTTTATTATTGTCACTTGTACCAAGGTATAGTGGAAAAACTTGTCTTGCATACCAATCGTACAGGTCAATTCATTACACAGTGCAGTTACATTGAGTTAGTAGAGAGTGCATTCAGGTAATACAGGTAAAAACATCAACAGTATGAGTAAAGTGTCAGAGCAATAAGGTGCAAGGTCACAACAAGTTAAATTGTGAGGTCAGAGTCCATCTCA
Source organism: Rhina ancylostomus (assembly GCA_030265395.1). NCBI lineage: Eukaryota > Metazoa > Chordata > Chondrichthyes > Rhinopristiformes > Rhinidae > Rhina > Rhina ancylostomus. The sequence goes on from JARFYF010000001.1 coordinate 59,886,742, forward strand.
TTGTATAAGGGAACTGTTCAATAGTCTTATCACAGTGGGGTAGAAGCTGTTCTTAAGCCTGGTGGTACGTACGTGCCCTCAGGCTCCTGTATCTTCTACCTGATGGAAGAGGAGAGAAGTGCGAATGACCTGGGTGGGTGGGGCCTTTGATTATGCTGGCTGCTTCACCAAGGCAGCAAGAGGTAAAGACAGAGTCCAAGGAGGGCTGGCTATTTTCCGTGATGCGCTGGGCTGTGTCCACAACTCTCTGCACCTTATTGCGGTCCTGGGCAGAGCAGTTGCCATACCAAGCCGTGATACATCCAGATAGGATGCTTTCTATGGTGCGTCGATAAAAGTTTGTGAGTGTCAAAGGGGACATGCCAAATCTCTTTAGCCTCCTGAGGAAGTAAAGGCACAGGTGAGCTTTGTTAGCCATGGCATCTACATGATTTGACCAGAACAGGCTATTGGTGAGGTAAATGTGGTATTTGTGCTACATAAAATAAAACAAGTCTTGATGTCTTCTCACTGCAGTAAAAAATACAGGGCTGGATTCTCCTGTAGGGGCAGTGGTTCATTTGGGGTACGTGACACAATTTGACAGGCAGTCCTACAATTTCAGTAGGCTGTTGATGGCCTCCATTTTAGAACAGAGTTCCCATGGAGCTTAGCATCCCATTGGAAACCCCCACCCTTGAATTGGCACAAGGGCCCATAATTGGCGATTCAGGAGAAAACTGTATGAATCGGCACATCACTGTAACAAACCAGCCCATTATGTGAAAAGGTCTATTTATAACAATCTCTACCAATTGAGAAAACAAATAGTAAATTCATTTTGCAATTGGATGGACAATGAGTAAGGAAATTATGCATCAATTATGTAGTGCTTATTGGGACCACACTTGGAGTATCTTGTATAGTTTTGGTCTTTTTAAAAGTTTCCTTCTTTAAAAGAAGGATAAGTATGCAAGAGTGATTCACGAGATTTATTCTAAGAATTATAGGGTTTCTCTTTGAGGAGAGATTGAGTAATATGGAAATATATTCTCTCCTTGGAAGTACAAGAAGTGATTTAATTCTTATGAGTCTTGATGGGGTAGATACTGTGAATGTTTCCCTTGCAATGGAAGGTCTAGAACTGGAAGGCAACATCTCAGGACAAAGAGTTGGCCATTTAGGACTGAGATGAGGTATGTCTTCACTCAGAAGGTTTTTTGCCTTTAAAATTCTGTAGATCAGTAGGCTGTCTTTAATATGTTCAAGATGTTTATGAATTTTTGAATCGGATGGAAAACTGGATTATGCATCAATTATGTAGGTAAAAATTTGTACTTGATCTTGCTGAAAGACAGAACAGGTTTGGAGAGTTGTTTCAACTACAGGTTCTATTTCTTGTGTATTACACCACATTTTAATTTGGCATTAACATTACATGTTTAATTTCTTTCCCTCTCCTCTCTGCCAATATGCAATACAGAGACCTACTGCACTGGCCAAAATTCTGGGAGTATATCGAATAGGCTACAAAAACTCTCAGAATAATGCTGAGAAGAAACTTGATCTTTTGGTTATGGAGAATCTTTTCTATGGGAGAAAAATGGCTCAGGTATGTAGTAGCAATAATTGACAATGGTTTGGTTTCACTTTTTTAGTTTCTAATTCAAAATTGTTTTATAAGATATTGTATCTTATAAAGAATTATGTTAAAGAATTATGAAGTTCAAATAATTGTGAAATTCAAACAATTGCTATGTCCTGTTTATATGCCCCACTCATGTACAGCAATATGTGGTTTCATTAGACAGCAAAATATATAGATTTAGAACCCAAGATGCATCAGTTGCTACTTGACTCTGATCCACTGCATAAATAGAAATGGTATGATGTCTTTGAAATATCACCCATGTTTAAATTTTGGGCTACTAACTGATATCCAGTCCATGGAAACATTGAACACTGCAGCTCCACCATTTAGACTCACTGGACTTAAATTCTTAATACTTTCTTATTAAAGCCAAGCCATGTGCATTTTTGAATGTCCTTGTATAATTGCTTTTTTCTCCCCATTCAGGTTTTTGATTTAAAAGGTTCCTTAAGAAATCGAAATGTTAAAACAGAAACTGGAAAGGAGACGTGTGATGTGGTATTACTGGACGAAAACCTTGTAAAAATGATTCGTGATAATCCTCTTTATATTCGATCGCACTGCAAAGCTGTGCTGCGGGCATCCATTCATAGTGATGCATACTTTCTATCAAGCCACCTCATCATTGATTATTCACTCCTTGTGGGCCGGGATGACACAACAAACGAATTGGTTGTAGGAATTATCGGTAAGTAGAACATAAATTGGTTTATGATTTTAATCTGTTGCACTAATGTTAAATTCTAATGCAATATGAACATTGTTACCTCTGCTTTACAGACATGAGGTGAATCTGAATTCAAGTGGTGCGGAATGATAGGTCTTCTTTCATATTAGGGAAATTCTTTGGCCTTTCATAGAAACCCTTTTCTTAACCAACTTATACTGGGAATCACACAAGACTGGCAGGAATCAACAATGGAATACAGGCAGTCCCCAGGTTGTGTATGGGTTTCATTCCTGAGAACTGTCCGTAAGCCAATTTCTCCATAAGTTCAGAAACATCCATTTTCTATAACTAAAAATATGGTATTATTCTACACTAGCTATAATTATTGCACTTCATTGATTAATTACCCTAGCGCTACCAGTACTTAAAACTAGTGGAATATACACTGTATCCAGTCCTAAATGAATACCATTAAATATTATTCTAAGTTTGAAAAATATATGCAAGAATTTTGTAAAGTCAGGTCACTTGTAACCCAGGGAGCCTCTGGATGTCACACTGAAAGAGCACCTAGTTTGTGTCTGTAAGTTTAATCCTTGTTCCCAGGTTATTTCCCTCAAAATAACTTCTGAATGTTTTTTTAAATTTAGATTATATCAGGACGTTTACTTGGGATAAAAAGCTTGAAATGGTTGTAAAGTCCACAGGCATCTTAGGTGGACAAGGTACGTCTATAAATGATTGTTTATAGGCACCTCGTACAAATAGAACTAATATTTAAAACAAAATGAATCAAAAATGTACTACAGGGTTAAAGGCTTCAAATATTGTTGCCATTGAGGCAAAATTAGGAATAGTGTTCATATCCAAGTTCATTCTTTCTTTCCATCCATATAATATTTTAGAAGAATTAATTACATTTTCTACATACCATCCCACCTTTCACCAGATCAGCATGTACTAAACACAAAATCTGGCCTTTGGAGCTTACTTGCAATAAACCCACTGTCTTTCCTTAGTGTCCAAGAGTTATTCTGCATTGACATTATCTTGCCATTGTTATAACTACAGAATAACTTTTTGCTCTTACGTAGTTCAGTTTTTGTGCTTTATACTTGCGCTTTCCACTTCTCACTATATGTTATGAGACATTGTATTTCCACTCATTGTTATTCATTTCATACAAATAAAAATGTCTTTGGTTTCCTTTAATGATTTTTCCTGGTTAGAACAACCAAGTATTATATCAGGCAGGTAGAAAGTGCAGAGGGATTTTCAGTATTTGAGTAATGAAGTGCAATCTTGATAAATAGTTAAGATTCAAATCTATAACATGCATCATATTTTCTGTATTTACAGTGTCTGGTCCAGACCAGCACAAAATTAACTAGGACCCAAGAGTTTGTTTTTCAGATCTACAGATATTTAGTCAATTAAGTGTCTTGTTTCAAGCAATTAGTTTTAGTATCATTTCAATATTGTTCTGAATATAAATTTTGAATCACCTTGACTTTGAAGAATTGATAATATTGCTAATTTCTTTGCACAGGGAAAATGCCAACTGTGGTTTCCCCAGAACTTTATAGAACACGGTTCTGCGAAGCAATGGACAAATATTTCCTGAAGGTGCCAGAACACTGGACAGGCCTGGGTGTGAACTGCTGAAAAGATAAGGCAGTACTCAAGATAACATTACTGAATGTATACAAATGAAGAGGATACATTTCCATTTTGAAAGGAAACATTCCATGAACAGCACTAAGTCAGAAACACTGAACAATGATGTTTCATTACAGTATTGAATTGGAACAGGAAGAAATCATTTGCCATTTTCACTGAAAATGTCTTAATTTTGAAGTTTAATTTGGATGAATGAAAGTTCCTCTTTTGTAAAAAAAATAAGAGTGCATTTAGCATTTCAAATGGTCCTATTTGAGGGTTATAAATGAGACCTGCAAAACTTGAATTTTGCTTCTACTTTGTGCTTAGAATAAAGAATTGTATGATAATGGTTCAATTTATTAAGGGTTTATCTTATAAAAGCACAGAACTGCTCTCAGATGATTAGTTCAGTATGTGTACATACATGCACTGTAATTGCTCTTTATAACTCTTTTTGTGAAATAATAGAAAATGCATGTTATATATGGGGTATTTTTTAAAAAAAGATTCTCCAGAGTGCAGGAGCTATGTTTAAAACAAAACTTGCAACTTCAGTATTTGTATTTAGGCTATACTGCCTGTAAGTAAAAGATTGGATACATTTCAGTATTGATTCAACTGTCCCACTGCAATATGTAGCTGCAGGGCAGATGAAGCTCAAAGTAAGTTTTCAAAATTTAGAAATGTTGCCATGATTTTTTTGTTTTAAAAAGAACTTTGGATTGTAGTATTCATCCATTTGTTGCACTTTCTATTTTTTTGCTCTAAAACGGGTACAGAAATAGATTTGTAAATAGTGCTTAAAAATAGCAAATAATGATGTGGGTTTTCTTGCGCTCCTGTTCCATGCCGTTAACTTTTTAGAACTAATACCAGAAAGAATTATACATCAAGTTAAATGTAACAACTATTAATGGTGCACTTTGAAAAGTTGCTTTTGATCATGTTCAGAAACAGATTATCTGCATCTAAGATATGAATTTAACTGCAAGGTAAAATTCATTTTAGAGGCTTCTTCATGAAAAATACTACCAAAACAATATCCAGAAATCTGGAGTAGCAATGTACAGCTGTTCAATGGATTCTATAAGATGTTTTAATGATGCTTAAAATAGGTTAACTTATTCAAAACCTTGTCGATACCTTTTGGGGGGGAGAAAACTCTTATCAGTGGATATTACAATAAAATATTAAGAGCAAATGTATGTCAATTCACTTGACATTTATATTGTTGAAGGCTTTAAGTTGATATTTTGTTAGGTCACGTGCAGTGACATTTTAAACTGTCATGTATTTCAGGGAAATGCTAGGGCATCGAAGTTGCTGAAACTTATCAGATTTTCTTCTGGCATTTAAATTACATTTGTTAGAACACTTCAAACTCATTTATTGCATTTTTGAGCTTTGGTGCTACTTTGCATTACTAGTCCTGTCATTAATTGCTCCTGCACATGAACTTTATGTATTCTACCTGCTAGAGTGTCTCTTTACCCCTCTAATGTCAAGAGAAATACAGCAAGAAGTCCCAGCGATGAACCAGGGGCCTCTTCCACTCTTATTGGGATATATCACCTGCTAAAACATGAGTTTGTTAAGGGTGAAATGAAGTAAGGCAGACAGAAACTGATGTATAGCACAAACACCAACATTGACCTTTGGGACTAAATAGCTTGTTTCTGCAATCTATTAATTGAATACATTCACTGATACTGAGGGTGAGTGAAAACTGCCACATTTATTTAATATTAAATAGATACGAAGTGATATTTCAATATGAATGTATATTTCCATTTTTTAAAGCATTTTCTATCGTCAATGTGAAGTAATTAAGATGTTTTTCTTTTGATAATTCTCAACAAAACATTGACTATTAAGACATTGTGCAAGGAGCAAATTACAATGCAGCTACCATGGAACCAAATCCAACCCAAGTCTTGCTGCTAGCTTTAGATTATCTATGTCTGACATAATGCCAGTTAAAGTAATTCAAAACATTTTGAAAATGTACAACCATTTCAAAAAAAGGTTTCTGCACTTGGTTTACGAAACATTGGACCTTAATTTTTTGGAAACTTGGCACTATAGTGGTGATGCATTAATAGTGAAGCTGTAACTTGTATGTAAAATTTCCTGGAAATAATGGAATAAATGAGTTATGCCATTGGTTGCATTGACCATATTTTGTTGGGAGGATTCACATAACTCTACTGATAGTTTCATCTAAACCAATAAAATTTGCTTTAGTTTCTCAATGCATCTTTTCAAAACTAAAACAGAAATGCTGGAGGTGGAGTGTACTTGCAACATTGTGCCTTTACTCCCTCTGACTCCCCAGCCATGACAACAGTATTTATTCCACATGAATAGTTAGAGTTCAGTGTCAGCTATGATTTGGGAAGTGCAGTCTGAGCTTGCAGAGAGCTGTTTAGAGTCATCTGTTGCATAAGTTGGATGATGTCCAAGCCCATTGTGCTTGGAAAGAATAGCCACCAGCAAAAGTGTCTCTGGCTTTTGAGGACTTGACCATCATGTATCCCATCAAAGGTGACATATAGTGTACCAGTTTTGGCTGTACAACATCCAGGTGATCTTCAGTTCATTGCCAGCAAGAGGTACGGAGAGACACAATAGGAATGACAGTAGGAGAGAACATGGGGGTTTGGGCATTTCCACTTCTTCCCCATTGTCTCCCTTCATTTACAGTCCATCTCATGTCAAAACTGAGTGTTACCTACACTGGTGGAAGTGCAGCAGTCTATGGTGAGGTCTTCACAGCTTCCAAAGCCCAGAGAACATTGGGCAAGATTTCAGCAGTCAGAGCAGGAATCTACTGAAGCTATAAAAGTTGTACTGGAAAGAGGAAATGCAAAGATTTAATTTAACAGGATTGTACAGGTTAAAGTGCTGCACAATGTTAAAATTTCAATTATTCAGCATATGAATATTATCTCACTTTATTTTGCTTAATGCTTGAACAAGTGGCTTTTTAGTGTGTGAGATGGTAAGATATGCATGTTAGGATATTTGAGTACTTGTCCTCTAATTAGAAATCTTCTTGTGGTAGGTCAATTCGCAAACCACCTTAGTTTATTGGATGATTTGCTTTACTCCACTACTAGCTCTGCAAAACTCTTTTGAGGGAGTTCTGTATTTGCTAATTAATTGCTGATTAAACTCAGCACAGTGTTGGGATTGGTGCTTAGGCACGGTAGTCTAGTGGTTAGCGCAACACTATTATAGCTCCAGCAAATCAGGTTCAATTCCAGCCACTGTAAGGAGTTTGTATGTTCTCCCCGTGTCTGTGTGGGTTTCCTCCCACATTCCAAAGACAAACAGGTTAGGAAGTTGTGGGTATGCTATGTTGCCGCTGAAAGCATAGCAACACTTGTGGGCTGCCCCCAGAACACTACACAAAAGATGTATTTCATTGTGTGTTTTGATGTACATGTGACTAATGAAGATATGACTGCAGAGCCATTAAACTTCCCAGAACCACTTAAGTCTTTCGTATTC
>JARFYF010000001.1:59913862-59933052 GCA_030265395.1 Rhina ancylostomus
AGTAGTGGGAGGGTCAACCCACAAAGGCTGCCCCTAGTCAAGGAGATGACCTACCAATCTAACACTATGTAGTGACACTCTTGGACACATAATGCTATGTAGCTGCCATGCATCCTAACAAGGAAATAAATTCTATTGGAACACATGAGATGAGAATATTCTTCTGCTTTCTATGTAATAACATTCAGATGCAGAGTGCAATATGCATGTTACCATGGGTTCAAAGTGTTTTCTGAAAGATTCAGAGGTGGTATAAGAAGACTTCTTACTCAACAGATAGCGGTGATTTGGAATGCATTGACATCATGCATATTGCTTTCAGGTTAGATTGTGGCCTTCGGTGGGGAACTGGATCAATTATCCATGGCTGTGAATGGGAGAGCAAGACAATAGAACTGAATGAGTTGCTCTGCAAAGAGTTGGCACAGAATCAAAGGACTGAATGGCCTCGTTCTGTGCTGTAATGGTTCCACGACTCAGTCATTCTATATAATGAGTTCAGTGCATTTAACAGAGGATGTAATTCTTTCTAACAGCATTCAGTTACAGAACAGCACAGTGACACCACTAATAGTTCCAGCAATCCAGGTTTAATCCTGACCTCAGGTCCCGTCTGTGTGGAATTTGCATTCTCCCGTGTCATTTCCTCTGGTTATACCAGTTTCTGCCAGTATCCCGACGGTGGTAGGTTAATTGGACACAGTATGTTTTCCCCAGTGAGTGGTAGGATCTGTTGAGGGAGTGGGGGGAGAGGGGGTGGGGAAGTGAGAGTTGATGGAAGTGTGAGGAGAATTTTTTAAAATGGGATGAGTATAAATGGGTCCCTGATTGTGGACAGGGCCTTGGTGGGCTTTAGGGTTTGTTTCTGTGCTGTATGACTCTGAGAGCTGCGCTTATCCAAAACAGCAACCACTATTAAACTGGAGAGCTTCTGAATCTGAAGATGCACATCTTTGAATATTCTGCTGAAGTGCAGCTTGTTTCTGAACATTATTAGTTAGCTCTGAACAAATAATTCGATAACCAGCACCTGCTGTGCTAGGACATTATTTTATATATTATCACAACAGGATGTGATCTTCCATTACTGCCTCTGCAGACTGAGGCAATCTTTACCTATAATTGAAGAACACCCAAGGCACATAAAATAAACATCTTGAGGTACAATTATGTTCAACCAACAGTCAAAAAAGCAAATTCCCACAGAGGATTTAAGCTGCAGAGAGGGGTGGCAGTGGAAAGAACAAAGGGAACGTCAGTGATAGGATAGAGACTAAGGTTGTTCAGGTGACAGAATTGCTCTTCAAGAGGGAAACAGTTGTTTGTAACATATCCATCTGGAGGAGCATCAATAGAGCAAGGTGTGAGAACAATGAAACCTGCTGGAACTATGCTATTGACCCATGGATACATTCTCTCCTCTTCTCTCTTCATTCTCTCCTTTCCCATCAGGCAGAAGGTACAGGAGCCTGAGGGCATGTACCACCAGGCTCAAGGACAACTTCTACCCCACTGTGATAAGACTGTTGAACCTTATACAATGAGATGGACTCTTGACCTCACAATCTACCTTGTTTGACCTTGCACCTTATTGTCTACCTGCAGTGCACTTCCCTGCAGCTGTGACACTTTAGTTTGCATTCTGTTATTGTTTTTACCCTGTACTACCTCAATGCTCAATTGATCTGTACGAACGGTATGCAAGACAAATTCTTCTCTGTACCTTTGTAGAAGTGACAATAATAAACCAATACCAACACCAAAAACATGCCTAGTTTGTACCTGAATTGTCTGCTCCTGAAAGCTCTTTGTTGCTTTGTTACTGTTTTTACATAAATGTTACTGCTTTTACATTTACCTTTTCCAGTTTGCCTTTGATCTATTGCTGCTAAAATGAGCTTCTTCCCCATTTCCTGCTCCATTTCTTTAAATCGAATTGTACTGTGATTGCCGTTAGCAAGATGATCTCCTCATCCACACTCCACTCACCCTGTTTTGTTTCCCACAACCAAATCAAGCTCATTCCATTTTGGATCAAGAAACACTGGGCAAATTTTCCCTTTGGCAATTTCTGAAATTCCCCTGCCTTCCTACCTTAACATTAATGTTTTCTCTTCATTTGTTTGAGGACAATCGAAGATGTGTAAGATTATTTACTTTTGCCCTACTTTGTTGTTCAAGTCGTAGAGTAAACTCAACACTTTTGCTAGGACATCATCAAGTTGTGTTGAAGGTACACTTATAATATTTCAGTTTTCTGATCAGCGCTCCCATCTTGTGCAGCTTGTCGTAGGTAATCATTTCTCTGCCTTTCATATCAGGTGCTAATAGGTTTGCTTCGGAATTCTCAACGTAGGCACCTCGTTATTTAGTCCTTTGTTAGAAGTCACAGGTGTAAACACAACAGACTATAAAGTAAATGTCCTGAAAGTGAGTCGGTGGTCAAAAAGAACAGGTGACGGATCATGGGAGGATAAAATTGTACCTTACTTCGGGCTCCAGGTACGTACTCAACAAAACTACTTAAATCTCTCCATTAAACTCCCACCCTTTACCCAAGTGATAATTTCTCATGAACCTTTGGGTCACACAAATTTGGAATGAATGAGGCACGTTCAACAATTGAACGGTAAATATTCATTGTGCCAATTTGTGGATGGATACCAGAGTTAAATCACTCAGTAGAAAGTGAGGAAAGCTCAACTGTTTTTGGTAGAATTTGACATTGTTTACCCAATAGAAATTAACATTCGGGTGTTGTTTAATGGAGTGTCATTTCTGATGATGAAAATCTTGGGTCTTTTCCTTTCAAGGTGTAATCCTCAAACCACTACCTTAGTTAATTCTTAATCATGGTTAATCCTTAAGGATTAAGGTTAATCCTTAAACCATTACCATAGGCAAGTTATATCAATATGATTTATCCACATTGACTTATAAAAGCAAAAAGATAAGTAAAATATTTATAAAAGCAGATCTCCCGTAAAATTAATGCCTGGTTGGTGCTTGTTAAGCATTCAGTGCAAGAGGCTGTGACAGTTTTCCCTCGTGTGTCCCACCATTGCAGATGACTCAAAGAATATCAGGTGAGCCTGGGATTTGTAGGGGGTGGTTATTGGTCAAGGATCTAGGGTAAAGGCCAGCTGCAGAGATCTGTAGTGTAGAATAGGTTTAGTATCTGGGGAAGGATGGATTGGTAGTCATGCGTATGTTGGGAAGAAAGAGGGTATGAATGGTGGCTGGGGATGCATTATGCTTGGCGGTCAGCTGTTCATGCACAAGTATGATGGGCAGATGTTTCGGAGTTCAATGGATAGGCCAGGTTCCTGAGTACCCAAGAGGAGAGGGTACTCATGAACCTGGCCCAGCCATTGACGATAACCTGCGTCAGTTCCCAGCATCTTTAGGTCTCACAGGAACAGTGAACAGCTGCTTTGCATCTTTTGGCAGAATGTCTCATCACCAGAACTTTCAAAGAAGCACTGAGACCTTGCTTGACTCTGGTGAGGAGGGCCATCTTGATCGTATCATTTATGCACAGTCTCAATCCCATTGCATGCTGCCCTCAAAGGAGCTGTGTTGGGAATGAGACCATCATCCATTTATGTCAGGAGCATGTGTTTGCCAAGAAGTTCCAGAAAAGCAGGTAACGGTCTTTGTCAGGTTCATCCCATATAGCTGTGTAGCACAGGATTAATTTGGTCTGCCCAAAACTTGTTGGTCTTCCAGTGCAAGGAGTTGTTTGCCACTGAGTGTTGTATACTTGCATGTTCTAAGGTCTGGGACCGTGCGCCAAGGTTCACTCTGAAGGCTGGTACAGCTGTCACAGATTAGGGCTCTCCTGCCATTGCACACTGCTGGGGCTGGAATCTGCGTTTAAAAAAAATAAATCTATCAGACATTGCTCTTGGAATGGATGTGAAAATGAATTTGATGTCTGGCTGACATAATACAAATCTTGTAAGTAAATGGAATGATATCTCCTGCAATGTGAATTGTGACATATGAATGTATTATATTATCTGTTTGCAATTTATATGAATAATATATATTTTGGGGGAGATGTGTGTGGGTTACAGAGGACACAGTCTGTGAAGTCAGGAGTAACGATGATGGTAGTGGTGATCAAGAGTGCTTGTATGCAGTTGGATGCCACTGTGTTTGTCAGGGATCCTCTCTGCATTCATGCATCAAACACAGGGAGGATCCAGGACCAAAGTCACAGACCAGTCAACTTGTGTAAAGTCCACAGTTCTCAATCACATTTAATTTTTCTAATGAAATTGAATCATGCAGCATTCCTTTAAGTGTTAGCATTAGTGTTAGGTGGGTTAGGAAGTTGTGAGTGGGACACCACATAGAACCTGCAAAGGGAATATGGATAGGTAAAATGAATGGGCAAGTATTTGGCAGATGGAGTATAATGTGAGGTTATCAATTTTGGAAGGAAGAATGAAAAAAACAAATCAATATTTAAATGGACTAATATGACAAAATGTTGCAGCACAAATGCATCTGGTGGCCCTGGTGCTCGAAACACAAAAAGTGAGTGTACAGGTACGACAAGTAATTAGGAAGTCTAATGGAATGATTGCCTTTATTGCAAGAGATATGGAGTGTAAAAGTAGGGAAGTTTTAATGCAACTTTACAGGGGATTGGTGAGACCTCACCTGGAATACAACTGATAGATTAAGTCTCCATATTTAAGGAGGGATGTACTAGCATTGGAGGCAGTGCAGTGAAGGTTCACTGCATTATTTTGTTGCATAAAGGAGTTGATGTATTAAGAAAGGTTGAGCAGCTTGGGCCTGTATTCACCCGTGTTTAGAAGAAAGAGAGACAATCTTATTTAAACAAAGACGATTCTGAGAGGCTAGATGTCAAGTGACTGTTTCCCCAAGTGAGGATATGACATCTTTTCAGAATAAGTGGTCACTCATCTCAGATAGAGATGTGTAGGAATTTCTTTACCTGGAAGATGGTATTACTTAGAATTCTGTACTCCAGGGAACTGTGGAGGTAGAGTCATTGAATATATTCCAGGTGGAGATTGACAGGCATTTGAACACAATGTAACAGAGTTTATAGACAGCTCAGTTTGTTCTAAAAGCTTGGTTCTCTCTTGGTCACACTACATAAACTGGTGCAGATCCTGTTTAGTTCACATTAATTAATCAACCAATGTGCACAAGGAATGTAATGAGAAATAACCATTCAACTTCTCAAAATCATTGAGACCACTGACCCTTTATACTTTGTTTATTCTGCATTTTATCTAATATTCAGAAGGAAAAAAAACAACAAATAAAACTTCCAACATTGCAAGAGAGTTATCAAATCCACATTGATGCTGAGGACACATAAGGAGACATGAGGGCGCAGAGATATGTTTATATGTTCTAAGGAACGTTTTAAAAGGAACTGAAAAGTTTTTGAAGAGAATTCTAGAATATAATTCCTTGACAATTGAAGGCATTGTGTCAAAGCTGAAGCAGTTTAGTTTGGAAATGAAAAAGAGTTCAGGAATTAGAATTAGAAATAAGTGAATGCTGTTGTAAATTGCAATATTGGATTGCTATTCATGCTTGATTTGTTCCAAAAATGAGATTTCCACACTTTCAGCAGTAAAAGTGCTATCCCCCTCTATTACATCGCCTTTGCTTGTGCTGAAAGAATTTAAATGCTGTCAGGATCTCTTTAATCTTTTTTTCTCCATGAATTTGACTCATAAATTTTATTTGACTCATAAATTTTACTTTAAACTCATTTACTGAATGGTTGTCTGTTGCAGGTATATTTTGCCCAGTCTAAGTTACCTGTTCATTCTACTCTGGTGTTTAAAGATCGTGCCTTCTGATGCCTTCAAATACAATACATTTCTAAGCTTACCTTATAGTTATCTCTGATACATCAGTGCAATGAAGGGCCAAATGGCCTACTCCTGCTCCTCCTTATCATCTTAAGTTTATGTGTGGTATGTTTTTCTTTTTCTACGTTCAGTGACTTGACATTTTACCTTTTCTAGTTTCAAGCTTTTATATTCTTATTTGTCTCTTACTGATTTGTGGGGCAGTTCATCGACAGTCCTTTGATATTTTACTGATTGGCACTTGTGTTGGTCAACACTTAGTCATCCTTTAGACAAGATCCTGTTTTTTGACAGATGAATCTTTTGATTGTAAGTCATATTCTTTTTATCTGACCTCTCCCCTCTCCACTCCCTGTGAGCCTTTGGCTTTCTGCTGCATTTCTGACGTGTTATCTCTTCCACATCTCCCTGAAACTTCAAGATATTTTGCATTTTACTTATCACTTGTCACTTGTCTTTTCCACTATCATCTCAGTAAGAACAGGAGCTTTTGATGAAAGCTTGTTCCAGAGGTAAAGCGCTGTATTGTTATGCCCTGCTCTGTGATGCATTTCTTTTGCAACAATTCATGTGCCTTTGTCCTGAATCTGATTATGAGCTGAAATCTTTCTTTCAAGGCAACTGATTACAGAATTCTCTGGAGTTGCAATGACAGACAAAAGGTTAAAGCCTCTTTTCATTTATGAAAATAGTTTGAGATTCAAACGGGATATAACTTAGTCACAGTTTTCTCCCTGCAGTTGATTCAGTCTCTCCAGCTGTAGAAATGAGAGTCTGTTGATGACAAAAATTCTGCAGTTTGTACCCCACACTTCGACCAGCGATAAATCTGTTAATTGGGCAATGTGCCAAGATTAACAAGAACCAGTGACTCTGTCCATCATGTTTAAGCACATTCCAGTTGTGTTGGAAAGATTTATGTCCTTTGAGCACTCCTGTCCACAGTGATGATTATGTTAGGGAAGGCACTAAAGAGATGCAATTTTGATTTCCTTTATTTATTTTTACAGGAACAGTATTGACATTCCTGTATTGAGTTGCCCTTGAGAAGGTGTTGATAAGCTGCCAACTTGAACTGCTGCAGTGACCTAGCATTGTGATGGGCCATTTTGGGAAGTAATTAAGAATCAACCACATTTATGTGTGTCTAGAATCACACATATGGCAGACGTAGTCAGGTTGGCAGATTTCCTTCTCTGTAGGGTGTTAGTGAAGTAGATGGGCTTTTACAACAATTCAGCAATTTTATGGTCACTATTACTCAGGCTAGTCTATTAAAATTCTTCATTTGTGAATGAGGGATTTAAACTCACTTCAGATCATTAGTCTAGGCCTCTAGATTAGGAGGTAAGCAATTTTAAAAATTATTGCAAGATAAAATAAATCATCATAATAAATTCTCAATAATGGAAATGATTACCAGACTGTAGCTTGGCTGCATATAAGGTCTTATGTTGAAGAAAAGGTACTTGATTGTAAGTCAGTTAAATTCTAGCATTGGGTGAACACACTGAGGTCTTCTCCCATTAATCTAGAAATTTTTATATTCACTTCCTTTTATTCTTTTTCATTTTCTTCTGATGTTTGACTCCATAAAATGCCCAGTCTTTCCTGCACATAGGTCTGTCATCCACGGAGGATATTTCAGTTGACCTTAAATTCATCTTCACTCAGGGAAAGTGATTGAAACTGTTGGTTTGTTAACTGAAGTGTTGCTCAGTTGTTGGCACCCCAGTCTCTGCATGCATAGATTGTGGGTTCCAGTCCACTGGAAGGACTTTAAGACAAGAATTCTAGACTGGCAGCCAGCACAGTACGGAAGGATTTTATTAATTTTGATGCACTATCAAAAGCACCTTCATTAGATTGAGATGTTAAACTAAATGCCAATTTATTCTCTTGTTGAACATGAAAGATCCTAGGACACTGGGCAAGTTATCCATAATATCCTTCATAGTATTTTTCTTGCAGTTACCTTCATTGAAACACTATGTGATTCTTATCACATGACTTTTAAAGGCCTTGCAGTATGCAAATTTACCACCAGTTTTGTTGCTGTAACTTGCACTGTTCCTTCAGCTGTTGAAAACTAACACAAGGAGTACCACCACTTGCTGTCCTCTTGGCAGACTGATTAATTTCCTTTAACTTCTAGTTTCTCTTTCCTATGTAGCATATTACTGTTCTGTTACTTGTTCCCGATTCCACATGCTTCCTTAACAACAGCCCTTCATATTATATCATGTCTCAAGCATTACCCTTATCAATACCTTCTACTGCATCTTCCAAAAATTCAATAAGGCTGACCAAGTGTGACCTTCTCTGATAAAATCTGTGCTGACAATTATAGTTTCAATTTTGAGATGTTTTTCCATTACCTCTTGGAATAAGGATTCTATTATCTTTCCCACCAGTGGTACAGAGCTATTTGGCCTATCATCCAGCAGACTTATTCAATCACCTATCTGATAAAATAAGTCAGATTAGCTAGTGCTTTCACAGTATTCCCTTCTTTAATATTTCTTACATATGCAGCAAACTAGAAGTTCTATCCACTATCTGATGTTCCCTGCCGACTTCGGCTACTTGTCTGTAGTAGATCTAATTTGTGACTGTATTGGCTCTGGTTCCACCTGCTTCTCCAGCTCAGCTCCTGTACAAGGTGTTCTGGATTCTCTCCTCATACACCCTTGTTATAAATGTTCAAGATGCCAGTTCCTGAGCAGGTGCTTGCTGTTGTGAGATCAAGTAATCTGCACCTTCAGGAAGGCAGGCCTCTCCCTCCTATACTGGCATAGACATCTTCACACTTCCAGCATTGGCACAGAAGGAAAGTCATCATGGCATTTAGTACAGTAGGAGATGAGAGGTTGGTGAAAGCAGTTGCACTTGGCGATGCAAATAATGTGTGATGAGATAGGTTCTGTTCAGGAAAAAAAGAGGAGGAGGTGCGAAGAAATCTGGCACAGTTATTTCTTCTGCATTGCCAATCCTCACGGGCATGACTCGCCCTGAAGCCAGCATGCATTCTTTGAAGCAGTCCTCTGAGACTCTATCAGTGACTGGCTTTGGAGGTGTTTGATGAATATATTAGTTGTGATACAATAGTCTGGTAGGCAGTGGTCTATGAACCTTGGGGTTGCAAATTTTGTGAGTGCGTGGATGGAGGATTAGGAGTTAGAGTGAGTTGTAATGTTGTGATTGTAGGGGTGTGGGGTTATATTTTGAATTGTGGAATGTAGATAATGGGGATATAATTTAGAAGTAAAACAGCAGCAATCTTTCCTCAGTAATGTAGGCAAAGTTATCAATCCATCGTCTGCATTGCAGCATGCTGTGAGACCCATGCATTTTTTGTCCATTAGCAGTGACAGCATTATCTAGAGAGCACTGAATCTCTTTTTCCTGTCCACCACACACATTAACTATTTTTACTGAGAAATTGGGCAATGCTTGGACCAGTTTCAATTCATTTGGTTTCATAACCAAATGTCTTCCTAAAATCACTGACGATGACTATGCTTTATGTTGGGGGATTCCAGCCGCTTCTGGATAATGAGATCATAACAGACTGGATCGGATGGGGATTTTTTCCCTGGAGTGAAGGAGACTGAGGGGTGACCTTATAGAATTGTATGAAATCACGAGGAGCAAAGTTAACTTAAATGGTCAGTCTTTTTCCCAAGGTAGGGTAGTCTAAATCTAGAGGCCATAGATTTAAGGTGAGAGGGGCAAGATTTAAAGGGGATAGAGGATGATGAGGAAGTGGTAGATGTGGGTAAAAGACATTTGGACAGGTAAATGGATTGGAAAGGTTTTGAGGGATATGAGCCAAATGCAGTCATATAGGACCACCTTAAGTAGGCAACTTGGCTGAACGAGTTGGGCCAAAGGGCCTGTTTCTGTGCTGTATGACTCTATGACTCTATCATGATTAATGTTTATGGACTGATGAACAGTCAGCAGCACGTCTCCTTGCCATTAGTTTCAAGATAAATACTTTGGTTCCTCCCTCTGAATGCTGTAATGCACCCAGATTAGAGAGGATGAATTTTATGGCCTCAACTGATGAACTGGTGTTGAACAACACTTGGAAGAAGCACTGGAAGTGGCAAGGGCTCAGAACATCCTCCGGGAGGGGGATTCCAGTGTCCATCACCAGGAGTAGCACAGACTGGACACAGCTACCTTACAATGGCAGATTGTGAGTGAACCAACAAAAGGATAAACCTATTTTACCCTTTCCTTAATAATCTACCTGTGGCAGATGCATCTGTCCATTGATGGCACTGGTAGAAATGACCACTGCACAGTTCTTCTGGGGATGGCCACGTTTTCATCTTTTATTGTGATGCCTAGCACCTACCAGTACTCAGCAGAATGGGGTTCAGAAAATCAGCCAGAATTCATATCACTGGCTGTTGTTTATTATTTAGTTCTATATAGCTGGAAAGAGTGTGTTTGAACATTGGTCAAGGTCAGAATCAGGTTGGGCTGTGGCACAAGGGCTTGTGACACTCACTGTCAAGGCTTGCAATGGTCACTTGGCTGGTGTGTCAGAGGATAGTGGAATCTTCTCCCAGTGCTGGTCTCCACCCTGTGGAATGGAGAGAGGAAATAAAGAAATATCAAAATATTTCTATCACGCAAGCAAGTGGTCTAAGATAGTTTTATAACACCATGAAGATTTGCTTCATTTTTGCTAAGGACCTGATATAAAATGGAAACATTAGAAAAAGGATAGGAGGAGGGTATTCAGCACCTCAAGCCTGGTCTTCTATTCAATCAGATCAGTGCAGATCTGAATTCCATATACTTGCTGAACAGTAACACACAAATTGACGTGTTTGATGGGGTTCTGAAACAAAGGGTAACATTGTGGATGCAACTCTCATTGGAACTTGGACTAGATCAAATGCTACATCAGAAAATTAAACCTTTCCCTAGAAGATTGCCTGTGCCTGTTCACAACTTTTTTTTAAAATGTCTGGCTTATCAACATTTGCTTTCTTTAAAATAATTCGCAAAGGTGAAATATTTAATGGCATTCAGTGATCAAAGATTGAGTGCTTGAGCAGATTTGATTTGACTAGCTGCTGAGACTGCAGTACATTAATTAAGGTCTAGCTGAAGGCTGTGCCAGTTTCGATATCATTCAGCTTCATCAAAGCTCATCTTGTAAAAACCTGAAAAGCAAATGCACTCATGCTCTGTGTAAACCAATGGAAGAATCTGATTTTACTTTGTGGCATCTCATGATTTAGGTTTTTTTTAAGTTCAATGGCTTGATTTGTGTGGTAAATGCAATCTCAAGTTTTGAACACTGCAATTACTAACATTTTGGTCCACACTATCCTTTCTGTCATGTCCATTTTTTGTTAGGGAAAGAATTTTTATTGAAATGTCATAATTTCTAAACTCTAACTGTGAGGGATTTAAGTTTGTCTTAGGACAAATGCAAAGACATCAATTGTATACACAAAAACATGATGTGCAGTGATAAAAAAATAGATAATGAGCTGTCACAACTTTCAATCAATCCAAGAATATTGATGTGGAATCTGCAATTCTGATTAAAGAATTTCTCCAAGTCAACTGCAAGGTCCATAAGACCATAACATGTAGGAGCAGAATTAGGTCATTTGGCCCATCGAGTCTGCTTCACCATTTAATCATGTCTGATTTTTTTTTCAACCCCATTCTCCTGCCTTCTCCCCACAACCTTTAACCTCCTTCCCAATCAAGAACCTATCAATCTCTGCCTTAACTACATCCAGCGACTTGGACTCCACAGCCCTCTGTGGCAATGAATTCCACAGATTCACCACCGTCTGGCTGAAGAAATTTCTTCTCATCTCAGTTTTAAAGGTACATCCCTTTATTCTGAGGCTGTGCCCTCTGATCCTAGACTCTCCTACTAATGGAAGCATCCTCTCTATGTCCACTCTATCCAGTCCTTTCAGTACACAGTAGGTTTCAATGAGATCCCCCTCTCATCCTACTGAACTCCATCAAGTACAGGGTCAGAGACATCAAATGCTCCTAATGTGTTAAGCCCTTCATTTCTGGGATCGTTCTTGTGAACTTCCTCTGGACCCTCTCCAGGGCCAACGCATCCTTCCTTAGATACAGGACACAAAATTGCTCAGAATATTCCCAATGTGGTCTGCCCAATGCCTTATAAAGCCTCATCAGTACATCCTTTATACTTATAGAATATGTTTATATTCTAGCCCTCTTGAAATGAATGCTAACATTGCATTTGCCTTCTTTACTACTGACTCAACCTGCAAGTCAACCTTAAGAGAATGTTGAACTAAGACTCCCAAGACCCTTTCCACCTCTTATTTCTGAATTCTCTCCCCATTTAGAAAATGGTCTAGACCTTTATTCTTCCTACCAAAGTGCATAACCCCACACTTCCCTGTTGTATTCCATCTGCCGCTTCTTTGCCCACTGTCCCAACCTGTCCAAGTTCTTCTGCAGACTCCTGCATCTGTGACACTACATGTTCTTCCACCTATCTGGGTATTATCTGCAAACTTGGCCACAATGTCATTTGTTCCATTATCCAAATCGTTAATGTATAAACTGAACCCTTGTGGAAGTCACCAGCAGCCAAATTGAAAAAGACCCCTTGATCCCCACTCTCTGCCTTCTGCCAGTCAGCCAATCTTCTATCCATACTAATACCTTGCTTCTAACACCATGGACTCTTACCTTGTTTAGCAGCCTTGTGTGCGGCACCTTGTCAAAGCCCTTCTGGCCTGCAGACAACTCCCACCAGTTATTTTTTTCCTTTACTATTCCTAAGGGCAGGCATGGTAGTGTAGCAGTTAGCGTAACGCAATTACAGAGCCAGAGACCCGGATTCAATTCTGGCCACTGTCTGTAAGGAGTTTGCATGTTCTCCCCGTGTCTGCTTGGGTTTCCTCCGGGTGCTCCAGTTTCCTCCCACATTCCAAAGACGTACGGGTTAGGAAGTTGTGGGCATGCTATGTTGGCGCCAGAAGAGTGCCGACACTTGCGGGCTGCCCCCAGAACACACTACGCAAAAGATGCATTTCATTGTGTGTTTCGAAGTACATATGACTAATAAAGATGTCTTGTCTTGTCTTGTCTTGTCTAACCAGCGTGATACCTCCTCAAAGAATTCTAACAGATTTGTCAGGCAAGATCTCCCCTTACCAAAAATGTGCTGACTTCCTCCTACTTTATCATATACTTCCAGGTGCTCTGAAATTTCATCCTTAATAATGTACTCTAAAGTCTTACCACCCACCGAGGTCAGGCTATAATTTCCTGACTTTTGCCTCCTTCCCTTCTTTAACAGAGTTGTCACATTTGTCATTTTCCAGTCCTCTTGGATACTCCCTGACTCCAGTGATTCTTGAGAGATCACTACGAATGCCTCCACAATCTCTTCAGCTACCTCTTTCAGAACCAGGGGGTTCTGAACCAGGTGATTCATCCACATTCAGGCCTTTCAGGTTCCCCAGCACCTCCTCCTTAGTAACTCACCTCTTCCCCTGACTCTCTTGAATTTCTGTCAGGTTACTTATATCTTTCACTGTGAAGACTGACCCAAAGTACTTAGCTCATCTGCCATTTCCCCGTTCCCCAATACAACTTTTCCAGCATCATTTTCAAGCGGTCCTGTATCCACTCTAGCCTCTCTTTTACCTTTCATGTATCTAAAAATAACTTCTGGTATTTTCTTTTATATTATTGGTGAGTTTACCCTTTTATTTCATCTCCTCAGTTTTTTAGTTGTCCTCTGTTGGCATTTAAAGGCTTCCCAATCCTCTGGCTTCCCATTAACCTTTGCCATATAGTATACCTTCCCTTTTGCTTTTATGCTGTCCCTGACTTCCCTTGTCAGCCATGGTTGCCTCGTCCTCCCTTTGGTGTGCTTCTTCTTCCTTAGGTTGAAATTCTGCTGAGTCTCCTGAATTACTTCCAGAAACTCCTGCCATTGCTGCTCCACTGTCTTCCCTGTTGGGACCCCTTCCAATCAACTCTGGCCAACTCCTCCCTCGTGCCTCTGTAGTTACCTTTACTCAACTGTAATGCCGATACATCAGACTTCAGCTTCTCTCCCTCAAACTGCAGGGTGAATTCAATCACATAATGGTCACTGCTTCTGAAAGGTTCCTTCACCTAAAGCTCCCAGATCAAGTCTGTCTCATTACTGCAAATCCAGAATTGCCTGTTCCCCAGTGGGCTGTACCTCAAGCTTGCTCTAAAAAGCCATCTTGTAGTCAATTTTATCAGCTGGACATCATTAGCAGTGATAACAGTCATAAGCGCTGTCCTTTGTTTGAGCAACCTTGGCCTGTTGCATTCAGAGGAGCTGAAGTGTGGGACTGGATAAATAGTCTTAAGTCCTTTCTCTACAATAGGCAGGAGAAATTAATGCCTTAACACCATTGCAATGGCCATTGCCATATTTCAGGTGGGCAAATATGGTGACTTCCATTTGCAAATTGGAGTTTCATGATATAACTAGGACACCTAATTATGAATTTCAGGGACACATGGCATGGCAGAGAATACAGTGCCCACACTCTGTCCTTGTGGCTTGGCACCAAGTAACTTAACTAGCCATCCTTAAGGTGACAACTAACCAAAAAGGTTCCAGTATTTGCAGTTTTGCAGTGTTCTCTCCTTATCAGAAAGGTGTCTGGGCAGCATTTTTTTTAATTGGTGGAGCCCTACATTTAATTAGATTTTTTAAGCACTACTTCCATCAGGTCCACACATACAAAACCATATAAAGGAATACTTGCAACAAATACAAACAGTTGGCAAACTAATCAGGAGGTGAACTGAAACCAGCTAAAACCAACTTCAGTCAACTGGCTTAGACATGTGTCATTTTACGATTTTCACAATCCTAATTCATCCTTTGATTAGACCATATGCCATGCATAATTGTAGAAAATAATTTTTCCTTCCTTTGGCAATATCATGTCCATGAAATATATTTCTGTGTTCAATGGAGAAAATATCATGTTGCATTGTTGTCCTCGAGCATCTTCTGTATATGCTGCAAAAAAAAGTACATTCCTCTGAATGTGGAAATGGCAAATTTTACATCAGATTATGACCTTCAAGTTATCTGTGTGCTCAGGTATAAGTAACATGCCAGGTTTTCTGATCAGAGGCAGTTACATGAGCATGTAAGCTTCACACTGTTTTTTATGATGAATAAGTAGAATATATTGTGATGCTTATTGCTGTATATTTATGTTGACAATGGCTTGATGTTTCTAACTGAGACACTTTAGAGCTTGAAAGTTCCAATCAAAATTATCTGAAGTTATTTGTGGTATCCTGACATGACCATGACAATGAACCCAGTGGAAAAGTACACAATAATAAGCAATAACCTCATGCTTAATGCCCTCAAACTTCATGATGTGCTCAAATTTTCAGTTTCTTTTAGTTCGTGGTTCACAGCTTTCTCCAGTTTCATAGTTTTTTTACTTTATGTAGGGCAATGTTATATAACCTTAAGTGTGTTTTATTCAAACTGAAATAGACATATGTCTACACCACTCTGATATTATTGAAGGTAAAAAGGGCAATTAATCAGATTGATTGTAATGGAAGATATGATCCATTACTTTGACCTGTCAGGTTTACCATACAGTATATAGGCACTCAGCCTGCATCACAAATTTCTTGTGGTTACATTAATTAGACCCCCTCCACTAACCCTACCTACTGTAGTTATCCAGGTTGTCCACCTGGTAATCCTGTTGCATATGCAAGCTGCAATTCTAATGCCTGATTCATTGCAATCAATTTTCTTATGAGTGCAGGAGCCAGACCAATAATAAAGATGGCAATGGAGGCAAAAACTCAAAGAAAAATTTTAAGATCTTATTAAATGTGGGGCTAGAAAGAGCCATTCTTACTTTAATAAGTTTCTCATGTGAAATTAAATTAAGAAATTGAAAAGGTTTATAATATTGTCTTGAATCCTTAGAGTAAAAATAATAACTGGCAAAGTAATTAGTTTATTATTGTCATATGTACTTAAATACAGTGAAAAGCTTCTGTTTGCATGCCATACAGGTAGATCATTCCATACGTAAGTAAACCTAAAATGTTGATGGCATCCAAGATAAATTAAATTGGAGCAGAAGTATTTTAACAGACAAGATGAAACAGCTCTCAGGAGTAAAGGATATGATCAGATTTACTTCCAAGTAACAAAATTTGTTGGCAAATTGCTCAGTGGACACTAGAGGAGAAGAGAGTGGATGTGATCATGATCAAGGTCTGTATGACATTTGTTAGGATACCGAGGGACTCTGCAAGGACAATTCAGGTGAAGTAACAAGTGATACTATAGTTATGGAAGTCCACATGTACTTTTTTATATATCCTTGAGCATTAGAATCTAACATGGTAGTAGTTATGATTGATCAATCTGGTTTTTGACTTTTAGTTACATTGCTGTGGACCTGGATGACAAGGACCACTCATTCTCAAGGTATTCTTGTTATATGCTTGACTGAATAGAAATTGTTGTCTGCCGTTATGAATGAGGAGCTGAAGGAAACTAACACGAGTGAAATAAAAAGTATTAGTATAGTACCCACCTAGACTAATCCCATTTTTCAACATTTGGTCCATAGCCTGCTGTGCTTTGGTAATGCTAGTGCTCACCCAGATACTTCTTAACTGTTGTGAGGGGACCTGCCTCCACTGCCTTCTCAGGCAGCGAGTTCGAGATTGCAGCCACCCTCTGGGTGGAAAAAAAAATTCCTCAGATCCCTTCAAACCCTTAATTCTTCTTTACTTTCAGGAAAAGTCTCTCACTATCCATCCTATGTTTGCCTCTCATAATTTTATCTACCTCAGTAGGTTCCCCCTCAGACTCCCCTTCTAAATGATAGCCAAACCCAGCCTTTCCTCAGAACTGAAGCATCCCTGGTAAACCCTCTCAGCACCCTCTCCTGTGCAATCACATCGTTATAGGGTGGTGAGCAGAACTGCGCATAGTTACCCTGCTGCGGCCTAACCAAAGTCTTATAAAGTTGTACAACAACTTGTACCTAATGCCGTGGCTAAGGAAGCCCAGCATATGGCTTTCTTCATGACCATATCTGCCTGCTGTGATCTCATTGTTGTTGAATACTTCCGAGGGCTTTACCATTCACAGTATATATACTTATTGGACCTTCCAAAATCCACCATTTCCCATTATTGGAATTAAATTCCATGCGTCATTGCTCAGCCCAACTTAGCAAGTCTTAGCCTAAGACTATCCTCAATATCAGCAACACCACCAATGTTTGTGCAATCTGCAAACTCACTAATTACATCCTGTACATTCATATCCAAATCGATAAACTGTATAGTATGTGATAAACAGTCAGGGTCACAGCTCCACTCTATGTGGAACACTGCTGGCCACAGGCTACCATTCCTAAAAGCAACCCTACACTAACATCCTCAGTCTTCACTTTACTAAGCCATCCTCGGATCCAATTTTACTATTTTCCTTGAATCCCATGGCTCTAACCCCTTGGAGCAGCCATCCACATGCAATCTTGTCATAGGCCTTACTGAAGTCTATGTAGACCACAACAACCATACTTGCCCTTATCAATATATTTTGTACCCCTTCACAAAACTCAAATTAGACAGGATCACCAAAGCTATGTTGACTACCCTGATTAATCCCCGTCTTTCCAAGTATAGATTAATCCTGTCCCTCTGAATTTTTACCAATAACTTCCCTATCACTGACATTAAACTCACTGGCCTATAATTACCTGGCCTTTCCTCGCTCTTCTTCTTGAGTAACGATACATTTGTTGTCCTTCAGTTATCAGTGCCCATTGAAGATTTAAAAATCTGTCAGGACTCCAGCAATCTCCTCCCATAGCAGCCAGGGATATATCTCATCAGGCCCCAGGGATTTATCCACCTGTATAAACATTAAGGTACAAGAGACTGCATATGCTGTAATCTGGAGCAACAATCTGCTGGAAGAACTCAGCAGGTTGAGCAGCATGTATGGGAGGAGAGGAATCGGAGACATTTCAACCCTACATCATGATTAATGCAGGGCTTCGAGCCCAAATGTTGACAATTCCTTTCCTCCTACAGATGTTGCTCAACCCAATGAGTTCCTTCAATAGATTGTGTGTTGCTTTTTATACCCATTAAGACATTAATATATCCTTTTTAATGTTATCATGCTCTAGAATACTCCCAAGCACCCCCCCCCCCAAAATCTACAGCCACAACACCTTTCTCAGTGAATACAGATGAGAAGTGTTCACTTAAGATCTCACCCATGTCCTCTATGCACAGGTTGCCCCTTTGGCCCCTAGTGGGGGATCCTCCTTCACTGCTTACCCACTTGCTCTTAATGTATTTGTAAAATGCCTTGGGATTTTCCTTAATCTTGTCTGCCAGTGATGTTTCATGGGCCCTCGACTCTCTGAATTTCATTTTAAGGTACCCCCTACACATTCAATATTTCTGAAGGGCCTCATGTATTTTCAGAACTCTATACTTTTTTTTTAAAATCCCTTATCAAATCCTCAATATCCCTTGACATCTGGTGGTCCATGGAATTACTGTCCCTAACTTTGACCTTAGAGGAATACATTGGCCCTGAACTGTCACTGTTTTACTTTTTAATAAGGCACCCACTTGTCAGATGTAGGTTTCCTACAAGTAGATACTCCCAGTCAACTTTTTCCAGGTCCTGTCTTACGATCCTGAAATCTGTCATTCCACAATTCAGAACCTTAATTTCCATATCACACTTATCCCTTTCCATAACACCTTGAAACTTACAGTTATAGTCACTATACACCAAATGCTCACCCATTGACACTTCAACCCCTTGCTTGACTTCATTCCCTCAGATTAGGTTTATTACAGCCCCTTTTCTGGTAGGACTATCCTCTTTTCTAGTAGGACTATCAATGTACTGGCTCAAATAGCCCTCCTAGTTGCAGTTTAAAAAATTCTAGCCCCCTCTAGGCCTTTCACACTAAGGTGATCCCAGTTAATATTGAGGAATTATACAAATATAACCCTATGCTCTTACACCTCTCCGTAATTTACCCACATATCAGTTCTTCTACCTCCTACTGACCACATCTAGGATATCCTTACTCATTACTGCAGTGATTGTCACAATGTTGAGCAAAGAGCAAGCTCCCAGAGAACCCAAGTGCAGCACACCAGTACAAGACTGGAGTCAGGATATTTCCTCAGGACCAAACACCAGCAGCAACTGGGAGGAATCTTGCCTCAGAGATCTGAGGAGGAATCCCAACACAA
>JARFYF010000001.1:59993841-60004015 GCA_030265395.1 Rhina ancylostomus
CCAGCATGGAATCCATGTGCTGAACAACAAGGCATTAATGGAGCCAAATTGAGGGCCAGAACTCAGAACCATGATATCAATAATGTCAGATTTTTCCACATTACATTCAATCTGCCGTTTTTTTTTTCTGTTCACTTGATCTATCTATAACCTTTTGAAACCTCTTGGCATCCTCCCCATAAGTCACACTTCAAACTATCTTATAGTCATTAGCAAATTGGATATGGTTTCTCCATCTAAATCATCAATCCCTGCAGCAATCTTGAATGAATATCACTACAAGAACATCAACAGTTCAAGAAGGCAACTCTTGGGCAATAATGACTTCTTGTGTATCATTAATTATTTTTGCCCTGTCATTGATGATCAACATTTTCAGCTGCTTTGGCCTTAAACACTTGAATTCCCTTGCTAATTCTCTCAGCCACACCCTCTCCGTCAAGCAAGATATGCATTTACATAGTACCTGTCAAAGATTTGCAATGAATGTAATACTTTTTCTGAGTTTTCACTGCTGTAATGAGAGGAATGAAGCAGGCAATTTGTGCACAGCAAGCTCCCTAAAACAACAATATGATAATGAGCAGATTATCTGTTATTGTGACAAACAGTGGGCAGAACACTTTCCTACTTTTCTTCAGAATACTTCCATGGGAAATGTTATACCCACTTGAGTGGATTTAACAATGGATTGAATGGAAGGCATCCCTGATTTGACAGCACTTTTCATTACTGAAATAGCATCATTATTTGCCTCATCACCAAAGACTTGAACTCACAGCCTTCTGACTCACAGCCAAGAATGTCATCAACCTTACTATAGCTGGCAATGTAAAACACACAAAAGCTACTATTTTGTCTTAGTTGTTAGTCAGATATAATAAGAAGAACTTCAATAAGCTATCACACAAGAGATTATTAAACAAAAACAGTGTGGGGGTATTGGGAGTAATATACTGACATGGATTGAAGATTGGTTAACAGACGGAAAATGGTAGAGATAAATAGGCATTCAGGTCCTCATCCTGCTTATTTTATGTTCTTGTATATCCTCCTACACCTTGCAATGTGGGTCTATGTCAAGTTGTCTTTCATAATTGCTTCTGTTAGTGTTTTGGAGTTTTCATGTCAAAGGTTCTATGTAAGTTAAGCAATATTGTTCAATAAACAGGTGAAAGGTAATAGCTCTTTTGCTGCCATCTTGTGGAGGCAATCTTTTGTTAATGAAATATTAACCACTTAGTGCATGAGAGTAGCATTCATAGATTTTCTCATTCCTTTCAAGGAGATAGCAACAGGATAGGCCATTTCTCCCCTTCAGCCTGTTCCAACATTAATAAGATCACTGACCCAGCTTTATAAACCCACCTTTTTCCTCTATCATTCGATACCTCTTGACTGCTCTAGTATCAAATGCTGTTGCAGAAAAGAATTCCAAATTTTTAGCCCCCCTGCGGAGCTAAATTTGGTCACCACTCCTGAAAGGCCTGGTCATCGTACCCTTCAAATCTAGATTCCAAATATTTGGAAAGAGTTTCTCTCCGTTTATCCCAAATCATTTCATTTTTAATTGCACATCCTTCCAAGTTTCAGGTAATACAACCCTGTTTCTGTAATCTCTCTAAATTAACCTGTAGAATCCAAGTATCATTTTGGTTAATCCATGACGCAGTCCCTCTTTGACCAATATATCTTTCCAAAAGATGGTGCATGGAACTGCTCACATTTCTCCTCAATGTGTTCCAATCTGGGCTTTGCATTATTATAGTATTACTTCTATCTCCCTGCACTCTAGTTCTCTAGACAAGAGTCCTATGTGTTTTTTCAGTCTTTTTGATTATCTTCTGTTTAGTATCATCAGCAAATGTATTACATTTGGTTTCGCCATCTAAATCATTGATATAGATTGTGAACATTGATCCCTGCATTAAATGAACATCACCACAAAAACTTCAATAGTTCAAGAAGGCAACTCATAGGTAATGAAGGCTCCTTGTGTATCATTAATTATTTTAATGATCTGCACATGGACCACCAAAGACTCTATGGACATGGATTACTTTTAGTTTTTAAAAAAATACCTGTTCTGCCCTTTTAAGATCAAAAGGGGAGGCTTCCCATTGTCCTGTGTTGTCATCCAGTTGCCACAGTTTTGACCATTTGCTCAAACTGCTACAAATACTCAATGTATAATTAAAGTAGTGCACCAGAGAACATCTGTGGGTTTTAGTTATTTAAACTTGCAGAAGATTTTGGGTAAGGTTCATCACTTATCAAATTAGATAATACTATAATACATCCATCTGTACTATTTGTAACATGGTCCACCTTGGTGTCACTGACAAACTTGGAAATGTGGTTTCACCTCAGCCGTTCATTAATACAATGAATAGTTGAGGGTCAACGTAGATCATGAAAGCCCACAAGTTGTGTCCTTCCACTTTGAATAACTGTGCTTTATCCCTACAGTTTGTCTTTTGCTGCACAGTTATATCTTATCCAGGTCAATTGCTTCAATTCCATGAGTTTCAAAATTACAATGGACCTTATCAAAGACTTCTGGAAGTTTATATAACTATAATCCATAGATGTTTTCTTGTCCATTATTTTAATCACATGTATAAAATATCCATCACATTCATAGTCAAGTTTATCAAGTTTATATACATTTTACAAAATCTTATTGATGACACACTAAGTTCATCAATTTTCCATGACATTTGAATTTAGACAAAAATTGCAGCATGCGGGGGTTGGGGAGGGGCCACTGACTATCATACATTTAACTGAGTTAAGGAAAAATGGATTGGACCAAAGAGCGAAAGAGTGCAAAATTAGGTGTTGAGGAGTTCTACCATCCATGGAGAATGCTGCTGGTCACCCCTTCTTACTTATTACAGACAAATGTGGATGAATGGGGAGAGCCTGATTTCACAGTGCATTTGCTTGTTATCTATCTGCTGCCTCCAAATATCACCAGACTGAGGATAGCAGTTCATCAGAAAGTAAGGACCCTCACTTTAAGATGAGGGCTTTGTAGTTGTCTCTGTTGTTCAATGAGATCTCAGCTATCCAGCTGCGTGAATCTCTGCTCAGCCCATCAGGTGGTAGTTTCTTCATGTTTGGGCTCCTTTAAATATCTGACTAATTCTTTTCTAGGATCCAGCAACAAAAGATGAAAGAGCTCATAACAAGGGAGAATATTGATTTTGAGAGAAAACGTGTGTTGTATCAACACAAACAGAAAGAGTTTCTATGTACATGTAAATAGTGAGAAGATTAGCTAAGGTAAGTGTGAGATGTCAGGAGAATGAGGCTGGTGAATTAATAACAGGAATAAAAGAAATGGCAGATACGTTACAAAGTTTTGCATTAGTCTTCACCATGGGCGACATGGCAAATATCTCTAAGATAATAGATGGGCTAATTTCAAATAACATGGAGGAATTTGTAAAATATCCAACCACAAAGGATAAAGCATTAGAGAAACTCATGACGTTAAAGGTGGGCCTGATTGCTTGCACCCAAGAATTTTAAAGGAAGTGGCTGCAGAGATAGTTGGTCCATTGAGTTAATTTTTCAAAACTTGCTAAATTACAGAAGGGTACCAGAACATTGGAAAGCAGCCAATGTGACTCACTTGTTCAAAAAGGGAGGAAGACAGAAGGCAAAGAACTATAGGGCAGTTAGATTAACATTTATTGTTGGCAAGATGCTAGAATCAATAATCAAAGAGGAAATAACATCATTTAGGAAAGCTGAATGTAATCAGGCCTAGCCAACATGGTTTTATGAAGGCGAAGTCACGTTTGACAAATTTGCTTGAGTTCTTTGAGGCTGTGGCAGGGAGAGTTCATAGGGGGGAACCTGTGTGTGTCGTGTATTTATATGTCAAAAAGACATTTGAGCATTGAGCACAGGAATTGGGACATCATATTCCAGCTGTAAAGGTCATTGCTGAGACTGCACTTGAAGTATTGTGTGCAGTTCTGGTCACCACACTATAAGAAGGAAGTGATTAAACTAGAGAGGATACAGAGAAGATTCATGAGGATGTTGCTGGAATTGGAGGGCTTGAGTTATAAGGAGAGACTGGAGAGGCTGGGACTGTTTTCCCTGGAGTGAAGGAGGCTGAGAGGTGACCTTACAGAGGTTTATAAAATCATGCACATAGATTAGATGGATGGTCATGGTCTTTTTACCAGGGTAGGGAAGTCTAAAACTAGAGAGCATAGGTGTAAGGTGAGGTGAGAAAGATTTAAAGGAGACTTGAGGTGCAAGTTTTTTTACACAGTGGGTTGTGGGTATATGGAATGAGCTGCCTGAGAAAATGTTAGAGGCAGGTGTAATTACAATGTTTAAAAGACATTTGGACAGGTATATGGATAGGAAAGGTTTAGAGGAATATGGGCCAAATGCAGGCATATGGGACTAGCTAAGGTAGTCAATTTGGTCGGCATGGCATTGGGCCAAAGGGCCTTTTTCCATGCTGTTTCACTCTATGGCTCAACGATTAGAAAATAAGACTTATCTTGAAGTTCAATGAAGTTGGTCAGTGGACTGTCTGGATGAGCCATAGGAATTGTCTCTGTTCCTGTACAATAATATAAACAACCCTTCTTATTGGATTCAATTGTAAACCACAACCTTTGATGTTTGAAAAAGCGTGTTGAGAAAGGAGGACTGTCCCACTGTCACATCTGAAGGCAAAGACTCAGTGCACTTTCCAACACAAAAAGGTTAGACTGTGACACTGAACATGTACGATCCCCAGGTTCTGGTTGTGAATATCCTGACCTTTGTTTCCATGTCCATCAAGGGAGCGGGAAACTGCATCAACCTAACAATCTCTTTGGGACCTGGTCAAGCAGGTGTCAGGTCAAGGTTACACTTTGAATAGGTGCAATGGGAGCCATGATTGACTGCCCTCCAGCTTTCTACTCGGTCAAAGCCACAGCTACACAGTCTGTGCAGGACACCCCAGAGTGTGCTACACTGGCAACAAGCCTGGGCACACGGCAGCCACTAGAACAGCCATCAGTTCTGGAAACTGCAAACTGGAAGATCACCAGACAAAATGGTGCAAGGAGAGCAGGTGCTGCAAACTGTGTGGGGAGAGAGACAGTGTATACAGAGCCTGCCCCAGAAGTTCCTTGAGCTAAGCACAGGCAATAGGAGAGGGTGTTTGCAGCAAGTCCTCAACCAAGTAAAACATCTCCCCTCCACCTGCCAAGGCTTCGGTTAAGCATGTGTCCAGTGAAGGGAAAGAGAAAACAGTTGCTATCAAGCCCCAGCAATCAGCTCCCAGCTGTTCCCCAGCTGACAGTCAACAGAAGAAGAGGCAGTGCAGCATCCAGCTTGCCCATCTCCTGGAATCTAGCAGCAATTCAGCACTCAATGCACCAGAGCCTTAGGAAACCAGGAGGGATGTGCCATCTGAGCACCACAAGCTCAGGAAACTGGGAGCAACACAGGAAATGATGCACTCCAGTTGCAGGAATCTGGGAACAATGCAGTACCCGACTCATCCCAGCCTCAGGAAACGAGGAGCAATGCAGCGTCTAACTCCCCCCAGCTAGACATAACATACAAAATTGCTCTACTCCAGCTCAGCAATATGTAGACCCCAGCTCTGAAGAATGAATGGCTGGCCATCCTCCAGCAGCTCCTAATGATCCTGACGTCATTCCAGCCAGTTTTCTGAATGAAGACTTCAACGGTGTCATCAATATGAATGGACAATCACTGCATCTCTTTCCAGACATGGCAAACACACAATCCACAAAGAGGTGGATGGCCATCTCATCTATGGTGCAGTCACCTTGAGGTCTGCGTGTGGTGGGATTGAGACTCTGGCTACGCATGAAGGATCTCATGGGTACAGCCCTTCTCACCACATGAGGTCTTGGTGCTTGTTTGAGAGTTCTGGTGATGAGATATTCTACCAATTAACTTCAACAGTCTGCTTAGGAAACCATCCCACAAGGTCTACCATCTCCTTCTCCCACAGGACCTTCAGGACATCCTGTGCGAACTATTACCTATCAGACTTGTGGGCAAAGGTTTCTTAAGATTGTAGTTTACAACAGAGCCAGTGAAAGGTTGCACCTATCATTGCGCAGGACCAGAGAGAATCTTTACAGTCTGGATAGTCCAACTATACACCAAAAATAGACTCCATTAAACTTCAAGTTAACAGTCTTATTTTCTTGTCATCTGCCCTGATTAAACATTTTCTGAAGACTTAATAATTGTCTTCATTATTTTCTTTGTATTTATTTAATAAATTTATTATCTTTTTGCTTAAATATATTTACTTAATCTATGAACCCCTACCACCTCAGAAAGCTTTGAATTCTATACAGAGCAGAATTTCTCTTTTATTCATTTATCAACAAGCATGTGTTAGCCAGTCTCTCACTTCACTTCACCTGGTGAGACAAACAAACTCAGTTTAAGTGGATGTCAAGATGATCGTCGCACTTCAACATCATACAATCCCTTTGGTGCAGTACGGTTGTATTTAATACTTAGATATTAATGTTAAAAAGCAAAGCTTTTTATGACTTGAAAGTCAGTGGAGTTTGATTGTTTTGAGCTCTGACTTGCATCTGTTGCATGTTGAGTTTCTGCAGTGCCACTTTCGGTAAGAGTCTAGCTTGTTCACAAGCAATTAATTCACAAGGGTAGATGTGGGAATTTATAATGGAAGAAATTGATAGAGGAAATGCATGCAGGTGTAAGATTTTTAATAATATCATATGTAGCATAAGGGCTGATTCAGGTTATTAATCCATTTTTACTACTTCAGTACAAACTGAATATTCTTAATTTTATATAAATAGCCATTTCCAGTCATATAAATATTTCACATCATTAGAAATTTCATGAAAATTTCTGACAAAAATGTACTTTAACTGAATGACTTCCAATAACTGAATGTAATTAGCATTCACTTGTCCAAGCAATTCAGTGCTGAAAATAATTTGACAGTAGCATTACTTCAACTAAGGTATTCGACAGAGTGAATGTCAATTAGTGACAGTCAGATAACGTGGACACTGAGAGAAAGGGCAGCGTGGGGGTTAGAACAAAGTGTAGTAACTCTAGTAATTTGGGAATCGGTAGTAGGAGGTACAGCAGGTAGTATGGCCACTCTCTGTCACCAAGGTATGGTATGCTACTCTAAGCAAATTATAGAGATTGTACAAAACTTTCTTGGTAAGTGGGGAGAAGAGAGCTAGAAGTCACAGTCCATGTCAAAAATAAACAGCTAGGTGAGGAAGAGACATAAAAAAACAGCAAATGCTGGAAATGCTTGGCAGGTCAGGTAAGATCAGTGGAAAAAAAACAGAATTAACGTTTCAGGTCTTAGACCCTTTGTCAGACAGGGAGACTGTTGTTGTCCAGCTGTCAAAGATTGACAAGACAGAGAGGAAGTTAAAAAAGTGCTCAAATGTAGTTTTATCTGAGTCATTTGCAGTAACATGCACAATTGAGAGTGTGGTCGGCTGTTGCACAATTAGAGATGTGGCATATAAGGGGGAGAGGGGACCTTCAGATTCCTGGAACAATGATCAGCTAGCTCAGTGAATGTAGTTTACCCATTTAAGATGGACAAATTGCACTGGAACAGAGCTAAGACATTAGCCTCACAGGCAGGATAACCGATGCCTTGAGTGAGAATTTAAACTAATTCAACAGGGAATTTAGCACCAGAATTTTAAGAAGAAGAAACATAGTGTACAAAGATTTACAAAGCATTTGAGGTAGAGGTAATTCAGAATTCAATAGAAAATACAAACCAGTCCCAAATAAGTTTGGAATACATTAGTGCCCATTGAGGTCATTCAGACTGGTAAACTATAGACATGAAGAGCTTTGTGGAAATATGAGGTTGAGGCAGTAATGGATCAGAGAGAGTGAGGAATGGATACTTAATGTCCTCTTTACAAATATTGAGGAAAGATAGGTAAGGAGAAAGTATCTATTTTAATTGGGAAAATATTATAGCGCTAGAGAGATTACGCTTGAGGGAGTCAAATACTGAATCTAAGTGTTTAGAGTACAGAAACAAGAGCCAGAGATTCAGGAATATTTGCAGAAAGATTATTGAAAAGTATCAGCACTGTAAAAGATGGTAAGAAGTTTTAGCAATCCTAATATTAAATGGAGCAGTGATTGTGTTGAGGACAAACAATAAGCTGACCTTATCAAATGTTACCTGTACTGCTTCCTTGCATCATATCGGCCAGCATTGGTCTCACGGAGCTTGGTCGCCAGAACCCGAATGATATTGACAAAGAAAATAAAGTTTATCTGAAAAATATAAGATTAAGATTAATCATTGTTTACTGTGACAATGTAAACTCCCATCTATGTATGAAGTAGTTTACTTTTAAGCTGAGACACCTTCTCTGTGCTCTCCAGTTTTGGCCTCCTGTGCATCTTCAATTTTAATTGCTGTGTTGTTGGTGGCCATTCTGCATCTGTTGAGGTCCTGCACTCTGGAATTTCCTCCCTATACTTCTCGTACTCTCTTTATTGTTCTTTTCTAAAACATTTCTTAAACAATTTTGGTCTTCAGCCCTAAATTTTCCTGGTCTGTCTTTGTATCAAGTTTTGTTTAACAACACACTGTAAAGCGCCTTTCCTACATTTAAGGTGTTTTGCAAATGCGTGAAGTTGCTAAGAAACCTTTATCTTTGTAAATTGATCCTAACTTATTTTGCAGTGTAATTACAGCCAATTTAGAGTGTATTGTTACAGAAAGCAACATACGTTCTGTATCTGTTGGCATAGTACACATCTGTAGGTTAGCAGTTCACATGTCTGTAATCAGTGGCAAATTTGTGCAATTACTTACAACATAGAAGGAGGCTATTCAGTCCATCATGTCCATGCCAGCAAACCAATCCCATCAGTCCCATTTCCAGTCCCTATTTCATGTAGCCCTGCAATTTATTCTCTCTCACATGCACATCATCTCCTCCTTGTTTCCTTTGCCACCTACTTACACTTAGAGGTAAATTGCAGTAGTCACTTAACTCATCAGCATGTTTTAATATAAAGGAAAGAATGAAAATAAGTAGATTTACAAATGTGAAAAAAATCACTTGACTATGAAATTTTAGACATAATATTAAAAGACTTAAAAGTGTTTTTGCTTACTTTGGAACTGCATTGACCATGTTAAAAATGGCTGGTTGCTATAGAGATCGCAAATACAGTTGCATAGAAGAAATGCTAAACTCGCGTTTTGGAACCACTTTACTGAGATAGAAAAGCCAATATAATTTCTCAGAGTATTACAGTGTGCTACAGTGCTTTATCATGATCTCTTGCCCTAGCTCATTGAAATGTTGATTAATTTCTTGCAACAAACAACTCATTCATAGCAATTAAAAACAGTTCTTAACAAAAATGATTTCAGTGCATGCCATCATTTTGTATGGGATAATTAAGAATAACATTTTGTCAACCAGAAAGATGTGTGTTAGATTAATAAGACATGTCATGAATGGAGGTATTTGCCTCTGAAAGTTAGTTGCTTATTACAGTAAGATAGGGATATGAATTCAACAAAACAAGTTCTACAAGAAATAATATTCACACTAATATATTCAATTACTTTTTTCTGTCCTAATTAGATGTCTTCTTTTTCTACTATAGTATGCATTAACATGCTACATAGAACAATATATTTTAATATCCTCCTTATTGGGAAATTCTAACAATAAGCAAAACAATGAACGATGTTGTACAATGCTGCACAATATAATGTTAGCTAGAGCAGATCAGCTGGTACTCATTTCCAGATACATAAAGCACAAACCAAAGTTCTCACAGCAGGTTGTGTAAAGAGTGATTAAATCTGAATCTTATATTGCCTTTCTTTAATAGAGCAATGTTCTATTAATGCTATTTTTAAAATATTGCTTAACTTTGGGAGCACAAGTTGATAGGGTGGTAAAGAAGGTGTATGGCATGCTTGTCTTTATTAGTCAAGGCATTGAGTTCAAGAGTCAGGAAGTAATATTGCAGCTTTATAAACCTCTGGTTAAGCTGCATCTGGAGGTTTGCATTCAGTTCTGGTTGCCCCATTATAGGAAGGATGTGGAGGCTTTGGAGAGGGTGCAGAAGAGGTTTACCAGGATGCTGCCTGGATTAGAGG
>JARFYF010000001.1:60288739-60304389 GCA_030265395.1 Rhina ancylostomus
ACCTTTGTCACTTCCACCTATCACGTTCCAGCTTCTTGCATCATTCCCACTCTCCACCCTCCCTCACCTGCCTAACACCCCCCTCACCTGGATACACCTGCCACCCACCAGCTCTTTCTCCACCTCTTTCCCCCCACCTTTTTATACTGGCTATCTCCCCTCTTTCTGCTCTGTCGGACCCAAGACATTTAGTGAGTTTTGAAAATTTTCAACCGATGGGACCACTATCTCTGCAACTACTTCCTTTAAAACCCCAGCATGTAGTTCATCGGGTCCTTGTGACTTGGTTGCCTTTAGCTCTTGAGTTTTTCCAGTATTTTATCCCTTGTGATTTTTAAGGTTCTACTACGTTATTTGAAATTAACCTGTCTGATATCTTGGGGATATGATCAATATAGTGAATACTAATGCAAAATATTTATTCAACATACATGTTGTTTCTTTGTTCGCTGTTATTAATTCACCAAACTTGTTCTCTGCAGGCCCCACTTTACCTCTGGTTTACACGCCTCATCAGAATCGAAATAATTGCAGATTTAACTAGGAACGAAGGAAAGAAACCTCTCACATTGGCTTTCACTTGTTCACTTATAACAAAACAAATGTGACACATGCATGGAGAAGTTCTGACTTCTTTCAATTCTGATGATTTATTGAGTGTCTTCAGCAATTCTGTTTTAGAGCTTTGCTTTTTGTTTACCTTATTTTCTCTTTGCACGTGCTGCTGCATTTCCTCTCAAATAGATTTCTTGGAAATTTACCACATTATTCCTACCTGTCTGAACACTCGCACCTTCAAATTAAACACTACTAAGTTTGTGAAGCAAGACTTCAATAAATTCACAGAGGCAATCATTGAACTTGCACATTTCTCAAAAGTCATTGATAGCTTTTCAAATTTTTGATTCTAATAATTAGGTCACGACTACATTGGACCAACAGCATTGGTTTATGGTTACCCATGGATTATCATTCTTGAATAAAATAGTTATTTTGGATAATATCTAGTCCACTGGCACAATTTATTTATTTAAACAAAATTAAAGAATTATGATTTTTATCTCCCACCTGACCACTAGAGGTAGTAGATTGCATATGGAATGGGACCTGATCTGATTCCATCGTCTAAGTTTGTCAGTTTTTTAAAGAGCAAGTTCACTTTAAGTCTTCCCCCTCACTCCTTTGTCTTCCTTGTTCCTGTGGCTCCCTTCACCATCTTGATGACCTGCCCGTCCCCTCTCCTTCCCTCCCCCATCCTTTATTCCATGGTCCACTGCCTTCTCCGACTGGATTCCTTCTTCAGCTCTTGGCCTCTTCTACCTATCATGTCTCAGCTTATTACATCTTCTCCCCCTCCCCCGCCCACTTACCATCCTGGACTCGCCTGTCACCTGAACTCACTCATCCCCTGCCTGCGTGTGCTCCTACCCCTCCACCCACCACCTTATTCTGGCTTCTGCCCTCTTCCAGTCCATGGATGCTGCCTGACCTGCTGAGTTCCTCCAGCACTTTTTGTGTATTGCTCCAGATTCCAGCACCTGCAGAATTTTTGTGTTTTCATTTTATATCTGACAGTTGTTACATTTTTCTGCAATACATCTTATTCTCACTAGCATCTTTAGTTGTAAAAAAAAAGTAAGATATTTATTTAAGATTCTAAGCAGTACCTTCATTCTCCAAAAGTTAATTCCCTTCTTCATCCTTGAGCAGTGCTTCTCCACTCTTAAACATTTTACAAAGTAAAATCATAGGTATCACATCCTTTGATGATCATCGTGCATCTTCCATATTCCTCATGATTTATTAGACCAAACATCCCACAGGTTCTTTTCTGAATGGCCTACTTCTGCTCCTTTGTCTCTGTCTTGTGATCTTTTCAAGTTTGAATCTTTTGATTTAAATTTGGATTTTTTTCTTCAAGTGCTCTCTTAACTCCATTTGACTTGGGGGAATAATGATATTTTAAATTCAGTCAACAGTTCTGAAAATTTCCACTTATAAATTTGACTAACTTTTCTGCCTACTAAATTTAAGCCAAAACATCTCATTCTGAAAGTTTCCTTTTTTTCAGATTCTGCATCTCTATCTATGTCTTCATTAATGAATGTCTTCATTATTCATTTCCATTATTATATTGAATCAATATATGATTGCACTCATCTTTTTTACCAGCAGATGGCAATATATGATACATAATGGTTCTACAAATAATTCTGCACTAGGTAGCCCAGGTTTTGCATCTGATTAATCCAAGCTGTTTTCAATGTGCAAATTGGATGGTGACTTGAATTGCCATGAGTTGCAGTCTCACTCTGCTGATAACTTGGAGCATTTCATACTTAACCCCACCCCTCACCAATTATAATTGGTTTTGTATCTATGCACTAATTGTCCAATAAACTCCCCTTAGAAAGTGATTACCAGTGCAGTTACTGTTGATAATTTGAGTGCCATAACTTAAGATTGGCACTTAACCAGTCTTACCCAGGAATTGAAGAATTACTCAACTGGAGTCTCATTTGTAAAAAAAAGAGCAGGTATCTAGCCTTTTGAGCCTACACCAGCAGTCTATATTGTAGATTACAGTCTCTAGTGATTACTGTATTGCCCCTGTTATATGCTTCTCTAATTTCCAGGTTTCCATTGTGCCCAATATTATGACTACTGTTTGGTGGCCAGTAAATAACTCCTATTCGTGTTTTCTGCTTTTTTTGCTATTTTGGAGTTCAACCCAAATTGATTTTAATTCTACATCATGATCTTTTCAAGCCAAGATCATTTCTCAATATTACTGAATTGGTTTAAAATTTAATTTTATCAACTTTTTAAATCTAAATCTTTCTTTTTCTCTCTCTCAATTCGATCTTTCTTTCTGGATTTTTGTTTCTCCCTCTGCTGAGTTGGCTATTTGCTTACACTCCTAGCTGGCCAACTTTCGACCAGACTCCATAATCTGTTGTTAAAAGCTCTACTGTACATTTTGAAATGCTGTTCCTCATTACTCCTGTACTTGCTGACCCAAGTTGTTTCCTGCTTTAAAAAGAACTTCAGATTTGAAAACCTGTTTTATTTTCAATTTCTACCATGATCTTGCTACTTTTCTCTGATACCTTCTTTAGACCTAAACCACTCCAAGAGATTTTTTGCCCTCTAATTGTGACCTGCTATTCATCCCTGCATTTAGTTGCTCTAAATTTTTTCCTTCGTGAACCTGTCCACCTTTCTCACCACCTTTAAAATGTACTAAAACTTAATAAAGGCCATGGTCAAAGAGTATTCTGCTGCTCCATCCCCTTTTATGGATCAGCATCAACCTCCTGTTTAACAAAGCTCCTGTGAAGTACTTGTTATCGCTGCACCAACAAATTCTTGATGATGTGCCTGATTCAAAATTGAATTGAGGCACACTTGTGCATCCTCCTTCCCATTCCCCATGTCCATTTCTCAATCTTTTCATAAGGGGGATAGCTTCATTCACCAAAGTCCCAAATATTCTGGTTTCCCTTGCCATGCAATTAGATTGTACTTATAGAAGTTCTATGGAGAAAAAAATACACATTATTAATTTAATGTGCCCAGAAGTAGGCAGTCTCCAGGATGTTCCATACTGCAAAAACTGCTTCTTCAGCATCGCCTCTGGAGGGTTCTGGCCAAGTGGTTGGGTGTAATTATGGTTCTAATTCTCATTTTATGCATGTGATGAAAAATAAAGTTGAGCTTACTTCTCTTCCATGACCACTGAGAGAACAAAGATTTGTAGCAAGAAACAGAGTTTGGATTATACCAAGATTCCTTGAAGAAAATTGGCCTTAGCTTATTTGAAGTAAAGGAGAAATTACTCTAAAAAAAATCCTCGGAATTTACATGTCTTCACAGAAATCATTTCTTGAAATGCAAATGTTAATTTCGGAGGGTAGAAATTCTGACAAAGGAAGTAGCATCAATATAATGATGAATTGTGGTTCCTAATTAAATAATCTGCAATATTTATCACTCTACTACCAACAAGAGATGAAGTGACTGAATCAAAACTTTACTTAAAAAAACACAAGCAAAATGCTGTGAAGGCAGGAACTCCTGGAGGGTAAAATACAAATGCTGCTTAGCCTGCTTATTTACAGTATTTAATTTTTTGCTAAATATGCTAATTTTAAGGGTTGCTGTGGTTCTGTTGTCTTTTATATGTATCACATGCTAGAAAAGCAAGCAACGTGGAAAATGGAGGAAGGGGGAATTTGCTGAGCAATCATTTGCTTGCAGGAAACTGTTATTTGTTAAATGATGCAATGGGTGTAGATGAGCAAGTGGTTCTTTTTTTGTGTTGAGAATATATATAATTGATGCAAAAATGGAACAAGTTGCTTTTGTGAAAATAAGTGCAGAAACCCGACATTTTCAATATAATTGAAAACAGCAAAGCATGTTTTAATGGTCCCATTTCTTAAATTCTGTGGGAGTGGATGCAATGACAAGATACCTTCAATCAGAGATAATATCACTCTCCATTGACAGTGAAAACAAAGATATATGCATTTCCATTGTAAGGACTAACAACCTCTGATGCTGTTTGCTAAATAGTCACAGAAAGGGTTCTCCTTTTTAATCATTTTGTGTTGATCATTAAAGTAGAAATTGTAAATTATCTGAACATGAAATGAGAAGGATTATTATACTTTGCATTGCTTGCAGTCATTGTTAATAACCAGTACAATTATCCTAATTACAGTTGTGAGCTCACCAAAGAAGAATGGCAGATGACAGGAAGTCTGAGGCGAATGCACCACAGTGGGCCTCGAACACTGTCCTTGAGGATGCTTCATGTCAGTTTGCTGCGGATTTTAAAGAGCAGACTGCAACAGATGAATGTTTATCCAGGACTGAGAATGGTTACTCATTCAGAGAGCACCCTGCAGATACTCAGAATGGAAGTCAAACAGCCTACACTGTGACAAAAGCAAATGGAATCAATGGAAAATTGGCCGCTAGAGACGATGTGACAGCAGGTGAAATAAATACTGCTTCTCTTATCTTTCATAGTATATAGCAGCAATTATAGTGCCATGTTATCTATTACTAAGCACCCATGAAGAACATGTATATTTGATTCCGTTCTCTGAAATGAAAACCAGAACCATTAGCAATCCATCACTGAATATTTGCATCATAATTTTAGAATATGGAATCTATAGCAAATCTTTGGAACTTCCCTATATGACATTAACTTTAGAGGATACATTGCAACTGTTTGTTTCCACCTGTTATACTTCTAAGGGCATTTCAGTAGGTTTTCTGTTAGCTAGGTGTAGTAATATCTCTATGCTCTTTGGGGCTACTACATACTAAGACAAATAACTTGAGTTTCCAGAAGACATTTAGTAATGTCCCACATGCAAAGAATAAAAACTCGTGTTGTGGGAGGTGACATGTAGGCATGGACAGAGGATTAATCGGCCAACAGAAAATAGAGTAGCAGTAATGGGTCTTCTAATGGTTGGTGAGATGTAACAAGTGATGTGCCATAGGGATTGGTGCTGTCTTAACTTTTTTACAATTAATACTAATGAATTGGATGAAGGTACCAAATGTATATTTGCTTATGGCACATAGGAAGGAAACTAAATTATGAAAAGGATATAAGCAGGCTTCAAAGGGATATCGAAAGGTTAAATGAGTGGGTAAATATCTGGCCAATAGAATATAATGTCAGAAATGTGAAATTGTCCATATTGGCAGGAAAATGTGAGAAGTGTTTTATTGAAATGGTGACAGATGGCAGTGTTTCTGAAATATATTGTGGTCTGAGTGTCTTAATTGTGTGATTTGCAGAACGCTAGTATGCAGTTTCTGCTAGCAATTAGGAAGCAGAAGAATATTGTATTTATTGTGAGGGGAATTGGAAAAAGTAGTAGGGAGACTATGCTTCAGTTAAATGGAGCATTGATGAGAGCATCTGGATTACTGTGTACAGTATTGATATCTGTGTATAGGAAGGATGCTAATGCATTAGAATCAGTTCAGAGAAGGTTGAACAAACACTAATGTATGAAATGGGAGTGTTTTCCCAAAAGGAAAGGTTGGACAGGCTAGGCTTGCATCCACTTGTGTG
The DNA here is from genome assembly GCA_030265395.1 of Rhina ancylostomus. Classification (NCBI taxonomy): domain Eukaryota; kingdom Metazoa; phylum Chordata; class Chondrichthyes; order Rhinopristiformes; family Rhinidae; genus Rhina; species Rhina ancylostomus. The sequence goes on from JARFYF010000001.1 coordinate 60,294,846, forward strand.
TAAAAGAGTGAAGATGGACTTGGTTGAATCATATAAGATTTTGCAGGATCTTGACAAGTTTTTCTAGTGGTAGAATCTAGGAGTGGGATTCTTGTTTAAAAATAAGAGAACATCCATTTAAGATGGACATGAGGTGAAATTTTTACTCTGAGAGTCATGAATCATTTGAACTCTCTTCCTTGACAGTTGGTAGAAACTGTCTTTGAATATTTTTAAGGTAGAGGAGGATAGATATTTGATAAGCAAAGGGATGAAAGGTTAACCAGGGGTAGATGGGGACATGGAGTTAAGTTAGAGATTAACCACAATTTCATTAAATGGTGGAGCAAGCTCAAGGGACCAAGTGGCCTACTCCTGCTCCTAATTTATGTATTTGCTTGTATAACGGCCAAAGAGCTACCAATAAAATATCCTTTATTGAATCAAATAAAATCAAATCACTCAACTAACAGCAATGAAAACACAAAATATTGGAAGCACTCAGTAGACCAAGCAACATCAGTAAGGAGAGAAACAGGGTCAATATTTGGGGTCAAGGACCTTTCATCAGGTGGGCAAAGAAGATTGGCATAGATATGGTGAGTTGAAGGGCCTGTTTCTGTGCTGTACCCGTGACTCAATGTTCATCAAGTGCATTTTAATTTGCAGAAAGTGGGAGCAATGCACGAAATACTCAAAGCAGTTATTGAATCTGCATTTGGTTTCTCAGGTGTACAGGGGACCACACTTGGAGCATTGAATACATTACACTAAGTTGAAAGCTCAAGTTCTAGGGTTCTTCCAGATGAGGAAGCATCCTCTCCACATCTACCCTGTCAAAGTCCCTTGGGAGCTTCCAATTTAGTATAGTACATTTGGTATTCACAATGGTGGAGAAACCAAATGAGTTGACCACTTTGCATAGCACCTCTGTTCAATCTGTGGGGGTGACCCTGAGCTCCTAGTCACCTGTAACTTTAATTTTCCATCCTGGTCCTACTCTGATTTCTGTCTTCAGCATCCTACATTGCTCCAACAAAGCCCAAGGCAAGCTGAAGAAAGAGCTCCTCCTCCATCATATTGAAACATTGCAGCCATTGGGCCTTAATATTGAACAATTTTCAGTAACCTTTTCTCTCTGCATGTTTGTAGCTGTAACTTGCTGTTTCAGTTTGCTTCAATTTTCTCTTCTGTCTCCTGCTGCTTTTTTTTGTAAGTGTTGCCTTCCGAACTATGCTGTGCAGCTTATCAGACATTTCCTCTATTCTCTTCACCTTCTTCTTCTCTGTAGCTCTAAATATGAGAGGATAAGGCCTTCAAGCAAGATAAATGAAAATATTGAAATAAAACAATTCACAGGATGAATGTGGTCATGCCATTCTGAAATATGTCTTTGAACAACTAAAATAGATTGTGAATGAAAGTTAATGTTACTATAAGAAAGAATAATGCAAGGAGAGGAAAAAATCAAGACCATGATGAAAAATCTGTCAAAAACCAGTGGGAGCATTTTACAATCTGAGTGATGATTTTTACATTACCTGCCCCCCCCCCCACCCATTAAAAGTAAATGGACATAGAAAATTTTATTGAGAAAAATTGAAATCAAAAAATCCCAACACATATCAGTGAATGCTCCTGTCCCTCAACAGTGATACAGCCTTCATTGCTTTATCTAAATCTAAAATGGGTCTGAATATCTGTCACTCTGAAGCCAAGGCCAATGCATATTATGGAATCACGGGTAACAGAGCTTGTTTCTGAAGATTAGTTCAACTCCCTTTTCACTTTGTGTTGAAGCAATTATCATTATTCTGTCGTGGGCCAGTTTCATGTCAGGTTTTTAAAATCAAAGATGTCCTGGTGCCAAACCTTCAGTTACGAAAGGAACGCTAAAAGATAGTTTCAAGGAAGCAGAGTTTTATTTTGATATTCTCCATACACAGCTGCTCTTCCAGCAGCTGGCCAGTTTTTATAGCTAACTGGGAGCTGAGATCAGCGGATTAAGACATCCATCTGGTAGTGTTAAACCTGCTGGTTACATCATTATGTCTGGTTGATGGAGAAGTAGCTTGGAGCATATGCCAAGAAAATCACATAGTCAATGTCAATAGCAAAGGATTGTTAGTGTGGTATACAATGCTAATACTTGTTCTAGTGACTGTAACCTCATCAATGATTAAAAATTTAACGTATCTTATAAATTATGAATATTGACAACTCCATACTCAGTGATGAATTCTCAAACAAAAACTAGCCAGGTTTTCTGACTATAGCAGATAAGTTCTGTGATCCAAACTTTTTTGTTCTTCTGGTTTTTAGCCGGGATCTCTTCCCCCATTAATTTTTATTCTTGCAGAGTGATCTTATGAAGTATAATTGAAGACTTTTATCAGGATAGCTCAAGTCAAGCTTAAATTTCCTTGAGTGAAGACTGTTCAGTTGGAGATATTATTGTAGCCTACTCCGAGATGCTGAACGCTTTCAATTACAGTGTAGAGAGAAGTGTCCTATGAAATCTGAGAAACAAGATCTGTTTTAAAATTGTGTGGCATGACAGCTACATGATTCCAAGAGTGATTCATTATTTCCTGCCTTAAAGCTTTTTTTGTTTCAGAAGGTACTTGACTAACACAGGAAGTAGGAAAAATTTAGAACATAGAGCAGTTGGTCACCAAGCCTCAAGCTGATCACAAAACACATTCACACCTTATTTCTCAGTATCCCTTATTATAGTTTAAAGAATTAATTGCTCCTTCTTCCTTCTTGGGCAAGTGATTGCTCCCCAGAGTAAACTGGTTTGTAACTGATAGGAGTTGTAGTTGCTAGCAGAGGGGTGGATCCAGGGTACGTAACCCTGTTGCTGTGGGAAGTATTTCCAAGGTTTAAGCACATTTATGCCTTTAATCCCCTTGAAAGCAGAGCCAATTTATGAGTTTGGTTGGCTTGTAATTGGCATGATGCCCTGACTGACAAGTATATAGAAGACTGAGCATGCTGAAGATGATTTGGTGCAAACAGTTCAACATCTTTTTGCATGCTATTGCAAAAGAAAATCATCAATCCAACTAGGAGGGATTTTTGCTTAAAGTAGAAATAAAAATTTGCTGTATAATCAATCTTGTACAAGCTCCATTAATTTTCTCCTTAAACATTTTGGCCTCTTCAAACACCTGCAGAAGTAAAATAAAATCACTTGCAAGGCCTGAAAGAAGCATGCTGTTAACAGATGAACCATTATTTCAGATGTGTACAAAAGGACAGCTGGTTGTGGAACATAGCATAAAAAATAATGGAAGTAGGAGTTGGCCATTTATGAGGATCGTGGCTGCTCTTTTACATCAGCGTCATTTTCCTGCATTTACTCCATAATCCCCTAATTCCCTGAATATCCAAAAATTGGTTGTGCTTTGTCTTGAATATATATTTCAGTGATTGACTTTTCCCAGCCTTCTTGGGTTGAGTATGGATGGCAATAGCGTACATTATGCTGTATGTGGGATGTATTCCCTTTCAAACAAGCAAACTTTTGTCAATGTGCTTAAGGCAATTTGTCCAGTTGCCTTAAGTTGCATATGGCTGTAGTGGGCTTGAATCCACTTCATCCCCTTGGCTTTTGCAGCTCTGTGCTACCAGGCAACACTGAAGTCTGGCTTCCACAGCCACCCCACGATGAGGAGGAGGCTTTGAGTAACAAATTGCTCTTAGTGGCAGATCCGGAGGCCCTGACTCCCGGAACACTTTGATAGCCATCCAACAGCCTTCAGCTGTCAAAGGTCATTGTACTTATAATCAGAATTAGTAAAAAGATTTTTTAAAAAAACTGAGAAGTTATCTAAAAAGCATAAAAATAAAGGAAAATAAACCACTTACCTACACTTTCTTAGCAAGATTGGCAACCTTATTCATGTGAATGAAATCGAATTGAGACCTGGCTTAAAGATGAGGATATTTGTGCTCTCCTATTAGACTTGGTGTTGAATTCAGTGGTAGAGTAAGAGGTTAGATGCCAGCAGAGGTTGGGACTGTGAATATAACCTTGTTGCTGGGAGCCAGAGATGAGTTGATCTGGGAACTAAGTCACTGGTTTTCTTCAGAAACACCAGCCACACTTAAATATGATCAGGTATGTAGTGATTTATTGAACCAACTTGCTTTAGTAATTTTCCTGATAACTTAGTTATAACTATCTGGAAGGGAAAAGATTAGCCTATATGCATTTTAATTGTTTACAGTTAATTATGATCTGAATTTTCTGTCTGTGGCAAAGAAAAAGGCACTCTTTATTGATAGTGAAGAAGGCAGTCTACAAATGTGTAACACATTCTGTTACACAGACTTACTTTTCACTGATGGCACTTGTTAACATGTTAATTTAGAGGAATCTCTGATGTCCAGCAGCTGTGGTGGCATCACGTGGTCAGGGTAGCCAATCACATTGAAGTATTCTTACTGGCAGCAAAGCAGGAAGTAAAAGGCGTAATTTCCATTAACAGTGTAATCATTTATTAGAACTTGAATCAAAAATCAGAATGTAAACAGATTAAGGTAGAAGCTGAACTAATCACAAGCTAATTACCTGAAGGAATTGCAAAACGTATTTTTGTTACTGTGCTGAAATTATAGCTTAATACAACATATAAAAACTAAATTAGACATCATTTAATAAAAACTTCATATTTTCATGGTATTTTACAGTGAGAATAGTTTGTAAATACTTGAAGTTTTTGTCACCTCATTGATTCCACAGGAGAAGATTGCAGGAGAATGTAATCTGTCGGTAATCAGGAAATCTTTATTGACTTTTGGATTTCTGCATTTAAGTGAACGTATACATGTTCCAGAAGTTGCTGCCAATTTCATGGTATTTATGGTGAATACTGAGAGTTTTACTATCAATAGAACAACAAACTCCAAGCCAATGCTTTTTAGCCTTTCCTTGCATTACCTTTTGACTGTGCCCAAGTAACATTGTGTTAATGGACCAGTCCACTGAATCCTGAACTAAACTTCTGAGCATAGTTGAGTATCGCTGATTACATTGATTTGATTTCCTCCATTAGCTTCAAGAATCCCTTGGGTAATAAGCCCTAATTTACATGCTGAATCCTCTGTTCATTGCCTGTTTGGCACATTGATTTTGTTAGGTTATATGGTTTTATTTTTGCATTACACTAATTTTTGGTGGTGTTATGAGTCTCTGATTGGCTTGTCTGTTTCCTGCGCTTATTGCCATCTGAAATAACGAGTTAAGATCCTTGGTGTCTGCAGATCTATGTTCTGAAACTTGCAGAAAACCTCACATGATCCATATATTACCAGCATACTTTTTTTAAAATGATAAAGCTAATGCATAGTAGCAGGAGGAATGTTTTTAATAAACTCCTCTTTCTGAAGAGGTGAGGTAGAGAAGCCGATGCCTCTGATAGCAAAAAGGCATTTCATGAATTGTCATCATACTTGTTACCCTAGCAACAAATCTTCATTGATCCTGAAAGTAACATTCTGCAGTTATCCTGTATTTCAAAACGATTGTGTAAAACATTTTGCAGTCTGATAAGTGCTATGTAAATGCTCTTTTAAAAACAAGCCCCATGATTCCTTCCTGTACAAGATATAAGAACAATTCTAGATATGTTTTTGAAATGTGTAGGAAAATGCATTGGATTTCAGTTTTAAATCCTTGTATGACACATGCATTTTCCTTATCCAATTGATGACAATATAAATCGTAGTAATAACATTAAAGACTTGCTTCAATCTAAACCTCTGGAAATAAGTTGTTAAACTCGTATATCCATTTCCTCTGTGGGTTCTGATCATACAGAAGCGTCTTGCATTTTCCATGTCTCGGGGCTAATGCTTTTCAAGAAGCTAATCTCAGACTACAGGAAAATTATCATTGAAGATAATCCTTTTCTTCATCCTTTTTCTGTCAAGTCTTAATCTTTGCTTCATTTCAGAGTGATAATTTGGCAATTCCTGAATATCTAATATTATGAGCCAAAGAGTTGTACAGCAGGGAAGCCGGCCCTTCAGCCCAACTTCTCCATGCCAACCAAGGTGCCTTCCTGAGCTAGTCCCATTTACCTGTATTTGGCCTATATCCCTCTAAATCTTTCCTATCCATGTACTTCAGTAACTTTCCCACCACTGATGTTAGACTCACTAAGCTGTAGTTCCTTGGCTTATCCTTTAAGCCTTATCTAAATTAAGGCACAACATTAGCCACCCTCCAGTCTTCTAGTACCTCACCTGTGGCTAAGAGAGAAACAAAAATCTCTGCCAGGGCCCCTGCAATTTCTTTCCTTGCTTCCCTCAATATCCAAGGATACATTTAGTCAGGCTCCAGGGATTCACCTCCTTTATGCACCTTAACATCGCCAGTGCCTCCTTTTGTACAGTTGATATGTTTCAGCTCTCTTCTCTGAACTCCCTAGCTTCTATGAGCTTCTCCACTGTAAATACAGATGAGAAGTATTCATTTAAGACCTTGTCTGTCTCTCATGGCTGCTCATATAGTTGATAACACTGATCCTTAAGGGGACCTGTTCTCTCATTAGTTACTATTTTACTCTTAATATACTTACAGAATCTCTTAGGATCCTCCTTTCCCTTATCTGCCAAGGATACCTAATGTTCCCTTTTTGCCTTCCTGATTTCCTCCTTAAGTGTACTCTTTTGTCCCTCATACTCAAGGCACTTGCTTGATCCCAGCTGCCTATACCTGACATATGCCTCCTTTCCCCTCACCAGAGCCTTAATATACTTCATCAGCTAGGGTTCCTTAATCATGCCAGCCTTGCCTTTCACTTTAATAGGAATATGTTGGCATTGAACTCTCCTTATCTCACTTTTAAAAACCTCCCATTTCCAGGTATCCCTTTACCTATTAATATAGAACAGTACAGCACAGGAACAGGCCCTTCAGCCCACCATGTCTGTGCCAAACAAGATACAAATTAAACTAAATCTCTTGTGTCTACACATGATCCATATCCCACCATTCCACGCATATTCATGCATCTATCTGAAAGCCTCTTAAATAGCACTACTGCCATTGGCAGCTCATTCCAGACACCTATAACTCTTTGATTAAAAAAAAGCCTTGCCCCTGCACATCTCCTTTGAACTTTCCCCTTAAATGCATTCCCCTAGTATTAGACATTTTTACCCTGGGGAAAAAGGTACTGACCCTCTACTCTATCTATGTCTCTCATAATTTTATCAACTTCTATCAGGTCTCCCTCAGCCTCCAGTGCTCCACAGAAAACAGTCCAAGTTTGTCCAACCTCTCCTTATAGCTCATACCCTCTAATCCAGCCAACATTCTGGTAAACTACTTCTGCACCCTTTCCAAAGCTTCTACGTCCTTCCTGTAATGAGGCAACCAGAACTGCACACAATTCTGCCAAGTTTGGTCTTACCAAAATTTTATTTGGCTGCAACATGACTTCCTCATTGCTATACTGAATTCCCCTAATAGTTTTTCTTAATCAACCTTTTCCTGTCCAATGCCATCAAAATTAGCCTTGCTCCACTTTAGGACTTTAACTTGTGGCCCAGTCCTATCTTTTTCTATAACTATTTTAAAAGTAGTAGAATTATGGTCACCGGACCCAAAGTGCACCTCCACTGACACTTCAGCTACTTACCCAGTCTCATTTCTCAATAAGAGGCTGCGTGTCGCCTACCCTTGAGTATGGCCATCTGCATATTGCTTGAGAAAACTTTCCTGGATATATTTAACAAATACTGCTCCATCTAATCCCTTAGCACTATGGTAGTCCCAGTCAATACTGGGGAAGTTAAAATCACCTACGATCACAACCCATCATACCTGCACCTAACTGCAATCTCCCTACGTACTTGTTCCTTTAATTCCTGCTGACAACGGGGGGCCCTGTAGTACAATCCCATTAAAGTGATCACTGCCTAAATAAGTTAGAACTTATTTCTAAGTTCTATCCTTGTAACCTCACTGGACGTTTCCCCAGATGTAGTAATATTAACTGAAATCTGGTTGTGTAAACAGAGAGATCAACCATTAAATGTTGCAGACTCATTTCAAAAGGGAAGGATGAATAGGGAAGAGTGTATACAATGACAGTGCTGTAGAAAAAAGGAACATACCAATAGTAAGACAGAAGCAGAATCTACATCAGTTGAAGTGAAGGATGAGAAAGGATCCTTCGTTTTAGTAGAATCATGTTTTAACCACCAAAGGAAAATGGAGGTGGAAATATACAAGAAACTTTAATAAGTGAGTGAAAACCTGGTCTAGAAATTTATGTTCACTGGAAGGAAGGTGCTCAGCTGTTGCTGTGCTGGAGGTGAGCACTGCTCCTGGTGCATTGGGGAATGATTGTCATTGGCATATACAATGCATAGCACCATGTGCCATAAAGCAGAGCAGTTTGCAGCCTTTTTGCAAATTTTACGAGTCACATCAAATGGAACCAACCTGTGCTGGAACCTGTCAGGTAGCGTGGGCGGCTAAAACTATTGCTGGAAGTTGTAGTTGTGGCAAGTGCTGAGACAAACGTGGGAATGGACATCCTGTTCCTCCGCCAATGGCTTGGAGATTGTGACCACAGAGGCACATCTAAACACGATCAGTGTGCTCAGCTCATCCAAATAAGTCAGAAGCCACAGGCAAACAATATTTCAAAATCTGGTCGAATAGACTGACTATTGATATCTTCTCTAAAATCCACTCCAGCCAAAGAAACAAATGATGGTGTATTTCTTTAAGTCTTGTTTGCTTCAATTAATGAAAAACATGACGATGCTGGAGGAACTGAGCAGGTCAGGCAGCATCCGTGGAGGAAAGCAGGCAGTCAACGTTTTGGGTCAGGACCCTTCTTTTATTAATATTTGCTTCCTTAAGCATGGTCTGCACTGTTTGTTTTCAACCAAGGCACAGCGCAATGTGGCAACAGAGGAGTTACATGTATGGATATTGATGCTGCAGCAAGCCCATCACCATTTCTCCATACGTGTGTTATCTACATTTTCTGAAGTTTTAGTGTGCACTGTACCCTGCAGAGTCCTGATTGTGATCCACATACTCCAGAGCTCAACCCTGTTGCACATAATAAAGCGAGGTAAGTGAACACCTCAGCTATAGAATAACAAAAGAGGCATCGACTACCTCCATGTAGGCTACCAAAAAGAAGTACAGAAAGACGACCAGGAATAAAGCTTCATTAATGTGTCAATGACTCCTTTCTTACCCAGTATGTCAGGAGACCAACTCGAGAAGAGCTGCTTGATCTAGCAATGAGAAAGGCATTATTTGTCACAATGTTGAGCAAACTCAGAGAACCCAAATGCGGCACACGGATACAAGATTGGAGTCAGGATGCTTCCTCAGGACCAAACGCAGGCAGCAGCTGGAAGGGATCTTGCTCAGAGATCAGAAGAGGAATCCCAACACAAACTGGATCTTCACAACAGAATAGAGAACACAGGACTGCTCTAGAGTTCACCACTCTAAGCAACTGGAACCAAAGTATACCTAAAGGTAGACCAATACTCTGGCAACTAGTGCCAGAGAAACACA
>JARFYF010000001.1:60339063-60372343 GCA_030265395.1 Rhina ancylostomus
CTTCCTGAATCCATGCTGTGTCTGCCTGATGGAACCACTTTTATCCAGATGTCTCGCTATTTCTTCCTTAATGACAGCTTCAAGCATTTTCCTGACAAGAAATGTTAAGCTTATTGGCCTATAGTTACCTGACTAACTGGCCTATGGTAATTTGCATCCGTGGAGAAAAACAGTCAATGTTTCGGGTGGTGTTATACTTACTATCTTTCAATATGTAGAAACTATTCTAAAATATAAGGATTTTTAGAATATGACAGGTAGTTCATCCACCATCTCCATCACCACCTCTTGGGATTTAGCAAGTTTTAGTTCCTTTGGTTTTCATAAGTTTTCTACATTGCTAATTTCTTCCAACTGCACATGCATTGTAGATCTGTTCTTCAATATTCCATGTAGACAGATACAAAATCTTTGTATAATTTTTCTGCCATTTTCTTATTCCCCAATATAACGTCTCCTGTCCCTGTATGGAAAGGAGTCTTGTTAACTTCTGTTATTTTTTTCCTTTTTACATACTATGGAATCTTCCTTGGTCTTGATTCCTTTGCACTTGCTTCTTCCTGACCTTATCAAATCCTTGGTCTGCCTTTGCTGAATCCTGAATTTTTCTATTTGCTGAAATAAATGTTGTATTCCAAAATAATATGTGTGCAAAGTTCCCCTGTGAGCAATATGCAATGAAGTCATTAATTCATTCATAAAGGACACGTTTATAAATTTGTAACATATATTAGCAGAGATAATCCTTTCCCTATGATTTTTTTGTGACATATAACACTACTGTAACCAATGCAGAGAAGAAAAAGGAAATTGAAGGGAATCAAATTCTCAAAATTTATAAATTTGTATTTTACTGTATTTATGAATCTTATTGCTGGTGGATAGCTTCAAAGACCTTCAGTAACATGGTACAGTGCTCAAGAAAGAGCAAAATAGATAATATCGTTGGTTTCCAGCAATTTTATTTTTGAAGGTAAGGATGATGTTGAATCTAATTCAGACTAATTTCATATAATGTTTCTATAATTAGCATTGATATAAACTCTGATCTTCCTGATGTGCCAACATGAGGCCAAAATCATGGTTTAGTTAAGTGTTTTTGTTTTACTTGCAGTGAATAGGTATGTTGATGGCATTTTTGATGTACCTGCCTTTGTTTTATGATAAGTGTTGGAGTGAGGCCATGAGAGCAATATTTATCCAGTACAGTTAGCTATATTATACCAATATTATTGCAGTTGAATTTTTTTTAAATTTTGTTATTTCTATGTTGTAATGATATCTGCCTCCATGTTAATTTTCTTCCTTACATCCTCAAGGTGTTCAAATCAAGTTCATTTTGTGTGCCAAACTTGTACTCTGCCATGAGCACAAATCAATGAAATTCCTGCCCTCTTTTGTTCTACCTTGCCTGTAAGCAAAACAAAACCTCAATGTCATCAGTTCCTAATTTACGTTTTACGCTTTTAAAAATTTGGTATCATTCTGGTTTATGTAAGTCACAGGTCTGGTTCATTGCATTATGTGCATTGGATCATTGGTATTCTTTGGTGTTAAATTATGGTTACCTTGATAATCTCGTATTGGACCAAATGTAGTGAGTGGATGTAAGTACTTTGAGATGCTTTTGGTAATGATTTTCCTATCTTGCTTATACTTAAATACAGCACCTGTGTCCTTGCATACCAGAGTAAGAGTTCAAATAACCTGTAGGTTATTTGGGGAAATAAAAGTATCATACCTTATTAAATGCTCATTGAGTTTAAGGCGGCAATGAATGCATTCTGTTTGTACTGTTAATTCTACAGTCCCTTTATGGCTGTTTTCAAATCCCTTTATCCTTTATGATCACCATGGAAACACTGTTGCCTTATTCTCTGAAACCTAGCAACAAGGGAAGCCTAATTTCTCAATGAAAACTGGCTCTTAGTTGATGGCAATGTGCTTTTGCATCATAAATTGGATGGATGACAATGCATCCTAATCAGAAGAATTATCTTGCTGTGATTTATATTTTAACTGAGATTATCTATGCTCAGATGTTCATGCTCAAGGTATTGTGAGATTGGGCAAGTATTCAAAGATACTGAATGCAAAGCTGGTCTGATCCACTTAAAATTTGTAATATAAATTTTGATTTTTAAAATTCAATTTGAGTTTGAAGTCTGAAAACGATTTGAAACCTCATTTAAGTTGTAGTTAATCTTCTAAATTATGTGCTTAATTTTCTTGGACTGTTAAAAGTCTGCTGATTAATATTGAATGTCAATCAGTTCCTCGACACACCTCTGTCCCTTTCATCATTTGCTTTATTTGCTCAGCAGATACCCTGTGAATAATTTGACTGGAGATCAGCGGTACAGAGAACAAATAGAAATTGGTTCTGGTGTTGGCATCAGTTTTAGCTCCACTTTATTAAATTATAAAGTGATTACACTTGAAAAGATTTTCATTTTGAATGCCAGCTATTTGCTTAGCCAAAAGCAGACTTCAGATTGAGGATCTGAAGAACATAAGGTTATATGTGGTCCCACAATGTTCTGGCAAGGCTGTTTGCCTTGCACAGAAGTGATACAGCAGGGTGACCTTCAGTTATTTGCCAATGTCAAATAATCCATATTTAGTATGCGCTTCTATAAAACATTGACCTAGACCACACAACAGACCAGATGCATGGTTAACCAGTTACCTAAGGGCTCTTAACCTGTTCTTTGCTAAATGTTTCAAGGCAGAGTGGTATCTGTGTGAGTGATATGATGTGAATGATGTGATCTATAACCTTGAAAATTCTGTAAATTATCCTGAACTTCATTGACATTAGTAATTAACACTAGTTAGTGATTAAACTAACATTCTTTACTTTGAACCTTAGTTATGTGGAGTAAAATGGTGGGAAGACTGAAATGGCAGCTAGACAAAATTTTGGTCAGTACCTATGAAAAGTTACAGACATAATTGGGCTGGTCTTAAATTGATTCAACAGAAGAACTAAAGATCTTGCTAAGAGAGGTTTGAAAGTTAATAAGAGGGAGGGTGCAATTTAGGATGCCAATGAGATTGTTGACTGACATTGAAAGGAACTACCAATCAAGTTGAGAATGTAAATTTTAAGGCAGTCCTGGGATGAAATTGAAGAATTATTTGATACTGCTGTCCTATGGCTTAAAACAAAAAAAACGTAGAATAGATGCTTGGTGCAATTTTGATTGAGTTGCAGTTACGGATCCTTTTTGGATTTTGTTCTGTTCCATTGGCTTATTCAGGTACCAGTTTGGAAAAGAAATATTCCTTAGAACACCAAGCATATTTTTGCGGGGGTTTCTAGAGTTTGGCATTCTTTTCTTAAATTTTTTTTATTCACAGCGTGGTACCAGGCCCTTCTGGCCCACAAGTCCACGCCGCCCATTTTAAACCCCAAATTAACCTACCCGTACGTCTTTAGATTGTGGGAGGAAACCCATGAAGACATGGGAGAATGTACAAACTCCTTACAGACAGCGACGGGAATCGAACCCCAATCGCTGGCACTGTAATAGTGTTGTGCTAACCACTACGCTACTGTGCTGCCCAATTTTCATTTGGAAAGCCCTGCAAAATAAATGTTGCCATTGAATCAGGAGAGGCTCCATGCCCAGAGTATGTTTTGGAGGAGCAGACTTTCTCTAATTTGTATTTGGAGAATCTGCATATGGTTTAGTATTAAATGGAAATAAAAAGAAAACACAGGAAATACTCAGCAGGACAGGTGGCATCTTTGGAGGGAGACTGTTCAAGGTCAAAGATCTTTTTTCAGTCCTATTCATTGTCTATTTATCTATTGAAAACCTATGCAAGAAATATAGGATTGACTGTCCATTATGCTTTGTCAAAAATAAAATGGATATTTATAGTATCATTACATTTATAGTCCCATACTGCTGTCAAAGTAGATGAAGCTAAAGTTTTATCCTTAATAACCTAGAATGAACAGATTTTTCCTGTTGTCAAAAATTAACTAATTTCTTTGTTTAAAAAAAATTATTCACTATGGATTTGTATCCGGCAAAGTTAATTTGTAGTGTTCTTGAGAGGGTGCTATTTTGAGAAGTATTTTCCTGTAAGTGAAATAATTCTATGGCTTAATGACAAGAATAAACAAGAAATAATTATTGTAATTTTACGTTGTTGTTTGGATTGGACACTACTCGCTTTATCTTTTGAAAATGGAATCACATGTAGAAGCCTCTCTGCTGATTACTTTTGGACAGCTATGTTGAGGTTTTCAAACTCCAGCCTTTGTTGTATTAACAGGAAGGTGTTCTTGTGCTTGGCCAAATTTTGCTTTATCTTATCACTGGCAACCTATTTTGCAGATATAGTGCAGCTTTCATGTTCTGCTTTGATGACACTCATCTCCTTCCACCCCACCTCTTTTGATTCTACGGCCATTGGCATGCTCCTTGTTTACTTGAAATCGTACAGGATGAGCAAGAAACTGCAGATGCTGGAATCTGGAGCAAAAAAAAACTACTGGAGGAATTCAGTGGGTTAAGCAGCAACTGGGGGGATGGTGGTGGGAAGGGGAAGTAATTGTTGAAGTTTTGATATAATAATTAAACTTTTCCAGGGCTTTATTTAGCTGACTGGGCAGCTTGCCACATGAGGAAAGCACTGCTGTTGACCTGAATCTGATCTGAAGTTTCAGCATATGTAGTAAAACAGATGGTCTTTGCATGCTTATGGATTTTAATATAGATAATATAAATGAAAAGAAATGCATACTTGACAGAAGTATTTTGCGTATCTTGAAGGAACGGTCACATATGGGGGGAGATTTGGATGTGCTTGTATATTACTCTCTGATTATTTACATTCAGTTAGTATAGATCTACATAATGTGTATGTTAACACTGAGGAAAATCAGCATGCCCAGTTAACGTTGTGTACAGGCTCCCTAGTAACACAATAAATAATGTGGTATAGACTCTCTAGTGCACACAAATTAATCAATTCCTTTCAGAAAGTGGCATGGAGAAACATAGGTTAAGAGCATTAATTAAGAAACCAAGTTCTTGCTCATCCTGGAGCCAAAAAAACAAACTGTTGGCGGACCTCAGTGGGTTGAACAGCATCTGTGAAGGGAAAGGATCTCTGTGTTACAGGTTGAGACCCTGCATAAGGACTGAGAGTGGACAGGGAAGATAGCTGGTATAAAGAAGAGGGACAAAGGGGTGAGATATGGGTCTGGTGATAGGTATGTTGAAGAGGGGTGAAGGATGATGGGCAAAAGGAGCCAGGTAGGGAGGGGCTGGAGTTAAGAGGCAGGCGTGTTGGTGATAAATGGAAGTAGACAAGGAAAAAGAGATTTCCGTATCTTCCTTAGCCATAGGTGAGGTACCAAACAACTGGAGGGTGGCTAATGTTGTGCCTTACTTTAAGAAGGGCTTGAATAACGAGCCAGGGAACTAACATCACTGATAGGTAAGCTGCTGGAGGGGATCCTGAGAGACAGGATCTACAGTATCTGCATTTGGAAAGGCAAGGATTAGGGCTAGTCAGCATGGTTTTGTGGGTGGAAAATGATGTCTCACAACTTCAATTTAGTTTTTTGAAAAGGTGACGAAGAGGATTGATGAGGGCAGAATAGTAGATGATGTCTACATGGACTTTAGCAAGGCTTTTGACAAGGTCCCATATGGTACCAAAGGTGAGATCACTTGGAATCCAGGGTGAGCTAACCAAATTGATACAGAATTGGCTTGGTGGAAAGAATCAGAGGGTGGTAGTGGAGGGTTGTTTTCAGATTGTTGGCCTGTGACTAGCCATGTGCTGCTGGGTCCCCTATATATCGATCTGGATAAGAATGTGGGTTTGTGGATTTCAGCCAAATTGTGGTGGACTATGAAGAAGGTTATCTAAGGCTTCAACAGGATCTGGATCAACTGGGAAAGTGGGCAAAGCAATGGCAGATGGAATTTAACTTAGACAAGTGCAAAGTGGTGCATTCGGGGAAGTTAAACCAGGGCAGGACTTACACAAGGCTAACATAGTAAATGACAGGATCCTGGGGAGGTTTGTAGAACAGAGAGATCTAGGGGTACAAATGCATAGTTTCCTGAAAGTAGTGATACAGGTAGCCAAGCTGGTGAAGAAGGGATATTGTACACTTGCCTTCAACGGACATGGCACTGAGTACAAAATTAGGATGGCATGTTACAGCTGTGTAGGATGGTGATGAGACCATATCTGGAATATTGTGTGCAATTCTGGTCATAATATTATTATGAGCTGCCAGGGGAAGTGGTAGAGGCTGGTACAATTACAATATTTAGAAGTCATTTGGACAGATACATGAATAGGGAAGGTTTAGAGGGATAAGGGCCAAACGCAGGCAAGATGGCCAAAGGGCATACTCTATGACTTGTGCAACACAAATGAAGATTTTGATCTGTAACTGTCGTAGTAAAATATTTAAATTTAAGTACTCATTTCAAGCTCACCTCAGAATTCATACCAATGAAAAGCCTTCAAAATGTTTGAAGGGAGACTGACCATGCCAGCGCTATCAACTCTAACCTTATACAAAGCAGAGCTGAAAGTGTCCCATTAAAACTGTTACGTTATAACATCTGTGTTGTCTTTTGTCCTGACATGTCCACTTCTTCCTTTGAGTAGAAGTTGTTGAGAGTCCAGCATCTGATGAAGAGGAACCAGCTGTAGCTCATGAGCAAGAGCATGTTCAGGAGCCTTGGTCTGCTGAGCACTTAGTGCAAGCAGAAGCTGTGGCCCAACCCTGGGATACCAAATGTGTGGAAGTCACATCATCAAATGAAGACAGTGTACCAGCTGAAATTCCCAATGGAAAAGGCATGACTCATAGAAAGATTGGGTCCATGGAAGAAATTCCACCTTCTCTTGAAGGTGTGTCTTCCTGTTGACTTCCATGTAATGACAAATGCCTTTTAAGAATTTTCTTATTAACAAGTTTTTGTTGATTGTTGGTAGATGTTGCTTGAAGGATAATTTAATGGTGCTTAAAGTGCTTTGGCTGATCTGATGCTGGCTACAGGAGCAACAATAATTTCCCACCACTGTTGTTGATGCTCAAGTTATTTTGTTTTCATGCTTGGCAGTTGAGCTGATTTTTTTTTTAATTGCACATAAGGCTTTCCATTGCCTAAATGTTTGCCAGTTACATTGCTGATAGGTTATCAATTTTTTTAAAGCTAATTCACCTGCTTTCTGGTTATTAGGCTTGCCAGTGATTAAGTTGCATTTTTGTATTTTCAACGTACATCAGGGATTATTTTGCTTCATATTTCAGTGCTGACATCTTGCATTTATTGTTTTATTCAGGCTGTGGCAAATGCTATCATCTTTCTGTTTTCAGTGATGGGCAAATAAAATGGTTGTTTTGAGAAATTAATTTTCAATTCAAATGCACAGCTTTTGACATGCTTTTGACATGATTTTGTCAAAAGATCACTGAGCAATACACACACATTGTACTGTGTCTATTAATATAGCAATAGACTATCCACAACAGGGTAGAGATGCATCCCAGAAACAACCCCCTCTATAGGCTTCAAATCCCACCTCTCCCCTCTTTTCCAGCTTCCAATAAGATGGCAATAGGAAAGCTATTCACTATGGGGAAGAAGTATATCTAATACCAACAATCTTCCCCCCCCCAAGACTATCTTTCATGTCCCATCCCTCTTTTTCACCGAGCTTGTCACTCCCACCCTTCTCAACCCCACATACCCCCAATATACATCCTATACCACATGTTCTACATTTTCATTGGAAGGACCAAATAACTAATCAGCATTCATAGTCTCATAGTCTGCATCCACAACTCCAAATCATGTGGGAAACAGAATTTACCAAATACCCAGAGTTGAAATTATGTGGGTTGTGTATTAAACATATAAAGGGAAGTAGGTGATCACAAAGACCATGAAGAGGAATTAGTCAAAGATATAAAGGTGACAAGAATATTAAGTGTGATAGTGTAGAGTGAAGAAATGGAAGACAATGAGGAAATAATAAGCAAAAGTTAATTGGATATATTAGGTAAGTTTCTGTGAAAGAGCAGAGAGAAAGAGAAAAAGAGCTAAAAATATCTTTTCTTCCTTGAGTAAATCATGGAAGATCAACTTGTATATCCACCGAAGCTTTGGCATGCTGTGGTGTAAATAAACATAGAAATTCGTGTTTTGGAAAATTTTAAGTTTAGTTTGTACAGCCTCTTCAGAGCTAGTCCAGCATTAATGCACTCATAAAATGTAATTTTATATTAGATTTCTTTATAACTACAGTTCTGAGAATCATAAATACATTATAAATACAACTGAGGTCCAACAATATAACAATCTTTTCACCAACCCCAAGTATTCTGCTATAGATCTCAGTAAATTTGTACGGTAGAACTTTATTCCACACATATGCCTTTTGAGCACGGGAAGATGTATGAATTGCTTTTGCAAATCATTGAGTTAATTCTATGCATGCAACCAAACTACTTTAGATTTGCTTACAGCCACGAAGATGGACAAGCAGTCAACAGGTGGAGAACCCTCTGTTGCTAGTGGGGGAAGACCAACGTTGCACGAAGTGTCACTTACAGAGTTGAAAGATAAGACTGTTGAACATACTGAACAACAAATATCTGACCTGTTACCTTCTTCCACGTTGGGTAAAGATAACGAAGCTCTCAGAGGAACACCAGGAGAAGTCTCCGAGATACAGAATTCATTTCCAACTGCTATTTTGCAAACCCAACCTCTAGCTCCACCTGTCAAGAATGAACCATGTCCAGAAGAGTTAGTTGCCTCTAGTATTGAGAGTCTAACTAGCCATCATGAAAGTTCATTACCGTTCAGTGCTTATGAAGATGAATGCATCTCTGTGGTAGCAGCAGAAAGCTTAATCGCCCAAGTCCCACCAAGCTCTGTCCAGAAAACAGATGAAACCATAAAACCCCCACATGCTTCATCAGAAACAACACCCAGCAAATTAGTTTTAGATAAAAGTAAAACACCTTCACTAAGTCCTAACATTAAGGATTTATCTGAAACATCCAGTGCAGAAATTACAGAGGCTGGTTGTTTGAAAGAAAAGGATATTTCTGCAAATGTTGTAACTGATAAGGAGAGTGCAGCAGCTTCACGAGAAGAGCCATTTGCTGGAATCTCTGTTACTGAAGGCAAAGATGTGTTGCATCAGCAAAAAATACCAACAGGTTCTCTTGCAACCACTGTTTCTGTCACTAAAGAGGAGCAGCAGGTTCCTCAGGAAAAGCCTAGAATGCCTGAGGAAATGCATTTAGAACAGACACTTGCAGATACTAACAGTGCAGTTAAAGATGATGCTATAACTTCAGACGCTAAAAGGAAAGAAATGCCAGATACAATAAAACTGGTCGAACATATAGGTGATGTCTTTTCAATGCCAGAAGACAGACCAGAACATGTTGAATATAATTCTATAAGAAGTGCAGAAAACTTAGAGGATTCAAAGGGAAAACCAGCCGCTGAAGAGAAAATTTCCAGTGCAATAGAATTATTACCAACTGAGTCTGCTAAGCACGTGCCTGAACAGTTAATAACCAACCTTCCATGTAAAGAAATGGATAAAGCTGATCGAAAAGTAGAAGTTTGGCAATTAACCGATGTTACCTCTGCTCAGACCTATGTGCAAGAAGCTAATCGAATTGTACCATACAGCATACAACCTGCTGCAGGTGATGCAGCTGACAGTTTAAGTAATGGTTCAATGCTTGAGATGATTAAATCAGACCCATGTGCTATTGAGCAAAGTATGGAGAAGATTCATGATACATCCACAAAAATTGAAGAGAGCACTCACCAGATATTTTCCAAAGAGGAGGAGTCCGAACCACTGTTGCCCCCACCCGATTCAGATATCACTTCTGAAAAAATTGCAGTAAATTCAATTAATCCAATAGTGGAAAGCAAAAAAACTGACACTGCTAGTGTGAGTTTAAAAGATGGGGCAGTGGTGGATCAACCGGAAATATCAAAGTATTTTGAAACATTTGTTTCAAAAGATGATCAGGCAAAAGTGAGCGAACAGCCTGGGGATGGTTATTATGAAATGACCATTACAGAGGAGAGCAGTTCAAGACTACCTCATGAAGTGCAGCAGAGCTCTGAGGCCCCATGTGAAAAATCAAAAGTAGATGACAACAAAGTTGAAAATAATATTTCTGCAGAAAGAATTCATTACAGCACACTTGCACAGTCACCTCTCCCTGTTGATGACCAGACTAAGCCCACCACAGGAAATGAAATTAATTTTCCTGCCACTCTCAGCCATGGAGAGATGGCAATTTCTCAGCAGCCTGATTCAAGTGGTGATGTGAATGTTTCTGAAGGACTACAGAAGCTAGTGCTGAATTTACCAGCAACCTTTTTAGATTCAATATCACTTGAGGTGGAAGCAGAGAGCCAAGGTCCCCCAGAATCTTTGTCGCCACTGGCGTCCGATATCCTTGCCTGTACCAGGGGAATAAGTTTAGATGAGTCAGCAGACTTTTTCCCCGCTCCAACACCTGCCGAGGAGAAGCAGATTTGTTTTCCTGTCGAAGCAGACAAAGGCAAAAGTGTGCCCAAGTACGAAGAAAGACCAGCTAATGAAAACCTGGGTTTAGATCCACAGTATGCTTACTCTCATACTTTGAAGCATGATTACAAAAATGACAGTGTTGTGGTTCCTGACTTGCCGGAAATGTTGGATTTAGGAGTTGGTAGAAGCAGACTGGGCTTTGAGGGCACAGAAACAGAGATGGGCCGAAGAGCATCCATGCCTGCAGAATCTGCTTCTGGCTCGGAGGCTTTAAGTGAAAGCATCAAACTAATCATTAAAAATGTTGGTCAGCCAGAAGAAATGGGCTATTGTGTGTTTGAATACTCTGCTCCCTTACCCACTCCTGAGGAGGTTAAAAGTCCTCTGGAAGATGGAAGCATTTTCCTTCACAAAATCCGCACAGCTTCTCAAACTATTGATGAGGAAAGTATCAGGAGGCAAATAGATGCAAATAAGCATAAAGAGGATTCACATTTTAGAATTGCCACCCTGTCTGAAGACAGTGAATTAAGAATAATGCCCATTTTGGAAGGGCAATCAGAAATTAAGAATGAAGAATCAGTTTCCATAGATGTTCCAGACCAGGTTACTAAGACAGAGTCTGGATCTGTTCATTTATCTGATGTCCCTGAAATTAAAGAATTTGATCAAAATAAGGCTATTGATGCTTCAAAATTTGCAGTAGACTCTTCTCTAAATAAATCTCTGGATTATTTGCCTACTGAGTTTACAGGACCAGAAGCACCTTTGAAACTAGAGTCTGTGGATAAAAAACTCCCTGAAAAAGATGTTTCTATTCAAGAAGCAGTTCAGCCTAAGAAAACTTTGGATGATGAGACTAAGCGTAGTTCATCTAACAGAGTTACTGTAACAGTTTTAGAAATGGAGTCAGTAAGGTTTGGGAAAAGTGCTTCTGTACAGGAACCAACTCAAACCAAGAAAGCATTTGAAGATAAGCCAAGACCTATTTTGCCCAGACAGGATACTGTGCTTGATGTTGACATAGAAATGGAGGCAGATCACATGTTTTGCGAGAAAGCTGCTTCCATTCAAGAAGTTGATCAACCTATCAAGGTCTTGGAAGATGAACATCATGAAGTGACTGAGGAAGATGCTTTCATTCAAGAAACACCACAACCCCAGGATCTTGTGGAAAGTAAGTCCGTTACACAAAGTGAGGCTACCTTAACTGAAGTGAGTGTGAAAACTGACACCGTTGACCACAAGATACCTGAGAAAGCTGCTCCTGTACAAAAAACTGCATCACCTGAGAAAATAATGTCTGATGCCCCTAAGCCTAATCTGCCAAGTGATGTTAATGTCCTTGACGTAGGTGGAAAAATGGAACAAATCGATCAGATATCTGAGAAAATTGTCCCTCCACCAGAATCGATTCAAACTGCTAAAATTAGGGAGGATGACATGGAGTCTGGTTTGCCCAATGTGGCTATTGCACACAAAGATGATTTGGAAGCTGTACACTCTGATGACAAAGTAGAGGAGAAGCCTGCAGCTGCACAAGAATTGATTCAAGCTGAGCAAACCACTAAATCAGAAACTGTGCCTACATTGTCCAGTGATGTTATTGAGCATGCAGTTGTTCGACCTGTGAAAATCACAGAGGATGAAACTAGGACCACACCTCATGAAGTTATTGTATCAGACGTTTCAAAAGCAGAACTGCCTGATTATAGAATCTCTGCTTCTGTGCAAGAATCGGCTGTAGCTGAGAAAACTAGCAATGAGGAAACTAAGGCTAATTTGTTGATTGAGGTTACAGTGCCAGAAATTGTTTTG
Source organism: Rhina ancylostomus (assembly GCA_030265395.1). NCBI lineage: Eukaryota > Metazoa > Chordata > Chondrichthyes > Rhinopristiformes > Rhinidae > Rhina > Rhina ancylostomus. Next base: position 60,351,451 of record JARFYF010000001.1, read on the forward strand.
CAAATGGACCCTGCTGACTACGAAGTATCTGAAAATGTTGTTCCTGTGGAAGGAACTGAAGAGAGAGGAATTGTGGAATCTGTTGTTACAGTAGATGATGACATTATTACAGTTGTTCAAACCACATTAGAAGGAGGAGAGGACATGGGCCACAGTGTGAGATTTGCCATAGCTGATAGTGACGACACTGATGATGTTTTTACACGCAGTGAACAAACCCATTTAAAAGAAGAACAAATTCATGAGCCTCCTGTACAAACTGCTGAAATTGTGCTTATCCCAGAGAAGATACAGATCCCGACAGACTTGAAAGAAGATGAGAGTATTGATGAATCAGTGATGGACACTGACAGCTTCTGGATGGACACACAAGGTGCCTGTAAAGCCTTACTAGCTATCATCCATGACAAGATAGTAAATTCTCTTTATTATGTATAATTTAATTATGCCATTTAGACTGTATCCTTTAATGTTACTGAGTTTTTAAAAGTAACATGAATTCAGTTTATGCTTTTTTTTCTCCCTCATGATATCGCTGTTGCCATTTAAAGTGATTTCTTGCACTTTAATTCTGCAGATGAAGAGAGTATCATAGTAACACAACCCGCTGCTGTCACAAAACAGGAGAAACCAGGGAAGGAATTCAGCAGCCCGACTTTGGATAAACATAGGAAAGGGAAAGTGTTAAAAACTGCAAAAAACAGAGCTTCTACGCCTGAGAGAAAAATAATCAAAAAAGATGTCAGTGTACTCTCCAAAGAAGACAAAAAGAAAAGAAAAGGTTCATACAATGGAAGCAATTTTTATTTTCACTTGTTTCATTTTTGTGATGTGAGGTGTTTGTATTGTGCCCATGTAACAACATTATGTTCTCTGTGAGATTTGGCTGTAGAAATGTTAGAGAATAAACAATAACAGGAAGTAGCAATATCTAATTTCTGGAATTGTTCTATTGTTTCCTTTAATGAAAAGTGGATGTTGAACATCCCACCTGCCTAGCACTTTGTTCCTGTCCTCATATATTTGCTCTTGTCTTTCCTCTCTAACAGTGTATAAGAAGTCTGAGCTTGCTAAAAAAACAGAGATTCAGACCCGGTCTCCCTCCAGGAAAATCATATTAAAGCCAGCTGTAAGATATCATAGACCAGCTCACGTCCCTTGTACTAAACGGAAACAGACAGGTGACTGTGTAAACACCGCAATGTGGCTGGCAAACATGGACTTTACTTCATTGCTGGACTGGCTTTTTTCCTGCATTTTCTTTTGAGCCATTAGGCTATATATGGCGCTTTTCATTTTGTTTTTCTTACAGCTGTCATGATCACACATGCTTGTCATGCACAAGCTTGCAAGTACAGTGGTCTTAACCTTGAAGTGGTGGTGTAATTATTTGTGGGAGTTTGTTTAGATTGCTGTGTGCTGGTGGGAAAGTGTTGCAGCCTGCATCATGATATCCATTCACATTAATTCTCTTGTTGAGAGGTACTCAGGTATAACTTGCATTACGTGCAGTATTTGTTTTCCATTTGTGTTTTTTAAGACGTATATTAGCTTTACTTTGATAAAATAAAACATTTATATACTAAGGTTTCCTCTCTAAGGAGCTTTATTTGCTAGTTTGGGTAATTTTGTACTTCATTACTTTGCTTCCCATTCTATATGATGGTGATAATATTAAATTCATTTTGCTTTCATACACATCTCGACTTGTATCTTGATTAAAATGAAAATCTTTCCAGTCTATAATCCAATGTTCTAATACTAATATTCCTTTTGCCTAGCTCCTGGAAGTGTTGAGGGCGCCTATATTATAGACCAGAAATTTTCTGTTGCTAAGCAACCCAAGGAGCGGATCACAGTAAGTAAATTACTAATAAATGCATTCTGGGCACATTATGGAAAATGGGACAACTTGAACAGCAGTTAATTTTTTTTTTCATTTGAAATTTGTGTATGTGAAAGCTACACATATTTCTTAAATTCCTCAATCCACAGATTTTGAAAATAACTTTTTAATCTTGGGTGAGTTTTGCCTGGTTTTAATTTTGGATTGTTCTGAGTTAATTCTAGCTCATAGATATTGAATATTTGTGCTGTGTCAAGTACAGAGCAAATACTTGACACAAGCATAGTTAGAAGCATTCTATTAAAGCTTATAAAATCTGCTGATTGAAACTTGATGTTGTTTGATAGAGACATTCAAAAACTTCACACAGAAGAAAACATTTACACGTCTACTTGGAGACCAGATTTTTTGCACAATCTTTGTAAATTCAAATAAAACGATTTAGAAGACTTCAGAACTTCTCTTTGGCCATTTGCCATCTTTCGTATTCTTCCTTGTATACAGACTGCTCTCACTCTAGTGCTCGGCAATGGGAAAAGAGGTAATGAGGGAAAATGATTAGTATGGTCAAAGAAGAGTACCAGATAGCTGGGCCACTACTGTGTGTGCCTTCAGTGTCAAATGGGCTGGAAGAATAGTGGTATGCTGGATAGAGAAGCTGAAAGCTAACTGGGACAGCTGATCAGTGATAGAATCAAAATTAGAAGATGGAATAGAGCTTATTAGAAGGCCACCTTGTGTGCTTTGAGGGGATTCTGGAGGGGAAGATCAGTGCTACTGCAGACCTATCTTTTTATTTAAGGCTCTTTCCAAAAGACTGGGTTAGGCAGTTGGTGATGAGTAATGCTGCAGCTGAAACTAGATTTGGGCTTCTAGAGAAACTAGTTTGCTGTCTTGTCATCTGCATGATCTGTGTATGTCTAATTACTATGCTGATGGCAGATGTCTGTTGTGCTGATGTGAAAACACTAAACCTTGGGACGACAACAGAACGAGGTTGTTATAGAGAATATGCTCACGTAGCTTGGGTTAAAGAGGGACAAAAATCTAATGGTGAAACACCGAACCTCCAGCTGGTAGAATTGCTGTTTCATGGATTATGGAATGTGAATTGCTGTGAAGTTGGCGGCTATACACCCATATATTTTATGATTAGTTACTATCATTGACCATGCCACTGATCGGAAACTCTTGGAACCTCTTCTCTTCTAAGCAAGGCCTCAATGGTTCATTATCCAACTAGTCTTGGGGACTATGCTGGAGAGGAAATTGCATCATCTTTGCTCCAGTGACTCCACAATGATGGACCAAGACGCACAAGTTCAGAACCATAGCATCCTTTGTTTTTAAAAAGATCCTGCAGAGAAGTTACCATGAAACCCAGAGAATAACCAAAAACAAAAATAATGTTTTTGAAAAGTGCATATATTCCAGAGCAAAATAATCCCTTTCAAATTGTAAAGCATACTTAGGATTTCTAGGACTTTCTCATCATAATTTTTGTATTCACCTCCATTGAAAGAACTGAACATAAAGTCACAACTGCCATTGAAGTTTCAGTGCATTATCATTTTAATTTTTCTTTGTTAAGGTTTCAGAAACTTTTTTTAAATGTACATTTTAGCTTGTCTTCATAATGTCATTAGTTCGTTTTAGCAAGAGTCTATTTTGTTTATTTTATTTACTTGCTAAGATACCAGTAGCAGAATGTAGAAATATTATCTTAAATATGATGCTGCATTATATAAGGCAAATCCATTTATTTTTCTAAAGATATTAAACTTAGTTACTTCCATTGTTCTCTAAATTATTGTTGCAATTATCTATTGATAACATGTTGAAAACTTGTAACAAATATACAGCATGACCACAAACTGTAAAATGGGGAGAGTTTGTGTGTACACCTTTAAACAGTACATCCTGGACAAAAAAAAAATGCTTTTAAAGATTAATCATAAAGTCACCCTCACATATAAAAACATAATAGTTTGTAAAATGACACCTTAATTATTTTGGGGATTAACAAGAGCTGGGTGCTGGGATTTAGGTATAGTGTTTAAGGCCAATTATGCTGACTGTTGGAAAATTGCAACATGTAATATTGCTATGCAGAACATGAGAACTTTGGGTTGGGTGGGGGTGGGGGGAAGGGGGCATGTGTATTTTGTCAACCAGAACAATCATGAGTAGCTGAAATTTATTGGGTATCCATAGTATCATACTAGCGCTGTTGCATAAAAATTTTGATATATTCATTTGAATATTAGGACATATCAAAACATGTAACTAATTTAAATTCTCATGTTTTCATATTTTGTTCCATTTTTATGTTCATTGTCTTATCATTTTTTAATTTGCTTTATATTTTCTCATGGCAAGAATTCATCTACACTAACAAAGATTCCTACCTCAAAATTATCTTCCCTCCTCCCTGAAAGACCCAAATCTACTTGTTCTGCTGATAGAAAAGCCTTTATTGACCTAGATTATTATCCCAGACGGCCCTCGTCTGCTGGCCCTAGAGAATCTTTGAATGAGCAGCCTGTGAGAAAGGTAAGATGAAGAAATGTCCATGATCGTAGTTTTGCTTCTTACACAATGGTATTTCTACTTGGAATTGAAAAAAAAAGATTATATTCCAGTTTTTTTGCCACTGTTGTGATGCTGAAACATTCAGGCTTTTTTATCTGTTAAATTTGGTCAGCATAAAGCTAATTACACGTGCCCTTGATAAGCTTTGAACTTGAGGTCATTTAAGAGTTGACCACTCAATGAAGCTTTCATTTGAATGACAAATTATTTTCTTCTAATATTTTTTTTATGCTCTCATTCCAATCATATGAATATGCCACTTTCAATGGCTAACTGCTTGTGTTGTTGGCAAAGATAATCCAATACATTTTCAAAACATTTGTGCTAATGTTGATATCAGCCAATTCATTTAAATTAGTTAGTATTTGTATTAAAATTCTGGACATATTAATTCAACTGTTTGTTTTCTAGAGTAGCAGTAGTTTCTGGGCATGTCAGTTTTGTTATGAAAAATACAATTGCTTTAATTCTGTATGAATTTAAAACAAAACCAAAAAAAAAAGTAAATGGCATGCAAGCCGAGTTACTTGTACATTCTAGACAAAGGTCTCCTTGAATGAAAACAGAAAATGTTAGAAATATTCAGCAGGTATGTTTCAGGTCAAAGACCTTTCTTCAGAACTGAACAGTTTTTAGATTTTCAAAAATTTCCGTGATCCCTTCATAGTTTATTCCTGGTGATACCAACAATACCACTTCTCCAACAAGTGCATTAGAAATATAATAACAGCAGATAATTATAATCTCTCATCAGTTAATTTTTCAATATAACTTGAAGACCATCTTTCATGTGGCAAAACGCACAAGAATGTCATCAGGATTTGTCATCTGTTTGCATATTGAGGCAGATTTGGTCAAAAGTTTTACGGAGTATCTTAATGAAAAAAAGATGGTGCACTTTGGAGAAGGGGTTTCCAAAGTTAGGGTCGTGGCAGCTGAAGGCATGTCCATTAATAGTGATACAGAAACGTTTAGCAATAGTTAATGGAGGTGATTAATCAATAGGTCAAAATTGGAGGGATAGAGATATACTGGAGGGATAGAAGGCTGGAGAAGATTAGAGAGAGGGAAGGGTAAGGCCTGAACATAAGGATGAGTATTTTAGAGTTGATGCATGGCTTAATTGGGAACTTCTAGGTCAGGGACAATGGGCAAATAGGATCTTGTACTAATGGAATTACAGTAGAATTACAGTGGAATTGTGCTTGAAATGCAGAGTTCCAAAGCAGAATTGTAAAACGCAGTTGGATGATGATGTGGCAGAGGTAATAGCAGGTCCTGGTGCTGTTGTATATAAGTGGTCCAAATCTCCTGTTGGCATCAGATGAGACATCAAGCTTTTGAACATGCTGGCTCTGTTTTGGATATTTGCCAAGGAGTGAAATGATAAGTGGCTATGGAACACATTTTTATGGTTGAGATAAAGGGAATAACTCTGATCTCAATACTTAAACAATATTGTATAAGAGAGAAGCCATTAAACGGTTTAGAGATAATAGAGGACTCAAGATAGGCCAGGATGAAGTAAAGCTGATGTCATTAGTGTAGTTGAAAAAACTGGGCAAAATGTGTTGGTGCTGTCAAGGTGCAGCATGTGAATGACAATTATGGACATCTGAGGATGCATCCTGGAGGACACCAGAGGTATCACAGGAATAGAACAAGGAACCATGGCAGGCCATAGAATGACAGTTTACTGCTGTGTTACAGATTTCTGAGCAAATCATTACACATCTTCATACACTATCTGAATGCAAGCTGCAGAGGGAAGCTTTTTCAGGAATCTGAAAAGCAAACATGGTGAAAGTGAATTCATCAGACAGTGGAACAGTGTGTTTATATGTGTTGAAGCCACCAAGAATTCTAAATAGTTATAGATAGATGTAATAATGCTAATATTTGTTAAATGGTTTCTATAAGGGCATGGGGCTGAACTTCGAGTAGCATCATCTGATGATGATGTCATCGCTGATTGCAAACCAATGCAAAATTAAAGGAACAACTATCAGAATTTAAAGTACTAAAATATTTTAGAACTTTAGAGCTGATGTTCTTTTTAAGGTGTAATTTTTGAAACAAAATAGCTACTGATGCTTGAAGAACTGCTATTTCCACCTATCTCCATGGCAAGGGGATCATAAGGATTTGACTTTGCATTAGGAGCAGGTCACTTGACACCTTAAGCTTGTTCAGCTATTCAGTAAGGTTATTGCTGATTTGATTTTAACCCAGCTCTGGTAATATTTCAGCCCTTTGTTGAGCAAGAATTTGTCTTCCTCTGTCTTAAAAGTAGTATAAGACTCTGCTTCCATCCCATTCGAGAAAGAAGGTTCCAAAGACTCTCAGCCCTGTGAGGAAAAGATTTCTTTATCTCTAAGTTAAACAGTTGACCCCTAATTTTGAAACAGTGACTCCTAGTTCTAGATTGTTTCCTCTTGTAGGACATTTCCTCCACATCCACCTTGTCAAGTTGCACTGCTCTGATGGCTTTAGAAATACTTCTAATGTTTTCATTAAGACAGATATGGAGCGCACTGTTCTGTAGTTTCTTACTTTCTGCCTCTCTCTTTTTGAATAAAGGAGTTATATTTGTAATCTAATAGGACTTTCCCTGAAACATTCCACGGCACGACACTTGCTAAAAGGATATTTTTCCCCACCATATTCTTTCTCTGCTCATCCTCTGAACCCTTCATTATTTCAGGGTTGTTTGTGAGACTTTGCTATGCATTAAGTGGCATCCACAGTTCTATTTTAAGATTTAGCATGAAGTCCATCAGGACTAGGAGACTTGTCAGCTCACAGCTCCAATAATTTGCTCAATCCCACTTCATTGGTGATTGGAATTTCCCGAGGTTCTTCCTCTCTTAAAAGTCCTGATCTTACAGCTATTTCTGGGAGTTATTTGTACCTTCTGTAGTGGAGAGAGATACAAAATACTCATTTAATTCATCTGCCATGTCCTTGATTTTCATTCCACTTCGTTTTTGAAAACACCATTATATCACATCAAAGCATAGACAAAATACTACAAAATCACTTCTTAAAGCCCAAGTAATGATGTTAATTGAAATTTCGCTGTGTTTTTTGTTCAAAGTGGAATTTTCAAGAATGTGTTTGTTAACTGCAATAAAATAAATTGCCTTGTATGTTATGCTAATACTTGTAATCTGCGCTGAGTGAGCAGAAAATAGTTTGTAATAACACCTGCCTTTAGCAGCACTGCATAACAATGAGTGGTAATTTATTCCCCATGTACTTGGAGATCCAAATTTTCACAACTGGGCATGACTATTTTGATAAATTTGTTGTAATGTGGAGTCCTTCTTGTTGTACCTTAGTTTTAAAAGCTTGTCCATTGCTCTGCTGGAATAGGGAAAGAATTTTAAAATGCCAAAATGGAAAGAATTTTAAAATGCCAAAATGCTTTAATTGCAGGTTGTGGGCACGTTTTGGGAGATGTGGAGATAGGGTGTAAGTGGGAATAACTGTTGGTTATTAGACTTGATTTATCCCCAAGGGCACAGATGCCCTGTTTCAAGTTGTTATTTTTACAAGCATTAAGAAAGTCGCAGAGTTATAGATAACAGTGACATGATTTGCTCTGTGCAGGATGCCACAGGGAGGAGCCCAGAGAAGCGTTCAGCTTTGCCAAGACCTTCTTCGATCTTGACAGCTCGCCGAGCTCCACCAGAAGAAAAGGATGCACATTTTGTTCCAGCTACAAGCCCAGTTTATTCTGCACCAAGGCGACCAACAAGTTAGTTTTTGTATTTCTGTTTGAAACCTCATAGTTGACTGATTCTTTAAACACTGTGCATCATGTTGAGTTTTCAGTCATGTGAGATATGAGCATGATGGTGGAAGGGTATAAAACAGTTCCACTGCTTTTTCTATGCATTTACCGTCCTCTAACTCAACACTTTCAAAATAAATCTGGATATGTAGATTTTGGTAATTACTGTAGTGGAAAGCCAAAAATGGCAGTGGACATTTTTTAAAGATCTAACTAATAGAGACAGTCATGACAAATATGTTCTTTTTATCCCATTTCCTAGATGGTCATTTTGTTTAATATAGTTATTTGTACTTTAAGTGAATTTTGCATTAAGTTCTTAACTAAAAAGGGAAAGTGGTAACATACAAAATTATGAATTATTCCCATTTGCTGAATGTTACTTAAAATATTTCACTTTTCATGTGTTGATATTTTCACCAATGCAGTTCTTTAATCTTCACTTTAGTCATCCTATATTTGGTCATGAACAAATCAATCATCAATTTATCGTAACCAACTCAGGCATGAAGTCTTGTTAACTTTGATTTAATAACAACAAATGAGGTGGAATGCAAAGCAAGAAAATGCAATTGCTGAAAACCTGAAATACAAATGGAATGGGCTACAACCACATGCTAGGTCAGACAATAGGTCAGCCAGCGACTTTTTCGCAGAACTGCAAAGTCTAACGGGTTTTAGAACAGGGTGAATGGAGAATGGTGGAAGGGAAAAATGGAGGTCCATAGTAGACTGTAATGCTATACTGGTAAATGACAAAAGGTTGCAAACCAACGGAAGATGGTAATGAGACAAGTAAAGAATGAAAGGATGGGTAACTGATGGTGCAGATGTATTACCAAAAATGGAAGGACTGCTTATATTCCAAAATACTTGAACTCAGTGTTGAGCTTGGAAGACTCTGCAGTGCCTCAAATGAAAAATGAGCTGCTGCTTCCCTGAGTTTCCAGTAAGCTTATTAGAACATTGCAGGAGCCAAAGACAAGGAGGTCAGAGTGAGCATTGGTGTGGAGAATCTGAGAAGCACCTGGAAGTTCAGCATCATGCATAAGAACCAAATGGAGGTCCTGCAATGGTATTGGTATTAGCATTGGTTTATTATTGTCAATTGTACTGAGGTGCAGTGAAAGTCTTGTCTTGCATACCGTTTGTACAGATCAATTCATTACACAGTGCATTGAGAGAGTGCAATATCATCAATTAGTCTGTATTTTTCTCAACCATTGCAGAGGAGACCACTCTGTAAACATAGAATTTAATAGAGCAACTTCAGAAATTGCTGTTTCATCGGAGTGAAGAATTTACAAGGGATGGATCATGGGAAGGGAGCAGATAAAAGGGCAGGTGTGAGCAGGTGTTTCATCTTCCACAATTCCCTGGGAAGGAACAGTTGGAACAGGAAGGGCATTTTATGGTGATTGAAATGTGGGCAAGAGTATCATGGAAGAAATTATCCCTTCAGAACTGTGAAAACAGATGAAAATTTTGTAAATTGTTATCTCACACTGGAGGTGGCAGAAGTGGAGGAGTATGATCTTATTGGTTGTGGAATCTTGTGACTGACAGATGAGGATAAGGGCAACACTAATGTGGTTCTGGAAAGGAGAGCAAGCATAAGACCAGAAGTGCAGGGAGTAGGGACCTTGAGCATGTACATTCTGTCATTGCTAAGGAAGATGTATTGGAAGTACTCAAACGGAGGGTGGCATAGCCAGAGCAGATGCAGTGATTCTGATACAACTGAAAGAATGTAATGGAATTGGAATGGGAAGATGAGATCAAGTTAGCAGTGGGTGTCAATAGGCTTAATTGATATTGCTCATGGTGATACCCAGAAATGGAGCTGGAGAAATCCAGGAAGAGAATGACGTCGTCTGGATGGGCTGTGCATTTTGCCACAGCAGGATGAAAATTGGAAGTGAAATAGATAATTTTCCAGTTTTGTGAGTGCAGGAAATGGTTCTTTTACAATGGTTATGAGGAAGAGGACTTGCACAGTTGCATAAAAACTCGTTTTATGGCATGATTTAAATAATGGCACCAATAGTTACCAGCAGGGAGGCCATTCTGGAGGGACCTGGAATTTGGGAGTCTTGATAAACATTATATCAGGACTTCATTCTCACCTCTGGATCTGTTTCATGCCTGGTCGGTGGCCAGGAGGGAAAACCAGTGGCAGTATGGCTACAGTGGAGACCCTTGGGGATGGGATGGGTTGTTGGAGAAAGAAAGACACTGGAATTCCATGGGCCTGTGAGGAGTACACAAAAAAATACCCTTGGACATACCTCTGGAAACCCATGTTATCAGCAATACCTTCTAAACTAGGCTTCCAATTGAACTGTGGGAAGTCAAATTAACCACATTTAATGAAGAGTTCCTGCTCAATCATGGGACACCCTCTGACACCACAAAATCTGCCATCTTCTACATTTTGGGCATTTGCTGATTTAATCACAGACCTCTTCTTGGGGGAAGGGGGTGAATAAGAGTTTGTATTGAGCAGGTTAGACTAAGCTATTAGTACATAGGAGCCTCTTTTACTTAATATATTTATCAAAAATGTTCTCATTGTGAATATTTTGACTTCAGTCACTACCATCATGCACCTTGTTGACAAAACATTGGCACCTTGCAGATCTGAGAACTGACAATTAGGATTCTTAAAGAGGAATCACAGTCTGAATTGTTGGCAAAATGGTCTCTCTTATTTATCCTTGCAATTACATTTAATTGCATTTTCTATGTAGCCTGTTGTAATTTGCACTTTCAGTTCCACTCACCCTGCTGCTATTGTGTTTAAATAGGAATGTAGAATAATATAGATGAACAAAATAAATCCCACTAAGGAGCAATAAATAAAGATGCAAGAATATCAGACCAGTCACTCTTCAGATTCAGTGCATGAGTTCTCGAGATGTCAGAGCAAGCCAGTCTCTTTAAAAGAGTTTGAAAAAAATAATATAAAATAACATATGGTGTGCAAATTACAAGCAATAATGATCATTAACCCTTTTTCTCTACTGATTTGCTCACTTAAAATGAAAGCCCCCTATTCATATTTTCTCTGTTCTCTACCTTCCCTTGTAGCTATAAGGACTGAACCAAGAAATGACCAAAGGGGTCATGGGATGACCAGATCACGAGCACATGCAAGTGCAGGTACTCTGTAGTCAGTGGTGGCTCTGCCCCTGCTGAATATTTTGTAAAAGTTATTTATTTTCTGCATGACAGACTTGATGTAGCTCACGTGGAGCATTCAGAACCATGACTGGATGGATATAATGGTATTTTGATTTACAGTTGCACAAAGCACTTAACAGACTTCCAGAATTTGGTCCTTAATTATATTGTGGGCTAAGAAATAATACCAGAAATCCAATTTCAAACATTCTTCTATCCTAATGTAATTTTGAAATTGTGCATCAGAGGAAGAAATGCTTGCTTAACCTATTCATCAATATTCCTGAAATTCTATTGAAAGATGTGATGATTACCTTTATGTACTCTGAATGATTATGTTTCTAGACATGTACAAAGGCTCTGTTGTTTTAAACAAAAAAATATATATACAACATGTATATTTTTCAAAGGCTCTGAATCAGCGCGCTCCAAGTCAGCAAGAAGTGGCACTGTCACGCCATCCACTCCTGGATCTACTGCAGTCACGCCGGGCACGCCACCCAGTTACTCTCGCACACCAGGTAGCCGGACCCCTCGCACTCCCGGCACACCTGGCACACACAAATCTCCCATTCTTGTGCCCACAGAAAGGAAGGTGGCCATTATCCGCACTCCTCCAAAATCTCCCCTTACTCCAAAGCAGCTCCGCGTTATCAACCAGCCAATGCCAGATCTGAAAAATATCAAATCCAAAATTGGATCAATTGACAACCTAAAGCATCAACCCAGAGGAGGGCAGGTATGAGACTACAATATTTGTACTTCTGTAAAATGTGCTGTATGATTTGATGGCAATTGCTGTAGTATTAAACAGTACTTAATTTTGGGAAAGTGAAATCGAAGCTTAAATTTTCACAACACTGCTTTTTTTATTTCTATAACTGTGTCCTTTGATTTCAGATATTGTATTGGGCCTGCTGTTGCTAATCTTGTAAAAGAGGATGCAGTGTCTAATCTAAAGGAGCAATGGCAATAGGTTTTCTCACGTTTTCCACTTAAAGGAAAAGGTTTGCAAGTAGCATCTGTGTGACTAAGGGGAAGAAATTAAATAGAATGGGGAATTCTGACCTCAGAAAAAGGGCAACAATTTTGCAGCTGAATCCATTTTAAAACCTCAATGTTAAGTAAAACCATTTGGTTTTGCAGTTATTCCCAGTTCAATCCAGTGTTGCAGTATATTAGTTTATAATTGTGACCATTAATTAATGACAGAGCTTCTGCAGTTCAGTCAATATGAGCAACACCGTACTCACAACCTGTGAATAACATAGATAATTTGACTGATGTTTTCATGATATTAAGGGGAACTGCTGGTGTTCATAGAGACTATTTCTGCCCTTGCCTCAGCTCATCTGCATTGCATCTCTTATATATGCCTTTGTAACATCTTGACTGTTCGGATGCCTCCCTTGTTTTGCCCTCCATGAGCCTGTGGTCATTCAAGCTCTGCTGCTCATACCCTGACTTGCATCATCCAACTCACCAGGACATAACCATGTTAAGCAATATTTAAATGTTAAAATTCTCACTCTTTTCACCCTTGGCCCTTATAGTTTCCTTTCTCTGGTTTCCTCCACCCTGTAACCTTCTGAGAGAAGTGCTTCTTTGATTCTGGCTTCTGGTCATGCCCAAATGTAATTATTCCACCACTGGACATAAAGTTCTCAGTTGTCAAGGCCCCGAAGTTCTGAGATTCCTTTCTTAGGCTTCCCAGCCTCACTTTTCTTCTTTACAGTGGTTCTTCAAAAGTTTTGTCAAAGAAGTAGATGTTTGCCATCTGCCCATCTATAAGTTTAATAGTACATGGTTATGAGTTTTCTGATGGGCTAGAATTTAAAGCCCAAAATATCACTGGGGGGATAAAGCCTGGGGACTGTTTTGAACCATGACAACCTTGAGGTGAAAGTATTGCCACGTTGTTGTGTTAGGGAGGTGGTGGCACCCCTTTTGTGCCTTCTTCCCTTGCCCTTGTAGGTTTTGGTTTTGAGGGGTGGGGAAGACCACTGATGGAGCATTTGTTGAAGGAATAACTGGTACAATAGATTCTGTATATGCTGGTGGTGGAAGGAATGAAAAATGATGGTAAGCCAGAGGCTCCCCCCACACACACACTGCCCTACTTGTAATCTTTGAAGATATTAAAAAAGCACACACATGCATATTTATATTTATAATATTATAATGCATGTTTAACATACTCCAATTGGTCAAATTTTCACCCTTTGGGCATGTTGCTGGCTATTAATCAAGAGAGCTGCTTTCTCCTGAAGTTTCTAGAAACTCCACTCAACCAGGCAAATGGTGAGAATTCCACCCCACTGCTAATTTTTACGCCATCTGATTTGTAGAAGGCAAAAAGGCTTTGAGGATTTGGAGAAGAATCACTCATTGCAGAAAACCATGCCTCTGACCTGCTATTACAGCCACAGTATCATTGTAAATGGTTCAATTACAAACAGTAACCATCCTAAAAGCACACATTGGTGGTGGGAAATTCATCATGGGGAATGTAATGGTAATGCCACTGAATCTCCCTTTGGTTGGTTCTCAAACTCATTTGATTATGTTCCTGTGAAGCATATGCTGAAAATTTTGCTGTGTTAAAGTTTTTTGAAGTACATCCAAACATTCATTGTGCACTCAACCTTAACACGCTAGTTGTTATAAGTTTCGAGGACTTGTATCCAGATGTCCCATCCCAATCTTAGCTACTATGAAAATTGGCATTTTATGCTGAAGTCACATATTGATAATGCACTTCAGTGAAAATCAAAAAAAACCTGCAGGTAGCCCACATCCTCTTGCTCCTTTCTCTCTTCTCCAGCACCCTGCCCCGATCACCTAGTTTCATTCCTCTCCCTCACCTGGTTCCCTCTGCCTATTACCCACACCCTATACCTACTGAGTCTCTTATCCCCTCCCCCAACTGGTTCTAGCTGCACATCATCCCTCCCTAATCTGGTCCCACTAATCGCCTTCCTTTCTAGATTCCAGCATCTTCAGCATCTTGTGTCTCCACCTATCACATTTCCAGCCTTTGTCTCTGCCCCTAACCCCTCTCCATCCCAGAAACCTGGTTCCATCTGCCCTTTTCCTTCTCTCTCCCTATCTGTCTTTACCTATCACCCAGAAGCCGCTGTCTCCCATCATTCTCCACCTCATCTGGTTCCATCTATCACCTTCTAGCCCCTGTTTCTCCCCACTCACCTCCCCTCACCTTTTTATACTGGCTAGCTCCCTACTACACTGTCTGACCTGATGTGGGGTGTTGATCCAAAATGTTGACTATCTCTTTGCCTATTCCGCCAAGTTCCTTCAATAGTTAGTTTTTTTGCTCCACATCATAGCATCTACAGTCTCTTATGTCTCCATTCTCAAATTAATTTCTGGGGAAATGGACAGTCAATTTATTGACAACAAAGCTTTGTAATCAGTTTATTCCTTTAGTTCTAGAGAATATGACCCTTTCCTAAAAAGGCGTTCCCAAGAGGATGCCTCATCTACAAACAAACCTTTTTAACCAGGTTGATAACTGATTTTTTTTGTCATTTCTGAGAGACCAATGTTAAATACTATGTATTTTTTTCCTATTTTACACAAACTTTGCATCTGTTTGTTTCATCTCATCATGATTTTGAAGCATATTTATTATAATGAAGCACAATGATAAGATTATTTCAGGGCTATAACAATTCTAGCAAACTGATCTCACAGGTACACCATTATTTTAGTGTCATGATTCTACAGTGATGTAAGGGAAAGACATCATCATAATTTTGTTGATGTAATAAACACTTTTCAATTGAATGAACAGATTGAAATGCATCTCTCAGATGCTACCAATGTTTAAAATTTCTTGATTATTGTTTTTTCTTCAAAATATTTGCTTTTAAAGCCAATTTGTTATGAACAAGGAGTTGGAAATGACTTGGCTTCATAGAGTTATTAGCTTATTCCAATGAAAAATTTTTTGTCAGTTATGATCATCCAAGGATATTTGTGGCATTGATGATTGGTTTAACTTATAGACATGTCAAAATGAATAATAGGATGAGATTCATATTTTCCAGTTCTGCAAATTAACTGAATCGTCTTTGTGATGAAAAATAACTTTCTAATTCTATTATTGTTCTGAAGTTTGTGATATTGGGGAGGGAACAAAGAAATCAGGCTAATGAAAATATTTTTTAAAATATTACTTTGTTTAACTTCAGTTTCTCCGTGAAAATGTGTTTGTCAGTCTTTCTTAGGTTGTTGATGGAGGGTAGGGCAAGAAGAAATGACCAAGTAACAGGCCCTTACCCCAAATCTTCTATTGGGTCATTCAGTAGGTATTCATGAGATGTTACAAAACATCATTGGTCATTTTTACACAAGAAATAGTCAGCACCTGCAGTCTTGTCATCCTTTAGTCTAATACTAATTTGTAAATAATGTATGCCACACAGAAATTAAGTGATAGCCTAAGAAACACAATTTGCCCTGGGTGTATGTAGGTATATGTGTGTGTGTGTGTGTGTGTGTGTGTGTGTACAGCTTAGTTGCCATTTGCACATGGAGCTTTTTACGCTGCATTTTTTATTTTTTATTTTGTTTCTACTACATTGTTGAAAAAAATTATGTAGGCTTAAGTATGGCTAAAACCAAATACTTGCAGAAATGTATATTTAAAATCAAGGTATGAAAAATTTTAAATCTATACTGTTTAATATATCATTTGTGAGATAAGTAATTGCAGTATAACTGTGAAGAGAGAAAATAATTTTGTGGAGTGTTCTTTAAACAGGAATTTTAACCAAAACCATGTTAGAAGAATGGTAATTTTAATAAAAGTTTGAATTTAAACTGCAGGAACCATCAATCAAAGCCACTTGTCATTTACTACTGGTTTTTGATATTGTGGAACATTTTCTCAGTCCAATTGGAATTAACACTTTCATTAGAAAATTGGAAATAAAATTCCTCTTTATAAGCAGAAAATGTGTGACAGTATGTTTCTAATATTATTTACAGTGGGCATCTTCTCACTGAATGACTAGTGTGTAGATATTGATTGGTAAAGTCCCTATCATTTCCAGGTACATATAGCAAATGTAAAACCTGATTTTAGCCATATTCAGCCAAAATGTGGCTCGCTGGACAACGTGCGTTATTCTCCCCTGGTTGGAAACGTGAGTCACTTCTTACTTTGAAACTGAGAATTTATTTGAGAGACAGATTCTGTCATTATTGTAAAAAAAAACTCTTAAAAAGACACATATGGTATTGCTTGCTTGCTTGCTTATCAATTAAAAAGGAATGTCTGTTTTCTTTGCATCATTTCATATGAGATGCTACTGTGCAGTATTATTTGATATTTTAAAAATAATACATGGGTGCTCATGTATTTTTGTGTGTATTGAATGTAGCAATGTTTAAATTCCATATTTTAAGAGACAATAGCAAATTTTATTGTATAATCAACATTTACAGAGGCAACAGCTCACAACCTTTATATGATTTATGTATTCTCCTTATGACTCATGCCCATTAGTAATGCAGTTAATAATTCTGATTCACTTCCTTGCCACAGACGTTAGTTTTAAATATTTACTTTAACCTATACTTATGATCCAAATGGCTCAGCTCAAATGATTTGATTAGATAGCATGTACCCAAAATGGATTAGAGATGTTTTGCATGCAAAAAAATCGTATTGTTTGGGAATCTTTATTTATCTCTCATTTCCTTTCCCCATGGCACTATTTTCAAGAACAGCAGGGGAGTTTTTCCCGGAGTTCTGGTTAACATTTACTTTCAACCAACATCATTAAAAATAGGTTATCTGGTCATTATCACATTTGTCTGTTGGAGCTTGCTGTATGCAAATAGCTGTGGCATTGCCCTTAGTATAAAAGTGAATGCACTTCAGAACTACTAACTTGGCTGTGAAGTTCTTAGGGATGTCCTGAGGTCATAAGTAAGTGTTAATTACTGCATGCCTTTTTTCTCCTAATTCTTCCAGAAATAATAACAAAATAGATATTTTATTCTAGAAATAACAATGTTTGCTGGAGTTTTATTCTCTATTAACTGGTTTCATAAAGTTGATGCAAGCATTCCCCAGAAAAATTCCAAAATGCTTAGCACTTTTTTTGTCCTCGTCTGCTATTGGAAGCCTTTATCGATTTTATATATCTCTTTGATATCTTTTGTCATCTGCACCCTTAATCTTGATAACTTCAATTAAATAATTCCAGTGCTCCCAATCTTCCCACCAACATTAAAACATTCTGAGCCTCCTTAGCATTAAAATTTAACTATCTGATACTGACATTATAAATGTTAGTGTTGGTGTACCTTTGTAAAGGCAATTATATCCTTTAATTTTTTCTATCACTAAATGATCACAAAACCATATTGCTTTTCAGGAAGGAGTCCATCAAATGATTGACAGAACTACAATTTTTTTTCATTTGTTCTATTATTACTGGACTAATTTTAAATAGGTTTATAATTACAATCCTTATAAACCATCTTAACCAGCATTCTATTAATATTACACCTGTGCACAATCCTCTTTTTGATCATCTTTTCTGATAATGTGCTGCACCAATTACTTAAAATGGTAAATTCATTCAGTCTCCATAGAAATAGCAATTAATATGTGCTTTTTCCTAGATCTAAAACTGGACAAAATGCCATGAAGAGTGTGAGTCAAATAAAAGTAGCAGCTGCCTGTTAAATAAAGAAACCCGAGAAATGAAAATGTAAACTTAAGCAGGGCAATTGTGTTTCTGCCCCAAATTCTAACCCTATAGATCCTGAATTTCCTGGAGAGGCCTTGATGTGGTAAATATGTGGATCCACACTTTTGTTTCCTCCTCCTTACCAAAGATTTCCTGACTCCTTCCTGAAATCTAAGAATATATTTGTATGGATTAGGACAGAAGTGAGGATGCATTTTGCTGCAGGATCTTGCTATATCAAATGAGCAAACCCCACGATCATAACCCCTTCTCAAAACAAATGAATACAACTTTACTTACACAGAAGCACTAAATACCAAATACTTATCTTCAACCAGTATGGCAGACATCATTTTCATAAACTTCAAAAATGATAGGATGTAATAATTCAAGTAGAGTGAAGGAATATATAATGAAAATAAAATTCAGTATTGTAGAATTTGAACTATGATGTATAAATAGAAATCCTAGAATATCCTATAATAAAATTTATCCAATTCAATTAATTAGTAACTCTAATTATACACCTCATGGAACTGACATCCTACTGTGACAGGAGGTAGCCGCTGACTCACTTGGACAACGCCAACAGAGATCAGCCTGATATATTAGTCTTATATTATGTACTTCTCCATCCTTGTAGTTCAAGCAGAAGTCATGCAGGTAACTCAAAAATGCACTCTAATTGATTAATGTGTTAATTCTAATGGGTGTAAATTAAAATCACTTATGTGTTTTATTGACTGTCAGTTTCCTTCACTTTGTGGAAAAAATGTCTGTTGTTTTTCGACTTTACAATTAATAACTTTCTTCATTGTGGTATTCACCAAACATTTAACCTTACATTTTCTTGCTGGTTTCAATTTTTTTTGGACATCTTGCGGCAGTATTAAAATCCATCTTCCTCAGCTACCCACTATTCTCACTTTAGAAATAAAATTACAATTTTCTCCTGTTGCTGGTTTTACATAAGCAATGTCTCCTTTCTCTCTCGTGCTTCATGAATCTGTTCACCTGTCTTTTTACATACTCAAAGGCCTGATGCCTCAGCTATACACAATTGAACAATGTATTTAAGATTCTTGATGTTACAGATTAAGCTAAATAAGGGCATAAATAAGGCTGTCAATTTTCTTCTTATTCATAGTCTGTTTATATAACTTAACGCTTACCTGCCTTTGATAGATTACAATAAAGATTCATTTGGCCCCAATTACTAGGATGGAGTGTGTGTGAGGAAAGATGCTTTGATAGATTATAATAAAGATTCATTTGGCCCCAATTACTAGGATGGGGTGTATGTGAGGAAAGATGCTTTGATAGATTACAATAAAGATTCATTTGGCCCCAATTACTAGGATGGGGTGTGTGTGAGGAAAGATGGGTGGGTTGTCTTTTAAGGAAAACTCAGGGAGAACTGATCCTATCAGGATTTAAAATGAAGAGAGGGAATCTTATTAAAACACAAAATTCTTAAAGGGTTTAATAGGATAGATATTGGGACAATGCTTCCTCCAGCTGAGCTGACTCAAATTCAGAACAAGTTGTTAGTCGTCAAGGACAAAGATGAGAAATTTCTGTAATCAGAGGCCTCCAAATCTTTGGAGTTCTCTGCGTGAGGGGGCAGTGTGTGTTCAGAGATATTGAGATAGATTCTTGAGTTGTGAAAAATATGGAGAGAGTGTTAATTAGGTGTTAAGGTAGATCAGCCATGGTATAACCGAGGAGTAAAGTATGCTTCAAGGATGAGTAGCTTACTTCCATTCCCATTTCTAATAACTTATTCACTATGGAGAGAAGAGGAAATTAATGTATGTTTTTGTAGTACGTTATTTAAACTACATAGAACATAATATTCACTGTCTTGTGCCATCAGCCACTTTTTTTGACACATGCATCTGAAATCAAATGTGGAAAATTACCCCAATCTTTCATGATAGCTGCTCGGGCCTTTCACCCATTCATCGCAGAAGTAGTCATTTCTCTCAAACAAAATAAGAAAACCACCTCTCCCTGACTGCATACCTGTGCCATCTCGCTTGTAATAAAATTGAGACCTTCTCAATGAAGCCCAGAACTGTCATTCTATAATTGCTGCATCATCTGATTTTCCCCTTTCTTATCTGCTACGTGGAAACATTGTACTACCACCCCAGACATGGCATAAGTTAAAATAGGTGTCGCGGACTCATTGGGATGGAAGGGCCTGTTACCATGCTGTAAATAAAATTTAAAATTTAATTTAGTAAGTCCGATCAGTTAATAGGCCTGGTTTTGAAGTAATTTGCCATAAAAATGATGACTAGCAGTTTGAAGAAAGGGAATAACTAACATGCTGGCATTCCCTGAATCTTGTTTCCTCGTCATCTTGAGTGTTACCAACATTAGCTTTTCAATATGATCCATTCCTTATCATCAGTTGAAAGATAACCCTGATTTTAGCAGGTGTAATGTACTCAACCTTAAAGAACCCCACAATTAGCAAAGCAGGATTATTAGGGAATTTTAAGAATTTTCTTCAAATGAAGGAACTACAAGATATAATAGTTTTGCTCTGTAATTAGACTTAGTATACAGTTAAAGACATACAGATCTAGTATGACAAAGTATCATGACTTTCGGAATACTTAAAATAGGAATACATTGTAAATAGCGTAAACCTACATCAATTCAAGTGATTTCCTTTGGGTGTGGTAGAGAAGGCTTCAAATATCATTACCAGTGGAGGTGCATTGAATCACTTTCGGA
>JARFYF010000001.1:60384426-60396383 GCA_030265395.1 Rhina ancylostomus
GAACAAACATTTAAACGATAAGGGGGATGGAGGGGCACAATGAGAGAGTAATAAAATAGCATTGAGGCCAAAGTTGGATAGGCCACGATCTTTTTAAATAGCAGTGTGGGTTCAAGGAGCTGATTGGCCAACTCCTGTTTCTTATGAAGGGGAGCATGAAGCAGACTGAATCATGGAAGAGTTTGCATTGGCCTGCAATGCATACTGATGATTATAGCCATGTGGCAAGAGAATGGCACTTGCCTTCCTCTCAGATTTCCCATTCACCCCAAGCTTTGAGTTCTGCCCACAAGGCTTCAGAAACTCTAAAGCATAGGCTTCCTTTTTCGCTAAGTGAAACTTAGAATTTGCAGTCTTCCATGTGAAACTGTGATATCTCAGGAGCAGGAGAGTCATAATAGAGACTGATCAATCATCACTGGGCAAAACAGTAAAAGTAGAACTACAAAGTGTAGCCAAAAGGAACTTGCTGTGTTCCCAGCTGTGGAGTAAATACTGGGGCTGGGGTAAATATTGGCCCGAGGTTAGCATATCTGTCACCCTGCCCCATCCTCTGATGCTCTGGCAGCTCAATTTGGTTTAGGACTGGAGTCTACATTCCTTTCAACAGGGATTTGGAGATTAGATTAAAGATAGGTTTTATTGATTTTGTAAATGTATTTTAATCTTGAATATTTTTAGTATTTAATGTATTTTTAACTTTTATTAACACATAATTAATTATCTTTATAAATCTTAATTTTCAAAGTCTCCAAATATCAGAAACACTTAAAATCCATTGCATGGCTTTTTAAAAAAAAATAATTTATGGGATGTGGCTGCCTCTGGCAAGCCCAGGATTTGTGACCATGCATAATTACCTGAATTGAGGATATAGTTAACAGCCAACCATATTAGTAGGTCTGGAGTTACGTAAAACTCATAGCTCTTTAACTCCAAATTTATCTAATTTGTGTACTTGAACCCCCAGCTCCATTGGTGAGATTCAAACTCATGTCTTTGGATGAGTATTTCAGGCCTCCAGATGCTGGTGCAGTAACTTCTCTGTTCCTGTACCCACAACTGTCCCTTCTGCCCCCATTTTTGTCTTCTGTGAAAGAGTGCTAGGATGTTTGGGGGCAGGGTGGGGTGGGTGCTGGGATTCAACAGAATACTCTTTAATGCTACTCAATACTACATTCTTCCCAGGATGAAAGGGTCAGTTTGATTAACCCTCCGCATCCGTCCTACATCAGTGCAGGCAGGCATCAGGCTGAATCCATCTTAATTTGGCCCATTAATTATAATTAAATGACTGTGAAGAAAGTGAAATAAAGACTGGAACATATACTTGTGATGGAAGGACTATTGTTAATAGCAAAAATAAAGTTTAAAGTACTGAATTATTTTAAAAATCTGCAACATTTTCATTTTCTTCAGTGGGAGTAAGACCTTGTATTATTAATCTTTCAGAGTCAGGGAAGTTGTGCAGTGGTTATGATGACTTCATTAAAAAAATTGATGTTCAACCAGCAACAACCAAAGATTTTTATTGGTTTTCAATGCAGTTATGTGAGGGTAAATAGGTTCTACACCTCCACTGTTGAAGATTGAATCAGCATAGATTATCTCCAATAGTAACTTTGGGATTTTCACATTTAAATACACTTATGCATCAGTCACAAATGGAGATCAGTTTTGTCCAGTAATAACATCAACAACCTCAATACTATAAATATTGAAAAATGCTTTGCCTTTGTTTTATTACAAGAGTCAGGCAGCTTTGACAGTTTCCCACAGAAAATGAACCTCTCATTCCTGAAACTGAGCTGTGGTAAAGGGGTGTAGTTGTCCATGAATTATATTAAATTTAGTTTTGCTTTTATCTTTATAAGTGCTATGTATTGTTAAAAGTAACAACATTGTACAAAAACTTCAGTTAGATGTTGGTTATATCAGTACTTTTTTGTTGAATCGATTGTAATTGATGTTTTTCATTGTGGTTCATAGTGTTGAAACATCATAGATGTTTTTGTTGAATCAAAGATGATTGATGTTTATAGTACTGAAATATATGCGGATCTCATTTTTATTTAAACATTACTTATTCTCAGATCTTTCAATTATTTTGTTTTTTTTTGATTTATAAAATATTTTCTACTTCCCACCATAAACAAAGCCAAGTATTTTATTTCAAGACTTAGTTGGAGAATCTCAACTAAGAGTAGATAAATTGACAAATGGCATACGATTATATGGTCTGTGATTTAGCAACATATGACCAGTGCACTGTGATTGAATATTACGTGAACATTGAATAAAATTTCTAGGAATATGTCATGTTAGAGATGGTAACTTTGGGCTGAACATTTTTATTAAAATAATTTAGAAGTGTAATGGAAAACTCAGGAAAATTCATAATTTAAGATTGGAGAAACTAAATGTGTGCCTTGTATCATACTTGATTAAAAGGACATGCTTAGGTACAACAAGACTTTAGAAAGGATTAAATTTTGAGCTATTTTACATTTGGATCGAAGGGGTTTTCTGTCACAAAGCCAATTTTGGATTCAATTTGACACACTACCTTAAATCACATAGGCTTTTACTTTTTTGACCAACCTGCCAGAATTCAGTCAGTAGTCAGAAATGATCTTTCTTCCTTTAACAAACCCATTGCTGACCAACACTGATTAATTTCTGCTTTTGTAAATGAATGTATGTACTTACTGGCCCGTTTTGGCTGGTTGTGTCCCCACGGCTGAAGAGATAGGCGAGGGTTCCTCTGAAGAAAACAACACAATGGGTGTATCAGTTTTGTAGGAAAGGAAACAAAAGTCGAGAGACTAACAGTTTTAGAGGTTTATACAGTTTGGATAGCAGGTAGGTGTTTCTGTGGTTCAGGGATAATTCCAGTATGCTAAGTTGCCTCCCTGGTGCAAGGGTCTGGAACATCACTGGCTGCAGAGCATTCTGGAGGTGGAGGGTGATCTAGTGGTCAGGGCCCATGTTGGTACCAAGGACAAAGGCAGAAAAAAAAGGGTAAGGTCCTTCATGTAGATCTTAAGTAGTTGGCAAAGAGACTAAGAAACAGGATCTCAAAGTTAAAATCAAAAGATGCTACAGGTGCCATTCTTCGTAGGAGGATACTGCATATGAATGTGTGGCGAGAGAACTGACACCAATAGAAGAGCTTGAGATTCACGGGCCATTTCATGATCAATTTTCCACAAGGTGGGATGTACAGAATTCTGTATGAATTACACCTTAACAGTACTGGGACTTGTATCTTTGTAGGCAAGTTTGCTCTTGTTGGGGAGGTTTAAACCTAGTTTTTTGGAGTGTGGAAAGCTGAGCAGAGATTCTGAAGGGAGAAATGCAGAACTAGAAATGAAAAGCAGGAAGTTAATGAGCTGGAAAAGGAGAGGAAATAATGGTCAGAAAATGGGTGGAAAAAGATTTTGGCTCTGCTTAGTGCAAAACCTGTAGGAAATAGGGAAAAGTAGTTGAGGCACTGATGAACATGTGGAAAGGTGTTGTAAGTACATCAGTAAGTTGTAATGAAGTTCTGACAAGTGTAAAAAAAACACTAGGACTGCTATAGTGGGATCTTCAATTACCCTAATGTTAATGAGGATAAATAACATATTGCACATATTCTTAAATTGCATTCAGGAGAACCTTTTTAGCTGACATGCAGCAACCTAACAAGTGCGAGGTGAGAATTCAGTATTTTAGGAAACCAGACAAGTAGAAAAAAGATCAGCAGAGAGCATTTTTGTGGTTGTGAAAATAACTCAGTTTTATTTACTTTTCTCCCTTCCCATCATCTAAGTGTACTAATATCTTTGATCTGCCATAATTCTGAACAGTGGGATGCTTAGTGCTTTTGAACATTTGTAGTTGGCTTTACAAGAGTAATTTTCTGAAAAAATATGAAAAATGGATCATTCACATTTGGTTAGCAGGCTGGAACCTAGTCAAAGATCCGGTGTTGTACTTTTGTTATCTATTGTTATTCATGCTTTTGTAGTTTGGGCTCTGAGTGTGGGCCACTTCTTCAAACCAAAGAGCCTTCCAGTTTGAAACTTATTTATTGAATGCATGATATAGATTGAAACATAGATTATTGGGTAGTCAGAAAGGTCATAAAGAAGGATTTGTAGTTTTTTTTCCCCCTGATGGGATGGTCTTTGAGCAATAGAATGACATGCATTTATTTTTTGTGATTTATAAATATCTGTTGGGAAAATATAATCCTGTGTTGTACTCTGAGCATATGACATCTTCTACATATGGTGAATCTATTTTGTTTTGTTTTACATTCATTATAATAGCTGGCAAATTTGTCTGTCATTTATATTTGCATCTTAAAATTGAAACACTCTTTTAGCAGAGGCAAATAGTTCACAAGCTGCTTTATGGTGGATTGGGGGGGTGGGGGCCCCGGTAGGTTTTTATGTATGTATCTATTTTCTTGACAATTGCCAGGATAATTAGCACCAGTGGCTGGACAACCTGCTGCCCTGATTCCTCAGAGAGAGATACAGTAGGGAAGCAGGTCCTTTGCCCATCAAATCCATACTGACCATCAAATATCCATTTGTATTAATCCCTTTTTTCATTCTCCTTACATTCTCTTCAGCTACCCCAGATTCCACCACTTACCATGTGGGGCAATTTACAGTGGCCAGTTAACCTACCGATCCACATGTCTTTGGGATGTTGGAGGAATCTGGACCATCTGGAGGAAACACACAAGGACACAGGGAGAATGTGCAAATTCCGCCCAAGACCTGAGAACAGGATTGAACCCGAATCTCTGGTACTGCGAGGCAGAGGGTCTATTAGCTACACCACTGTGCCACCTTCAAATGCCACTTTCATTTCACAACCTTGAAATGAGCAATGTGGGTTTGATGAATAATAGTGACATACGTAGCATATGTAATATTGATTGGTACCAATTTAAGAATTACCTATGCCCAACTGTTTTCTGTTTTGCCACAACATATAATGTTCCTGCCTTTGTGGATAAAAGAATGCTCCTTGACATTTATGCTTTTTCGTTTAGTAAACCACCCTTGGTAGTTGGAATTACTATTTTCCAGTTTCTTGGAAAATGAAAGAACAAGATACTGAGACATGGTGTCGGAAGTACTTGTTGATGAATGTATGAAATCACCACCTGAATCATAAGCTATAATTCATCACAATTTAAATGATACATGATAAAACAAATAAAGCTGTCTGAAGGACTGGAATTCCAAGCAAATGATTTGTCTTTTATATATTCTAGTTTATCTGCTAGTAAGCTGACAATTGCAGATAAGCCAGACCTGATGAAGGTAACCATTATTATCTTACTTCTGTGATTTTGGTGGAGAACCACCAACAAAATGCCTTTTGCTGGTCAGTGCATTCTCATCTTGTGGTCAGAGAATTAAACAGCATGGATTCTGGCCCTTCAGACTGCTTTCCATGCTGCCCATCAAGTGCCCACCCTAATTTGATCCTATACTCATTCCATATATATTCTCTCCACATCTTGCCCATGTGCACTGTGCGGCATATGATGGAAGTCAAATGCTGTTACATCTGACTTCCCACTCCACACAGGAATCAGCAATAAATTCACAGCTGAAGCTGAGTCGTGCTATATTAGAGGGCTGAATAAGTTTTGTATCTAGCCCTTAGTTTTGAATCACTGTGATTTGAATAGAGTTGCAGATTTAGATTAAAATGAAAAATACATAGAACAGGCCCTTTGGCCAATGATGGCTGTGCCGAGCATGGTGCAAAATTAAACTAAACACTTCTGCTTGCACATGATCCATTCCCTGCATAATCATGTGCTTATCTAAAACCCTCTTGAATGTCACTAGCTAATTTGCTTCCACTACTACTCCTGGCAGTGTGACCCAGGCACCTGCCACTCTCTGTTTAAAAAAAAGCTCCACATATCCTCTTTAAACTTTCCCCCTTGCACCTCAAAACAATGCCCTCTAGTATTTGATATTTGTACCCTGGGAAAAAGATTCTGGTTGTCTACCTTATCAATGCCTCTCATAATTTTATAAACTTCTATCAGGTCTCCCCTCAGTCTCTGACTCTTCAGAGAAAATAAATCACGTTTTTCCAACTTCTTATAATCTTGTATACTTCCTAATCCAGGCAGTATCCTTCTAAGCCTCTTCTGCACCCTTTCCAAAGCTGTGTCATTCTCCTGTAATGGGGTGACTAGAACTGCATTCAATACTCTGAGTACGGCCTAACCAAAGTTTATACAACTGTAACATGACTTCCTGACTCTTATGTTCTATGTCTCTAGCAATGAAGGCAAGCATGCCATGTGCCTTCTTTACCACTCTATCTGCTTGCATTGCCAGGGAAGCATGAACCCCAAGATCTCTCTGTACCTCAATGCTCTTAAGGGTCCTGCCATTAACTGTATATCTTCCCCTTACATTTGATCTCCCAAAGTGCAACACCTCACACTTGCCTGGATTAAACACCATCTGCCATTTCTCCACCCATAACTGTAACTGATCTATATCCTGCTGTGTCCTTTGATGACCTTCTTCACTGTCCACAACTCCATCAATTTTTGTGTTGTCTACAGACTTACTAACCAATCCATCTACATTTTTGTCTGCATCATTTATATATATCTTGCAAACAACAGAGGTCCCAGCACTGATCCCTGTGGAACCCCACTGGTCACGGACCTCCAGCCATCACAACACCTTTCCACCACTACCCTCTGTCTTCTGTGGGTGTGCCAATTCTGAATCCAAACTACCAATTCACTGTGGATCCCATGCATCTTAATCTTCCGGATCATCCTACCATGAGGACCCTGTCAAATGCCTTACTAATGTCCATGTTGACAATATCTATTGCCCTTCCCTCATCATTCACCTTGGTCACCTACTCAAAAATCTCAATCAAGTCTGTAAGACATGACCTGCCCCATGCAAAGGCACGGTGTCAATCCCTACTTGTCCCTTGTTCTTCTAAATATGAGGAAGTCCTATCCCTAGGAATCCCCTCCAATAGCTTTCCTACCACTGATGTGAGGCTTACTGGCCTATAGTTTCCTGGATCACCTCTATTTCCCTCCTTAAATAAAGAAACAACATTGGCTACTCTCCAGTTCTCCGGGATCTCGCCTGTGGCTGGAGAGGGTATAAATATCTTCGTCACGCCCCCAGCTATCTCCTCTCTTACCTCTCTCAACAACCTGGGATAGATCCCATCAGGCCCTGGGGATCCATCTTAATGCTTTTCAAGAGATCTAATACCATCTCCTTGATCTCAAAATGCCCCAGCATTTTAGAATACCTCACACGGATTTTGCCATCCTCCATGTCTGGAGGATAGTGGTCTTATGTTCTCCTTTGAATACCGATGCAAAGTGCTCGTTTAATACTTTGCCGACTTCCTCTGACTCCAAGCACAAATTCCCTCCTTTACCCTTGAGTGGTCGTATCCTTTCCTAAACTTGTTAAAAGATGCCTTGGGATTCACTTAAATCCTACTTGCCAAGGACATAAAATGTCCCCTTTTGACCCTCCTTATTCCTTGCTTGAGTTCTTTCTGGCTTCCTTTTTGTTCCTCAAATGCAGTTAAGTGTTTTTAGTTAATATTAATGTTTTAATTAATTTAAGTCACTTAACTATACATTTAAGTCACTTGATTTTTTTAACTTTTAAAAATACTTATAATCATTTGAAATCTTTTAAACATTTCCTTATAATTTAAATTATTGTCAAACACAAAATCTGTACTCAATACTTCAGATTAAAAATTGAGATATTTGCAGAAACTGTTAGTACAGATGGGTTTATCTTACCATGATATTCTTTTTGAAATTTGATACTTGTAAGACAGCTAAACATGATTGAAGACACAAGACTGTAGATGTGGGAATCTGGAACAAAAATCAAACTGTTGAGTTCCTTCATCGGTTTGTTTTCTGCGCTAAACATGATTTAATACCGACTCTGAACACCAGAAAAATGCTGACTTGAATTTGTCTCATAATGTTGCAGCAGGGTACAGGTGAGGACCAATGGCCTTATACATGAACTGTCCCACATCTGTGAAGTGTTAAACTGCTGGTAAAAATGTAATCAATAAACTTTTACCCAATTCACCAGCTCTGGTGATATAATCAAAAGTAAAGTGCACCTATTCAACGTGCAAGTCCAACATTTATTGCCCATTCATAAATGCCAATGAAAAGATGTGGTAAATCACCACCTTGAATCTCAGAATTGTGAAAGGTGTTGCCCAAAAGCACATGCAGGTCTTTCTTATTTACTCTTTTAATGTTAAAAGGGCCAAGAGATGCCATAAAAATATTTCTTAGCCTAAATGCATTTATTGCTTCGTAGATAATGAAAAGGCTATTGCTAGTCTGGATATGAGTTATTCAGCCTCTGACCTGTTGTTGACATTATATTGAAGTGCCTGGCTTGGTTAAATTTCTGGTTAATGTTGAGCCCAGGATAATAAAGGTGGGTGATTCTGCAATAGTAATGCCATGAATTTTAAGAGGAGGTGATGATGACTGGACTATTTCTTGTTGGTGGAAATCACTGCTTGGAACTTGTGTGGCATGAGTATTATTTGCCACTTATCAGCCCTTGCCTGAATATTGTCCAAGGCTTCAGCACTAGCAGGGACTGTTACGTTATATAATGGATTGCAAATGGAGCTGAATATTTTGCAATAAATAGCAAATATCCTGTGTGATGTTTGATGAAGGGAGGGTTATTAATGGAAAAGAGTGACTATTGAGATTGTTGAGCCAGTGACACTGCCCCGAAGAACTCTTATTGTTGTGTTGCGAGTTGAGATTTGGAATTCTTCAATTCCTTTTCTTGTCCTGTTACAAGGGAGTATTTTGCTGCTTCTTCCTTTCCTCTTTGATCCAGGTTTGTTTTTATTCTTCCACTTTGATCATTTTGCTGCTGGAATATAATTGAAAAAATAAAAGAAATAGTCAGCAAATCTATTTTGCTGGTTTGACTCAGCATGTGTACTTCGACTGGTCTAAGAAAGTAATGAATCTCAAGAAGAACAGGAACGAGATTTTGCAGAGCGTTATATGACAGAAAAAATGAATAATTTTATGACATTGTTGTTTTTTCTGATCTTTTTCACTTATCTGTTAAATATATCTCTGTTTAACCACTGGACAACTGGGTGGACATAATTATTTACCATATTGCCATGAGAGAGCTAAATTAATACCTTCACTCACTCACTGCAGCTTTTTTTGAATTTCTTTGAAACTTCAATTTTTAATGTACCGGATGCTTTATTACTTTGCAAGCAGAGAAATGTTTGATAACAAAAGTATAACTATATTTGAAATATTTACATGTTTATTCCATGGAGTTTTCAAAACAAGCTGGTCTGCATTTCAAATTTTTCCTTTTTTCATCTTGCAGTGCATTTCTGAGACCAAAGCTGGGAAAACAGTATGAAGCCTCCTGTGTGGTATGGAAACTTATTTAAACATTTCATGTATTCTTTGGTCATTAAGTTCTATTGCTAAATGAGACACAAATTAAAATAAGAACTTGTCATCTCTATGATACTAAAACATGTCATTGACAGTGGGATTACCACTGAGCTCAATTGTCACCAAATTCCAACACCAATTTCCTGCAACTGCGGTCATCATCAGTGCAATTTTACTCCTGTGGCAGCTCTTTTCATACCAAAAGAGTAAATGAGGAAGACTTCAACATGCAGCACCTTTAAAGACCTGAAATCTTCCCAAGTCCTTTACAATTAAAAGCTCTTTAAGTGTACTTACTGTACTAGTGTTGGAAAGAATGACAAGCGCAGCAATATAATGAAAACGTTGTCATCTGCAACTTGCTATCCTAGTTGCACTCGTATTGACTGATACATGAGATACCGTGCCTTCACTGGCATTGGTATTTGGTTTGGTTGGTTTACTATTATTGTCACGTGTATGGAGATACAGTGGAAAAACTGTTTTGCATGCCATCTGTACAGAACGTTTCAAAACATAAGTACAACGAGTCAGTACAAAGGGAAAAGCAATAGCAGAATGAAGAATATATGGGGCAACTGGTGGTAGGGTTGAGGGCAAGAAACATGGTATGACAAGTAAGACTGAGAAGAAGGACAGCAAGGGACAGGCTAACAAACATGGTGGGTCTGATGGGCTGAACTGTGTTTATTTCAGTGCTCGGAGTATTATGGGGAAGGAGGATGAACTTTGTCTGCATTAGTACATGAAATTATGATGTTGTTACCATTACAAAGACCTGGTTGTATGAGGACTGGCAGCTTGACATTCCTGGGTTTTGTTGTTTTAGATGTGATACAGAGGGGAGCAAAAGAGGTGGCGGTCCCTCATGGAAGGTTGATTCAGAAGATAGATACATGGGATCCAGGGTGAATTGCAAGTTTGAATTCAGAATTGGCTTGTCCATAGAAGACAGAGAGTAAGGGTGGAAGGCTATTATTTTGGCTGGAGGTCTGTGACCAGTGGTGTTCTGCAAGGATTAGTGCTGGGACCTCTGTTATTTGTGATATATATCAACAAGTTTGATGAAAAAGTAGATGGGTGGATTAGCAAGTTTGTGGATGACACCAAGATTGGTGGAGCTGTGGACAAAGGACTATCAAAAACACAGTGGGATATAGATCAGTTACAGACATGGGCAGAGAAGTAGCAGATGGATTTTAATCTGGGCAAATGTGAGGTGTTGCGCTTTGGGAGGTCAAATGATAGGATAAAGTATACAATTAATGGTTGGCCCATCAATGGCATTGAGGTACAGAGGGATCTTGGGGTCCAGGTCCATTGTTCACTGAAAGTGGTAACGCAACTGGATAAGATGGTAGAGAAAGCATATGGAACCTTCATTGGTTGGCGTGTTAAGTATAAGAGTAAGGAAGTCACGTTGCAGCTATATAAAACTTTAGTCAGACTACACTTGGAGTATTGTGTGCATTTCTGGTTGTCCCATTATAAGAAGGATGTGGAGACTGTGGAAAGGGTGAAGAAGAGGTTTACCAGGATGCTGCCTGGATTAGAGGGTATGAACTATAAGGAAAGGTTGAACAAACTTGGGTTGTTCTCAGAGTTTTGAAGGCTGAGGGGGGACCTGGTAGAGGTTTATAAAATTGAGAGGTGTAGTTCACTGCCTTTTTATTCCTCTTGCACCTTTTGTTTATTTTTGTAATTTTATGTCTGGCAATGTACTGCTGTAGCAAAACAAATTTCATGACATATGTCAGTAATAATAAACCTGATTCTGATAGGGTAGGCAGTCTGCATCGGTTCTCCAGGGTAGAAATGTCAAACACCAGAGGACGTGCTTTTAGGGTGGGGAGTGAGGCAGTTTAAAGGTGACGTGAGGGGCAAGCCTGAAATGGGTTACCAAGGGTAGTAGTGGAATCATGGAGTTTGAGGCCTTCAGTTAAAGACATGAATATGGAGGGATATGGATGATGCACAGGAGGAGGACAGTTGATATAAATTGGCATCAAGGTCGGCACAACATCATGGGCTGAATGGCCTGTCCAGTGCTGTACTGTTCTATTAGAGACTGGATGGTCTGGGCTGTTTTCACTGGAGCGTAGGAGTCTGAGGGTAACCTTATCAGAGGTGTATAAAATCATGAGGGACCCTTTTTCCCAGGGAATGGGAGTCTAAAACTAGAGAACATAGGCTTAAGGTGAAAGGGGAAAGATTTAAAGGGAACCTGAAGGGGAAACTTCTTTCACACAGGGTGGATATGTCCAATGAGCTGTCAGAAGGAGAGATGGGTAGAAGTACAACATTTAAAAGACATTTGGGCAGATACATGGATAGGAAACGTTCAGAGGGATATGGGCCAAAAGCAGGGAAATGGGACTAGCTGAGGTAGGCATCTTGGTTGGCATGGCTGAGTTGGGCCTAAGGGCCTGTTTCTCTGCTTTAT
>JARFYF010000001.1:60450208-60464464 GCA_030265395.1 Rhina ancylostomus
ATTGTTATTGCATATAATAAATTCTAATTATTCTTGCACTGGCATCACAAAAAAAATCATGGGGGCATGGACTTTGTACTTGCATTTCGTACTCTGAATTATTGTATGTTAGGATAAGTAATTGGTTAATCTGGTTCACATTATGTTGTTATAATACTGTACCCTCCTCAAAACAGAAGTAGTGTCCTCAGAAAAGAAATACCGAACAATAAATTAAAGAACAAAGCAGTAATTGCTTACATCCATTTAATTTTCCCCATTTAATTTATTGAATAAGTGAACGTAAGAATGCAAAAACAAGGAGTAGGCCACCTGGCCCTTCAAACCTATGCTGCCATTCGCTATGAACGTGGCTGATCTATTCTGGCCTCGGCTCTTCTTTTGTGCCGGTTTCCCATAGCCGTCGGTTTCCTGATCTTTCAAAATTGATCTATCTCCAACTTAAATATTGATAATGATCTAGCTTCCACAACTCTGAAGTAGAGAATTCAAGAGATTCACTACCAGCCCCTTATTTTGTAACTGACTCCCCTTATTTGAGATTTTCCTGCCAGTGAAACATCTTGACATCTACCCTGTCATGTTCTCTCAGAATTTGGTCTCAATAAGGTCACACCTCATTCTTCTAAACTCCAAAGAATGAGAGGAAGGAATTTTAAAGAGGAACCAAGGGATGTTCTTACACAGAGAGTGGTTGATATCTGGAAACTGCTGCCAGAGGAGATGGTGAAATCAGATGCAATCACTACCTTTAAGAGGCATTTAGACAGGCACTTAATAGACAAGGCATTTGAAGGATATAGTCCTAATGTAAGTAAATAGCATCAGTGTAGTTGGACAAAAAGGTTGCCATGGAAGTGGTAGTGATAAAATCTGAATGTGGTTGATTGCAGGGCTGATGGAGGGTCAACCACTGAGAAAGCACAAGCCTCAGCAGCACCAGATGAATGTCGTAGTGTTGTCTCCAGTCGTCCTCCTCAGACCCCAGAACAGTAAGTAACAGGAAGTTGTTTAAAATTCATTTTCTGGTATCCTTTACACATGAAGATTGTGTGCCAAAAGATTATCCCAAGGCAAAAGTGGGTTTTTAAGGTATTTGTGATTTGATGTTGTTTGAATATTCTATTATTTTCTGTAGTGTGCAGTGGCACAGGTGCACCAGATGAACTGAAATGAAATTTTGGTTTATTTGTATTTTCGTATTTGACTCAGTAATTTGATACTTGTGTTAATGAATCCTTGGTTCAAGAGTTTTATGATAATTGGCTAAATCTGGTTGTTGTTTTTACTATTATTGAATAAAATGACAGTTTTGCTTGATTCCAGAAGGGAGCCATGCTGGTACAGACTAATGTAGTTGATCCAAATTCTCTGAGATAAAATGTAAAACTTTGGAAAGAGAAATTGGTGGAGCATATATCTATCCTGCTCATTTGATGTGTCATTGTGTCACACCTAAAGCTTATTGTACTTTTTATTTGGCGGTTTCTATAACTAAAATTAGTATTGTTAAACTACAATATTATTATTCTACCAATTGTCCTCAAGGTTTTGCTATACTTATCCCTGCCAGTTTGCCAATAATATCAATGCTATGAGTAAAATACTTCTAGATTTATTCTTCTAGAAACCTCCCTATTAATGTTGCCTTGATTTTGAATCCTCTTTAATATTAATCATATTTATCAAGATTTACTGTTCGTCAGAATGAACAGATTCTATTTTCCTCTGTTATAGTTGATCTTGCATCTTGTGTTGTATATGAAAATCTGTACCATTTATTTATCTCACCAGCTGAAGGCTGATTACAAAGCTATGATTGTAATTTCCTCGATGTTCACAGCATTGCCTGATAAAATGTAAAACATGGAGATAAAATACCATCATAAATTGTGGCATTCCATTAAACCAAATAAATTGTCCTTGCAAATGAACTCACTGACCAAACTAATGAGGAAGCAGTTGCAATGAGATCATCAAATAATGCATCTTCACTCCCTCTCAGCTTGGGCATCCAATATCAGATTGTTAGTTAATTAATCCTGCTTGAGAGCAACAATCTGATCGGTTTCCCTTTTGATTTGATTACTTTTCTGACTTATTCAGCTTATCATGCAGGAAGTCTTCAACCAAGGCTAAAGATTAAATATGAGCAAGTGCCATTTGGGTGAATCAACCGTTCAAGTCAATCTTGGGATGGAAATGCTGGAGGAGAGTATTAGTGTAGTTAGGCTTTGTATTGTCTCAATGCAAGAATGATTGAGGAGGTTGTTGAGGATGCCAGTGTTCTGGTGGTGGAAGTAAATGGTTGGAATTCAAACACCAAATGTTGAGTCAGTATCTGGCATTGCAGTATCCAGTTAGATTCTGCAATATGTATTAGACCAGGAGATTTTAGCCATTGTGAAGCATATTGTGGGCGTTTTCCCATCTATCAAGACTCTTAAACTTATTTACCTATCCCAGTAATATAAGATATCTTTATTAGTCACATGTACATCAAAACCCACAGTGAAATGCATCTTTTGTATAGAGTGTTCTGGGGGCAGCCCTCAAGTGCCGCCATGCTTCCAGCTCCAACATAGCATGCCCACAACTTCCTAACCTGCACATCTTTAGAATGTGGGAGGAAACTGGAGCACCCAGAGGAAACCCACATAGACATGAGGAGAACGTACAAACTCCTTACAGACAGCAGCCAGAATTGAACTCAGGTCGATGGCACTGTAAAAGTATTATGCTAACTGCTACACTACTGTGCCTGCCCTATGCTACATAAGATCCTAGTGATCCCCAAACTTTAATTATGCTGAAGAAGCTTAGTTTGTTGTGGTTGTAGAGGGTCATGGAAAAAAATGTGATCTGCAACCTGGAACTCTGTTGGCAATCCATAGAGTAAAATGTTCATGTGATCCAATTCCTGCAGGTGAATCCATTAAATCCTGCTTTATTGGTTCTGGGTTTTAATGAGATTATATGGAATTTCTACAGGGTTGTGTTAAAATGATTTTGGGATCTTGATTACATCACGAGATTCCAAATTGCATGCGAGTCTCCAACTGCCAGAACAGACTCCAAAAAAACTGTAGAATTAATTTGCGTCATGGGCCTTATGATCTAAAAATTATAGTTATCAGCTGATATTATTTTATTTTGCTGCTTTTGTTGCAGTGTCATCAGCCAGAATTGCAAAATTTCAAAGAAATGTAATGCTGGTATGGTGTGCAGTCAGAGACTAATATTAAGAGAAGTGACTGTGGGAGAAGAACATAAGATTTGCTAGCAAACCGGGGCTGAAATCTGGCCTTTTGTTTTAGAAAGACCAACCACTACCTTCTCTAAGAAACCAGGAACAAGCAATAACTGTATCCGTGTGAACATCCCCCACATTCCAAGAGTAAAAAATGTTTATTTGATTTGTATTGTTATTCACTCACAATTTCCAGGCTTGTATTTCATGCTTTAATTGTATGGTTTGGTATGAACTAAGATAGTATCACATGACTAAGGCAGACCATTGGTTCCATTAGCAACCAACTGTTGGACTTCCTGCTGATGGACTTCCTGTGATTCTGTGAGCCCAGAAAATAATTCTTGTTTTGTGATGTCTGAACATTTAGTAAAATGAACCAACTATGTATTTTTCTGTCACCGTTTAAGTGTTCTGTGCATTTCGAATGATAGAAGTGGGTTCAGAGTGGGTTTTTCAAAATTGTATTCAACAATAGGGGACAAGGTATGGCTGGGTCAAGATGCTGGTCGAATCTATGGGCAGGGCTTGTTGTGGCAGGACCACAACAAATCCTTCTCTGTAGCGCAAGTTAACAGAGCAGCATAGATTCAGTGCATCAAACATTGTGTGAAAATACGTAAAAAGGACAGAAGAGAAAGAAAATACAATATCAGACCTGCCAGTTACCTAATCCTGAAATTTGGCCAGTTTTTATAAAGCACTGTGATCCTCAAAATGTGAGTTATTTCAGTCAGATAAAACTCTAATGGCAGTACTTCAAATCATTGGAAAAACTACATAAAAGCATTTTTTAAACTCGTCTCAGAGGGCAAATATTTCCTTCTCTTGTAAGCAAGGAAGTTATTTTTCTATCCACCCTCAGTAACCACTGTGCTTTGTAGTATCAGCTTTATCTGGAATACTGAGCTGGTCATTTAAAACCAAAATATGTAGAAATTTCTTCTCTTTGTGGATGATAGAGAAATGGGGGGCTATGTAGGAGGGAAGGGTTAGATAGATCTTAGAGCAGGATAAAATGTCAGCACAACATTATGGGCCAAAGGGCCTATACTGTTCTGTAGTGTTCTATGTTCTCAAAGAGGGTATTGAATCTCTACACCCAGAGAGCTGTGAAGGGTAGATCACTAAAAGTATTTAAAGTGGAGTTAGATAAATTTTTGAACCATCGGGGAATTGAGGGCTATGGGGATTAGGCACAGAGGAGGAGTTGAAGTGCATCATGTTGAATGGCAGAGCAGGCTTGAAGGATCAAGAGGCCTATTCCTGCTCCTGTCTTCTTTTATTCTTTTTGTTCACAAAATATTGTTTTTTAATTAACGCAGTGATGAACAAATTCCGGGAGCTCTTTTGGGTCGAAAAGACTTCTGGCGCAAAATGTTTAAATCACAAAGTGCTGCAAGTGATACAAGCAGCCAATCCGAGCAAGATACTTCTGAATGCACAACAGCTCATTCTGGAACCACTACAGACAGGCGCTCACGTTCACGATCCAGAAGAATTTCCCTGAGGAAGAAGCTCAAACTTCCAATAGGTAAATTTTGTTAATCAAAGCAAGGTAATGTTTAGTCTAGTTGCAGATATATTTAAGGTAGGAACTACAATAAACATGTGAATTAATTTCAGAATAAAAGAATGTGGTCAAATTTTAATGCTATAAGGTGTTTTGTTTAAAATATATAACTTTTTTATATCTTGTTGTGCATTTAATTTTTTAAATAGCTGAAGTGATTTTTAACATTCTCTTTCTTTCTTACTTTTGCCTGGAATCAAGTTCAGTAATTGGCAACAGAATCACCTTAAATTTAATCAGAACCTCATGCATAGTCTAGATGGCATAAGACTATTAAAAAGCAATGTGGAAAGATTTTGCAGATGATGCTGTCATGTTACCTTGTTTGGTTGAAAACATTCAATTGTAATAGTATCAAACAACAAGCACACTTCTGTAATGTCTGCAGTGTTAACAATATTTGCCGTGCACTATGCTTCGTATAGTACATGGAATAAAAGTTAACTTTTGAGAGGTTTCTTTTAATGTTCAGTAGTCATTGCCATCAACTGCCACGTGGACTTGACAGAATGAGGTGTTGATTTAATGCCAAAGGCAACATGTTGACTAGAGACCTGGTTCTGCTGTGTGGTTCTTAATATTACAGATGTAGGTGCAACTTAGCATGCATGCTTGGTGTTCTCTCACTCGCTTTCTCACTGTCTCCCTCCTTCCTTCCCCAAAATCATCTCGATCCCTAACATTCTCAGACCTCCCTATCCCTAAACCCTTTCACTTTGAACCCCTTTCCTCCTCTCTCCTCCATGCCGTTCCAGCCTCTAACTGCTCTGCTTTTTAACCTTTCATGCTCTCATGGCACTCCCCCGACCCCTTTGACTTTTCAGCCCCATGTACCTGGGCACACCTGCCTCATATTTCCAGTCACTCTATGGTCCTTGGCTCTAGATCCGTGTCCCATTCCTAGCCACGTTCCATCCACGTGCCTAGCTCCATCCTTGTCATTCTTCTGTCCACATCCCCATTCTCACACCTACCTCTACTCCTGGCTACATTCCTGCAATATTCCCACTGTTAGAGGTGTGAGTTGTTTCCAGTCACATGCTGAGGATGGATGGCTAAAGCAGAGGATGAACATGGCTAGTTATGGCCATCGTAGACTGGGTTCAACCAAGTAAATATATGGTTGCTCAGTGCAGTGATCATTACCACTGCACATTGTAATATTGACCATTGTTATTGTGTGCCCAGAAATATTTAATACTTATGCAGCATTGCAGAAATCCTTCTTGCTCATGTACACCATACATTTTGTTTCAGGAATGTGGTCATTTGGCAAAATCGAGTTATGCTTATGATGAAGTGCAACAGCCATTAAGTATGAGAAAATATGAGCTAATTTGCCACTTCTTGTAGAAAAACTTGAGACACCCGTATTATGACTTAAAAATGAGATACGTGATCACCGTACCCACGTGGATGATTTAAAAAAAACTGCAATCTCGGTGTGCCAGTGTTGGTGGAAATGAATATTGAAGATGAATGGCAGGGTGGTGATCAAATATGCTATGACTTCTTTGATGTAGAGCTTTCTGAATATCATCAAAGTGTGCTTTATATATGGTGTGCATAGGCTTGAGGGGGTCAAGAGACAAGTCATTGTAAATACTATGATTTGCTGTCAGGGACAATTTTTTTGTGGCTGGTCCATTTAAGCTTTTGGTCATTGATGCTGAACATCGAGGTGAAGAGGTAATTAGACTCATTCTAATTAAACTTGTGTTTTTGTCTGGCATTTATATGAAGTGAATGCCACATGCTACCTGGCAGCCCAGGTTTGAATGTTATCTGCGTTTTGCTGCATGCAAGTGTGAACTGTTATAATAGGTGAATTATAAAAGTGTATTGTTGTGCAGTATAGTGTGAGAGCTGTACTGACAACTTTGTTGAGGATTTTTTTGTGGACGGTATTCTGCCCTTTCATCTGAAATAAATAAATTGGGCAGTGGATGACATCAATGGATATTTTTCAGGAAATATTTGAAGAACAGCAACTCGTGCATATACTTGTGTAGCATTTTAACATTTCTGATTGATTGAAATTATAAAATAAATATATGCTTCAAAGGAAAATCGGTGTAGAAATAATTGTGAATCACATTTGTCGTACAGGTAACTGGTTGAAGCGCTCTTCATTGTCAGGATTAACAGATGGCGTTGAGGACCTTTTGGACATAAGCTCTGTTGACAGACTTTCATTTATACGCCAGAATTCAAAGGTGCAGAGACTAATTATTTATATTGAATTAGCACTATTTGAATTAATTTTTTATTTATACTTCACGTCACATGGAAAATGTTTTTCTTTTATATAACATTATGTTCTTGGGACTTGAAAGAGCTCTGCAATTTATTGATTGCTTTGGGTGTGTAGTTTCTAATGTTGTGTAACCAAATAAATGTTTGTAATTTATATCAGTTGATGCCTTAACCATTTGCCCATAAGTGCTTAGAAGTTAACTTCTTGCTGCAGTATCTCTACTTTAAATGAACGCCAGAGTTGTATGCAACCAAGTTTAATGAGAATTTTCTTGTCGGTATTGAAATTCGCCTAGACCTCAAAATACACTTTACGTGTAACTTGTATTAACGTTACAAAAATACTGAGTCCATTTTTCGAGTTTTCTTTCAATGCAGGCTCTGCACACTCAGTTTCAGTGTGCTATTCTCATCAAAAGAAAGTTTTATCATAATAGACTGTTATAATTTACAGATTTACTGAAATGTAAATAGTAGTAGTTGGAGTTCTGGTATTACCAGCATTTAACAGTTCAACATTATAAAACATATTCCAAACAAAATGTGTTTAACATCTGTTTTTAATTTTTACACAAGCTGCAGATATGTTAGAATTATGTGCCCTGGTACTCAGCCTCTGTGGCTGTCTAAAGCAGTAATAAGTGACAAAGCATCAGTGTTTTGTCATTGCCATTTGAATAATCACTCCAGTAAAATAAAACAAAATGTAACGAGTGATTCCATTTTACCATGCAGTATGTGGTGTAAAATTACCATAACGTTGATATGGTTTTGTGTAAGCTTGTTTGAAATTTTTAATTTATTTTCTCGTGTAAATCAGGAAAAGATGAGTGAAACTTACCTGTTACCAATTAGGTAAATGTTTTGCATGGTGATGAATATTGATGAAAAAATCCAGCATTTGATCCCTGATCTGTGCTATGTCCGTCACTTCGAACTAGCCAGCAGTCAGGCAGAACTGCCTATATCCATTACTAATCCTTTCTCAAGTGAAGTATTGGCATAACTTCAACTATTTGGATTCCTGCATGAAAACTTCCATTTGACCAAAGCACTGGAAGTTCTGCACCTTCATGGGGCAATGTAACAGTATTAGTTGCTGAATCAGGAGTATAGAGAACAAGATAATACTGGTTCAGTTTTACTTTAAGATGCAGTAGCAGACCTTTTAAATAGCTGCATCAGTATTTCTAAATACTGGCCATGTGTGCCAATGCCCAAGCCCCACCAGCACTAATGATGGGAATTTCACATCCCTACCAGAATGGACAGAATTGGAAGCACACATAGAAGCAGGTATCCATATGCATTCAGCAGAAGACTTTTGAATCATTTCCTAATTTTAATAACTCTAATGAAATAATTAGAATTTTATTCCTTTTATTTTGATATTGTGGCCTTGTCTCCATTTCAAGCTCCATTTGACCATATACCCAAGTTGACATTCTTTGGTTGGGGAGGATTTGAGTGGGAATGCGATTTGTATTTATTATTTTGGACAAGAAAGTCCTATGAGAAAAAGATTAATAATGCATTTTGACACAAATGTTCAAATCAATTATTGGTTGATAAAATTCTGCAAATGAACAAATTTATAATTTATTCTTTTATAATGCCATTTAATGCAGGTGAAATTTAATAGTGCAGTAAAGCTGTCTGAAGGTGAGGGTCTGGAAGATGGGCGAGATGAAGAGGAGAACTTCTTCAAGCGACTTGGTAAATGGCGCTCTGGTCGAAGGAATCCATCAAAGCTTCATCATCCAGAAGAGAAAGATGGTAATTGCCCTAGCATTTGATTCCA
The DNA here is from genome assembly GCA_030265395.1 of Rhina ancylostomus. Lineage (NCBI taxonomy): Eukaryota > Metazoa > Chordata > Chondrichthyes > Rhinopristiformes > Rhinidae > Rhina > Rhina ancylostomus. Next base: position 60,459,089 of record JARFYF010000001.1, read on the forward strand.
GAGTTGTACCTTATTTATGTCCAATGACTTTGGTGGTTTGATTTTCAGTTTGTAATAAGATGGGATAGATGGTTTTCAGCCACAAGTGAAACCATTCTTTCTTTGGATCTGTTTTTTGCTTTGGTAGCTTTATAATAGTTTTGAGCATTTTAGGAGATGCATTTCTTTGAATAATTAATTTCCTTAAGAAATTACCTATTGCAGTATTCAACAATTTATGTGGGCATTTAAAGCCCTATAAAAATGTAGCATATAAGCTGAGGAGGAGCCAGCAAACACTGGCACATGGAGGGTGAAGTTTTATTTGCTGTACTTGCAAATTGTAACATGTGGGAGTCATAGGAGTGAATAACAAATTGAATTTTTTGAATAGAAAGGGAAATTTACAATTAAGTTATGAAATCCATACATTAACCTATTGTTTATGGTGGCCATTCCACAAAATTAAGAGTCTACTGTACTTCTGGTTTGTAAACCTGCCATAACATTATCATTTATGCAAGTACTTCCTGTAGGCAATAATAGAAAAGAAGGGGTTAAATACCTAACCTTTTTATTCCAATGTAGAATGATGGTAGATGTGAAACACTTAATTAAGCTTCACATTAATCAACTTTCCTTTTACCATTTCCATTGTCACTTGCAACACAACCTCAAGGTCTGAGGTTTCAAATGGAAGGTGCATCTGCACTTGAGAGTCAATTTAGTTTATGCGCTCCAACTCATAACATTTTGATTCAGCAATAAGCATGAGGCAGGGTGATACCTTTGTATATATTTGGTTACTTACCTGCATTTATTTCCCATGTTCCCAGTTATGATTCTGCACATATCATTTAGGAATGAAAATATTAGATGACCTTCCTAATTTTATAAGTATATTAATTCTAGCCTTCCTCTTAGGCAGTCCTTTGCAATCAAAAATGACTTGATTGCACTCTACTTTTGTAGGTTCTGTGATAGGCTGGATCACTGAAAATATTTAAAGAGAAGGTAGATAAATTTTTGAAAGATCAGGGAATTGAAGGCATATGTACAAATAACACAGGACAGGAGTTGGGGCAGATGATCACATTGAATGGTGGGGCAGATTTGAGGATCCAGGCAGCCTACTGCTGCCCTTTTTTTCTTGTGTTCTTGTTAAGTCTCAATAATTTACATTAGTACACTGTCAATCTATAACTCAGTTATGACAATGTTTATAGTATTATTGTCTTGCAATAATTTACAATTTACAGTTTTTGAGATTTTCATTTATTATTCTATCCAATAAATTGGAAAATTTCTCCTGTAATTAATGCAGGGAACCCCCACATTATAGCCATGCAGGTAACAGAAATTCACCCTGACAGAATTCACAACTCGCTACCTAAATAATTTGAGATATAGAATAAAATCCACTCTCACAACATTTATTTTGGGGGTAGGGGAAGTAAATAAATGAACATAATTCTTTTTCAACTTGCATTTCTTGACGTATGTAGATGACACAGCTTTGTGATAGGGAAAATTGTGATATGGACCAATTTCTAGAAACATAATCCCCCTGTATAAGACGGGGCTGCCTGTATTGTTTATAATTGCTCCCCAGGTTAGGGAAGACCTGACTTACAGAAATCCGACTTGACACAAATTCACCCATAAATTTGTAAAGCATTTTTCAAGATAGGAAAGTTGGTTACAGAAATGCATCCATCTTCGAGAGTTATGGAATAGGGGTAGCAGGTAGTTAATTAAGAAGACAACCTATCTTCAAAGAAACTGTTTACCTGCAATCTCCCGCAGTAATCAGATACATTCTCTTTAAGAACATAGCTACTGGTTCACAGTGGGATGCCACTCAAGAGATTTGCTTTGGAAACAGACAAGGCAAATTTCTTTTATTGACACTTGTAAAATACTTCAAACAATGTAATATCCATTGATACTTCAGGGCCATTGAATGTAGGACATCTTCAAGGTAGTGCTTCAAGAAGGTGGCATTTATCGCTAAGGACCCTTTGTAACTAAACAGGAAGACAATCAATAAATATTCAAGTTAATTGACCCTCATTGAAACTGTTCACTTCTCATTTATGGGGAAAATCGGCTTATGGATGATTCTCAGGAATGACCTGTATTCCAGTTAGTCTTTCTAACACAGCCACATGTTGCTGAATAATGGTCAGAATTTCTTTTTTCTCCTCATTTCGAATATGTACCAGCTTGAACTGCAAGGAGCATATTCAGTCTTTGTAAGTGTTTCTTCTCTCACCTCCTTTATATTTGTGTTATGTTTAATGGACAGAACCAGATGACGTGAAATTTGTTGTTTTACAGCAGCAGTACAGTGCAAAGACACAAAAAATCTATGTCACAAAAATAAATAAATAATGTGAAAAGAGGAATAACGAGTTAGTGTTCATGGATCGTTCAGAAATCTGATGGCAGAGGGGATGAAGCTGTTCTTGAATCATTGAGTTTGGGTCTTCAGGCTCCTGTACCTCCTCTCTGATGGTAGTAACGAGAAGAGGGCATGTCCCAGATTGTGAGGGTCCTTAATGATAAATGCCACCTTCTTGAAGCACCTCCTCTTGAAGATGTCATCAGTGGTAGGGACGGTTGTGTCCGTGATGGAGTTGGCTGAATCTATAACCCTCTGTAACCTCTTGCAATCCTGTGCATTGGAGGCTCCATACCAGGCTGTGATGCAACAAGTCAGGATGCTCGCCACTGCACATCTGTAGGAATATGTAAGGGTCTTTGGTGATATAATCTCTTCAAACTCCTAACGAAGTAGAGCCGCTGGTGTGCCACCTTTGTGATTGTATCAATGCGTTGGGCCCAGGATATATCGTCTGAGATGTTGATGCACAGGAACTTGAAGCTGCTCACTCTTTCCACTGCTGACCACTCAATGAGGACTGGTGTGTGTTCTCCCGACTTCCCCTTCCTGAAGTCCACAATCAGTTCCTTGTTCTTGCTGACGTTGAGTTCGAGATTGTTGTTGCAACATCATCAACCAGCCGATCTATTTCTCTCCTGTATGCTTCCTCATCACCATCTGAGATTTTACCAAAAACAGTGGTGTCATCAGCAAATTTATAGATGGCATTTGAACTGTGCTTAGCCACATAGTCATGAGTGTAGAAGAGTAGAGCAGTGGGCTAAGCATGGATTCTTGAGGTGCACCGTTGATAGTCAGCGAGGAGGAGATGTTATTGCTGATCTGCACTGATTGGTCTCACTATAATGAAGTTGAAGATTCATTTGCAGAGGGAGTTACAGAGGCTTGGTTTTGAAGTTTGGTTATTAGGACTGAAGGGATGATGGTATTGGACACTGAACTGTAATCAATAAGCAACAGCTTGATATTTGTCTTGCAGTTGTCTAGGTGCTCCAAAGCAGATTGGAGAGACAGTTAAATAGGCAAAGCATAGAAAGTTATGGACCTGGTATGGACCTAGTATGGACAAATGAGATTAGTGCAGATGGGCAAAAAGGTCAGAAAGGACGTGGTGGGTTGAAGGACTCATCTCTGTGCTGTACAACTCTGACTTTAATGGATGGCTCAAGAAAGTGGATAGAAATGATATTTTGTGATGGCTGATGGATATCAGCAGTATTATCAACATTTCAGGTGCCATGCCTGCTTTGATTACTTTGATAAATGCATATACTCAGAAAATTAATTTTGTAATGTATTATCTTCTTTACCATGAATGTAAATCTTTCCAGTGAGAAAATGGCTCTTCATTTTGTCTTTAGTACATGAAGCTATTTGTTACCTTGTATAAGGCTAAAATAAATGCATTCAATCAAAATTGCTCAAGAAAGGTTCAGATTGGCAGTGTTGCATTTGAAAGCACAGTGAAATTGCACTAAACTGATTCTCATTCCTTAATGCAGGACATTATTCAGATGAAGGTACCTTTGATTTTCTCAGGAACAAGATTAATGCCTTGCATAACACAATGGGCACACTTTCAGATGTTAGTTTATCTATAATTGATAAAAAAAATAGGTTCAATTCAGAAAGAAGAGTAATTTCAGTTTATTTTGAAATGTAGATGATCAGCAGCATTATGTTTGACAGCAGTTTATTGTTCTCAGTTAATAATTGTAAGGTTCATCATGTGCTCATTCACTTCAGTTGATGTCTATATTTTTTTATTTACAAGTTTTAATGATTTTCTATTTCAAATATTGTACTTTGCTGTGTTGACTGATTTTGCACATGTCAAAAGTTTTAGAGTTGGAGAATCGTAGAGTTGTACATCACAGAATTGGGCTCTTCGGCCTACAATGTCCATCCCAACCTTTCTCTCTAATCCCATTTGCCTGCACTAGATTTGTATCCTTCTATGTCTTACCTAAGTGCCTGTCTAAATGCCTCTTAAATGTAGTGACTGTATCTGATTCCACCATCTCCTCTGATAGTAAGTTCCAGATATCAGCCACTCTGTGTGAAAGACATTCCCCTTAAATCCCCTTTAACCTGCTTTCCTCTCACCTTAAACCTATGCCATCTTGTTTTTGATACCCTTACCATGGGAATAAGATTCTGACTAACTACCTCTTCTATGCATCTCATAATTTTATTTACCTCCATCGGATTACTTCTCAGCCTTCTTTGCTCCAGGGAAAGCAAGCCCAGGTATCCAATATCTCTCCATAACTAAAGTCCTCCAATCCAGGCAACATTCTGTTGAATCTCCTCTGCACTCTCTCCAGCGCAATTTCATTCTTCCTATAATGTGGTGTTGTTATGGACTAGGTTACTATTGGTGAACGTCCCTTTAAGATAGTGTGTGTGTGTGTGGGGCGTGCTTACGTCAACAGAATATAAAGGATGTCATAACGTTGTTGGAACAGCCAGTCGGAATCAGTCAGAAGAGAGAGAGAGACACTAGCCTACTTGTTTTCCCTATCGATGGATGAGAAACAATAACTGTGACTGTCACTACGATCCAAGGACAAATTTTTGGGAGTAATCCGGTGGAGTCCACTTTGTCGTTAATCTGTAGAGGAAGACAGGTATTTTGTGTGGACAGCCACGTTATGGATGCTCTAGGGTGTGGCAGACACGTCAGAACAAAGAAGTGGAGTTCACTTAGTTGTTGGCCTGTAGAAGGAAACAGGTATTTTGTGTGGATGGTCATGATTTGGATATTTTTCAGGGTGAAGAAGTCACTACCGAGCAGACACTGCTGTGTCATTTGGGTTCTATCGTGGAACATTTGGATTTTGTAATTACTCTCTATTTTCTCTCTACTTCTACGTTTTGTCTGCAGTCAACGGTGGTTGTTGAAGAAGCCTTTCCTCATGTTTCACCTTATGGCTTGCTGAACTGAACTGAACTTTGAGAACCATTCCTGGACTTGGAGTTTGGGAATT
>JARFYF010000001.1:60470096-60484131 GCA_030265395.1 Rhina ancylostomus
TAGGAGCTGTGGGCATGCTATGTTGGCGCCAGGAGAGTGGCGACACGTGCGGGCTGCCCCCAGCACATTCTTAGCAACGCAAAAGAACGTATTTTGACGTACATATGACTAATAAATATCTATAGAAAAGCAAAAAAAAATCCAGAAAGAAACCCATTGTTCATCAAGGAAGCATAAATCAGGGTAATACTTTCAATATACAAAGGGCTATAAAATAAAGGCATAACGGGTAGCGTAATGCTATTGCAGTACCAGTGACCTGGGTTCCATTCCCGCTTGTGCAAATCCTCTACATTGCATTTATGTAAGCTAGAAAACACCTGAATCTGGCCTATTCCTCAGAGTAATTAGACTTGCTCACATAAGTTTATTATTCGATACAGATTTGGGAATCATTTTGTTTTATCTGTGAACCTTTGGACAGCTATCCCAATAACTAGATCTAGGTCATTTATAAAGATTTTTTTTAAATCAACAGCCTTGAGACTAGCCATTGTGGGATATAGTAAATTCACATCCATTAACTACAATTTTCTACCTGTGAGACAGTAGCCAATTCTTAAGTCTATAGTTAGGTTCTTAATCTAACAGTTTATTAGTTTGCTCCACAAGCGTGTCTTCTCAAGTAACTAATTTGTGAGTTCTTTGTCAGAATTTTTGGAAATTTTAGATAGTTATTTTCCTCAAATTATTCCAATAGTTATACCTGCCCACTCACCAGGCATTGATGATTGGGACTGAAAGGGGATGAGGAAAAAATACAAAACTACATTCAAAAGCTGAAGTGGTTTAGATGTAATGGATGCTCCATAAATTTGTGTTTTATTGATATTTTACTTTAACAAATTAATCATTTAAAATCAGTTTGCTTCTCTGTTGAATGCACAATTCCTTATCTGAATAGGGCAGGCCAGCCAGTACTTCCCAGTCCCTTGTAAATACTACTCTTGATCTGATTGCAAGAGCATGAGAGAATGTTGGAGGATGGCATTAGGTAAAGAAATGGAAAGGGGATGTTGGGATGCAGAACAAAATTCAAATTAAGGCAGTGGAAAGTTTGGGCATGTCTCCTATTTTTAGTTCTGTGTTTCTTCAAGCTCATACCCTGTCCCATTTCTACAGTTGCGGATTTTAGATGAAAATATTGGCCTGGGAAAGAAGTCAGGTTGTGTCAAATTATTGATAAAGTCTTGTTCAGTTTTTGTGTTTTATGACTTTATAAAGTAATTAATGCTCAATGTAAATATGTAGTGGAATAAATAAAGTTTGACATTTGGTGTTAATGAAATCTTAATTACTAGAGTTCTCTTTAAACTACTACTGTGACTGTGATTTAAAAAAAACTAAGTGAACGATGGCTTAAAATCTTTGTTCTTCATTCTCTTCATTCTTTGGGGATAAGGAATAGAAATCAATAACCTGATTAGAAATTTGGTCAAAAGATGTATTGTATTTTTTTATTCCCACATCTCCCTTTGAATGATCATCTCAGGAAGCTCCCGTTGTAGCAAGGGCAGCACTATTCCTAGAGTGTGCCCGGTTTGTACATCGATGCAACCGTGGAAACTGGCCAGAGTGGATGAAAGGTCACCATGTTAGTATAACTAAAAAGGGTTTGTCACGAGGAAGATCACCCATTGTTGGAAATAAACGTAATCAGAAATTACAGTGGAAAGCAGCAAAACTCTTCTGTCAGTGGGGTGAGGTAAGGACAGAACCTTTGGCAATTAATAACATTCTTTCCTTAAAAAGTTCAGAGCCAAACTAAATATGTCTGTGAAACATTCACAATCTATAACATAAAGGTTAAAGTTGGAGGCCATGTCTTTGGTGTTATTCTGAGACATTGAATGCATTCAATTATGACAAATGAAAAAATATTTAAAACAACTCAAATACTATAAATATAAAATAACAACACCAAGCAGTTCAGGCAGCATCTGTGGAAAGAGAAACAGAGTTAACATTTCAGACAATTTGTATATTCTGAGTAATGAGTGTTTCCAATCGTTTTTGTTTTTATTTGCAGTTATCTGCAACTTATTTGATTTTTCATGCATATGGTATCCCAAGAGAAAACATAATGCATATTTAGATAAGAACATCAGAAATAGGAGCAGGAGTCAGCCATCTGGCCTGTCGAGCCTGCTCCGCCGTTCAATAAGATCATGGTTGATCTGCTATGGGCTCAGCTCCACCCACCTGCCTTTTCCCCATAACCCTTAGTTCCCCTACTATGCAAAAATCAATCTAACTGTGTCTTATTTAATGAGGTAGCCTCTACTGCTTCCTTGGGAAGAGACTTCCACAGATTCACCACTCTCTGGGAAAAGCGGTTCCTCCTCATCTCAGTCCTAAATCTACTCCCCGATTCTGGAGGCTATGTTCCTTAGTTCTAGTCTCACCTATCAGTGGAAACAACTTTCCTGCCTCTATCTTACCTATACCTTTCATAATGTTTCTATAAGAACCTGTCCCATTCTTCTGAATTCGATTGAGTATACTCACAGGCAATTCAGTCTCTCTTCACAGGCTTACCCCCTCATCTCCAGATTCAATCTGGTGAACCTCCTCCGCACCGCCTCCAATGCCAGTATATCTTTCATCAAGTAAGGAGACCAGAACTGCACGCAGTACACCAGGTGTGGCCTCACCAGTACTCTGTACAGTTGCAGCATAAACCTCCCTGTTCTTAAATTCAATCCCTCTAGCAATGAAGGCCAACATTCTATTTGCCTCCTTGACAGCCTGTGGCACCTGCAAACCAACCTTTTGCGATTCATGCACCAGCACTTCCAAGACCCTCTGCACAACAGCATGCTTCAGTCTTTCACCATTTAAATAATCTGATCTTCTGTTTTTCATTCAAATGTGAATGACCTCACTTGTACCAACACTGTACTCCATCTGCCAGACCCTTGCCCATTCACTTAACCTATCTATATCTCTCTGCAGACGCTCCACATCCTCTGCACAATTTGCCTTTCCACTCAATTTAGTGTCATAAGCAAACTTAGATACCCTACATCTCAGTCCTCTTCCAGATCGTTAATGTATATTGTGAACAGTTGAGGGCCCAGCACTAACCCCTGCAGCAGCTTGCTCACCACTGATTGCCAACCAGAGAAACACCCATTTATCCCAACTCTCTGCCTTCTGTTGGTTATCTGATCCTCTATCCATACTAATACATTACCCACAACTTCATAATCCTTATTTTAGGGATAAGTCTTTTATGCTGCACCTTATGAAACACCTTTTGGAAATCCAATAATACAACATCCATCTGTTCCGCTCTATCCACTAACCTCATTATATCTTCAAAGAACTCCAGTAAATCTGTCAAACAGGATCTGACCTTCCTGAATCCATGCTGTGTCTACCTGGTGGGACCTCTTCTATTTAGATGTCTCTCTATTTCTTCCTTAATGACAGCTTTGAGCATTTTTCTGACTACAGACGTTAAGCTAACTGGCCTGTAGTTACCTGCCTTTTGCCTACATCCTTTTATAAACAGTGGCAGGACATTTGCTATCTTCCAATCTGCCAGGATCTGCCTAGAATCCAGAGAATTTTGGTAAATTATCACAAATGCCTTTACTATAACTTCCGCCATTTCTTTCAGTACCTTGGGATGGATCCAGTCAGGACCACAAAACTTATTTATCACTAGGCCCACTAGTTTGCTCATCACTCCCTCTTTAGTGATGGTGATTGTATCGAGGTCCTCACCTCCCATCACATCCATAACATCTCTCTTTAGCACAGTGAATAGTCGTTCAAAGCCTCGGCCAATTCCACATTACCCAATATTAATTCCCCCTTCCCATCTTCCAAGGGACCTATGTTCACTTTAGCCACCTTTTTGTTTTTTTTTACTGTCTGTTTTTATATTTTGTGTTAGTTTACTTTCATAATCTATCTTCGCTTTGGTGCTTTTTAAAGTTTTCCCAATCTTCCAGTTTCCCACTATTCTTGGCAACTTTCTATGCATGAGCTTTTAGTTTGATGCCTTCCTTTATCTCCTTAGTTGTCCAAGGCTGGTTCTCCCCACCCTTACTGTCCTTGCTTTTAACTGGAATATACTTTTATTGAGCACTGTGAAGAATCTCTTTGAAGTCTTCCACTGTTCCTCAACTGTCCCACCGTACAGCCTGTGTTCCCAGTCTACGCTAGCCAAATCCTCCTTCCTCTTGTTGTAGTCTCGCTTGTTTAGGCATTACACACTGGTTTTAGATCAAACTATTGCACCCTCCATTTGTATGAGAAATTCAATTATACTGTGATCACTCTTTCCAAGAGGATCCCTAACTACAAGATCGTTAATGTTACCCGTCTCATTGGACAGGACCATATTTAAGATAGCATGTCCCCTTGTATGTTCAGTAACATCCTGTTCAAGAAAGCTGTCATGGATGCATTCTATGAAGTCCTCCTCAAGACTGCCTTGACCAACTTGATTTGCCCAATCTATATGCAAGTTAAAGTCCCTTTACATTTCCTACCAAAGTGATTAATGGCAGAGGTAGTAAACTTCTGGAATTATCTACCCCAAAGGGTTGTGGGGTTAGATTATTGTGGGCATTTAAAGAGGAAGTAGGTGAATTTTTGAAAGATCAGGGAGTTGAAGGCCATGAGGATGAAGCTGGAGGCAAATTTGCAATGATCATAGTGAGTGGCGGGCCAGGTTCAAAGGACCAGGTGACCTAATCTTACTCGTATTTTCTTATGTTCTAGAAAAAAAATTGGAGCAGATAACTTTGTACAAGCGACCTCCACATAACAGGGGGTGCTTTCTTAGAAAATCTGTATCATGAAGCTGTGTCATCTGTGCATGCCTCAAGAAACGCAAGTTGAAAAAAATTGTGTTTATGTACTTTTTTCGCATAAATATGTGAGGACAAATTTTATTCCATATCTCAAATTTTTGTGAAGTGATTTCTGAATTTAGTAAGAATGAATTTCCATTACTCAGGTGGTTATAATGTTGGGGTTGCCTGTACTTGGTTGAGCTGTGAGGATTGATAAGGGTAGGAAATGAGCATTCCCAAAAATTACAATGGAAGGAAGCAAAATTTGGAATGATTGTGAACTTAATGGAATTGATCAGAATAGTGATATGTAAACAAGGTGAACATAAGCTCTTCTACCCACTGGTAGATAAATTAAAGATACAGGAAATGCTGTGTTGAAACTTTATTGCAATAGCATCTGTATTGAAAACAACCAAAGGGTCCCAACACTGCTGCTGGAGAGCAATATTTTAGGCAGTGGTTTGTTTCAATTTTTTGTCCAGCAGTGAAGTGTTACTGTGAAGAAGATGATCTTAAATTTAAAGCACTCTCTGGAAGGGATGTAGAAATGGGGAAATAAAGGAGGAAGCCTGTATTGGTGGAAGTGTGTGTATGTGATTTTTATGCAACTTAGTGTTGGTATTTTATCAAAGGTTTGTTGCATCCACAGTACTTATTTATATGCAGATACATAAATTGCTGCTCTGAAGTTATGATGCTGTCTTCTGACAGGCTATCGGGACCAGACTAAATGAGCTGTGTCATACAGAGAGTGAGAGCCCAGCAAACATACTCAGTTTCATTTATGATGATGAGACCAAAAGACGTTTGAGGAAAGAAGATGAAGAAGAAGATTTCCTTGATGACAGTATGTCTATTGATCTATGTTTCTAAGTCTGTTTTTAGGATGCTTTTGTGCCATGTCACAGAGCACAGAGTCATTCAGCCTGGAAACAGGCCTTTCAGCCCATCAAGTACCCATGTTTACACTAATCCTAGCCTAACCCATTTTATTCTCCCCATATTCCTCTCAAATCCCCCTAGATTCCACCACTCACCTACGCACTAGGGACAATTTATGGTGACCAATTAACTCACCAACCTGCACATTTTTTGGGATGTGGAAAGAAGTCGAACTTTAAATGTGACAGACAGAAATTATGTGCTAGACAACATACTGAGTTGCCAACTGCCGTTTCCATTGAAAATGAGTTGAGATTCTCTCTATTCACTAGGCCCAGGAACCTGGCAAGCACCCAGGTTTAATATGCTGTTTACAGCTGGCATGAAGACAGGTGATACAAATGGCCTTGGTACTGAGGGAAATCCACCTGAACTCCTGATCTTAGATCCTCTCCTGGGGAGTTATTGGTAGGTGTGATACCCCCAGTCATCTGAACTCTGCTGTCCCGCCCACATGGTCAGACCTTTCAAGGCAATTCAGTGCAGAATGGCCATCTGAGGAAGTAACTGAAGGCCATTCCCAGAATGAGGTTCCACCATAACTCAAAGCGTGGGGAATATTTCCTCTGGGCTAGCCACAGTGAAATTGCAGTTCCTTTGATATTTTTGGGTTATGATTTAAGTGGAAACAAAAAAAGAAAAGAGAATGCTGGGAGCATCCAGCAGGTCATGCAACATCCATAAGGGGAAACAGAGTTGACAATTCAGTCCAAGGTTCTGATGAAGAGTCCTTGATCCAAAATGTAAACCTCTTTCTCTCCTCACAGATGCTGCTTCTCCTGCTGAGTGCTTCTGATGTTTTCAATTAATGTTTTGGATTGCCGGCATTGGCAAATTTTTTCTCCAATTATGATTTAAGTAGATCAAGTGAATGGGGAAATGTTTACTCATTGGTTGCCATGCAAAAATGCCAAAGGTGTGATTCCACCAGTCTATTGAGCATTGTAGTATTAAAATGGAGTTAGAGCACCCAAAGGGAGGCACACTGCCCACTCCTGCACGATGAATGCAGACAGACCTGCCCACCAGCAGGGAAATTTTGGCTCACATATTGCACTCTCAGCTGTATATAGGCTCCTTCACTTAATTATCACCAAACTGCTCACATAAGGATTTGGATTTCTGATTGAGAACTTTGCATGTAGAACTTATGATGCCTTACCTGATTTCCAGTTAATGGATGAAAACTCGATAGTTGTGTCTGAATTCTTAAATTTGCACTTCACCTACTCAAATTCATTTCCAGAATGCACATTCGTAAAATCTATCCCTTGGTTGTCTTACTACACATAAATAAAATATTAGCTGGAATTCACCAGTTTATTGCCATATTTTCTTGCTCTGTATCATGCTTTATGCTACAGATCCTCCATCAATTATTGGTTCATTCATTCATAAATGCTAAACCCAGTTCTTTTTGTTTCAGACATTTGAAACATTAACTCTATTTCTCTTTCCACAGATGCTGCCCTACCAGCTAAGTGTTTCCAGTATTTTCTGTTTATATTTTAGTTTTCTAGCATCTGCAGTTTTTTATTTTCCTTTTATTTCCTGCCTTTAAGATGTGTCAATCATTTTTCCCTAATGCATGCAATATTTATATTTTGAGACTAACAGTGGGTCTCTTAAAACCTCATTGGCTGAACAAAATTTGATGCTGCCTGGTGTAGAACCATTTTCATTTTTCTTACTTCTCTCAGTGGCTCTCTTGGTGTACTTGAATTTAGTTTGCATTTCATTGTTGCTTCCACTGAATTTTGGATTCCATATTGAATGCTGTGCCATCTCCTTACTTACATGATTGGCTGCATGTTAATTGTTAACCTGCTGACCTCCTGGTGAGCCAAGGCTTCATTCACAAAAACAGATAGAGTATGGTCTATAAGCAGACTGGAGCTGAAATAGCAAGGATAAGTATCAAAGGTTGCTGGTAGGTACAGGTCTTTTACTTGTGCTGGAGTTGCTTGCAGATCTTAGAAGCCATTATTTGGTAATGATAGTGGCCATAATCTCTTCCACTTCATTCTTCATTCATGAAAATTGATGGTCCTGTAGATAGCAAGGAAAGTGGTCAAAGGCTACAGTATGATATTAATTAGCTGAAAAGTTGGGCCAAGCAATGGCAAATGGAATTTAATCCTAACAAGTTCGAAGTGATGCATTTTGTGAGGGCAAACTAGGATGTGTACAACAAGTGCTAAGGCATTAAGGAGTGTTGGCGAACAGAGGGACCTTGGGGTATGTCCATAGATCCCTAAAAGTGACAACACAGGTAAATAAGGTGGTGAAGGCAAGCATTTCATTTGCCTCTTCATCAGCCATGCCACACAGTGTAAGAGCTGGGACCTCATGTTATATATTGCCTGGATTGGAGCATTTCAGTTATGAGAAGAGGCCAGATAGGTTGGCTTTGTTTCCCTGAAGCTGTGTCCAAAAGAAGTTTATAAAATTATGAGTGGGATAGATTGGGTAGAGGATAATTTTTTTTCCCTGTGGTGGGATGTCTAAGCTAAGAGGGCATACGTTTAAGGTGAGAGGTAGGAAGTTTAGAGGGGTCTGAGGGGGAATTATTTTCCATACGAAGGTTGGTTGGAGTCTGGAATGCAATACCTGAAGAGCTGGTAAAGGAAGATGTGCTCACGATATTTCAGAAGCAATAAGACAAGTACTTGAATTGCCAAGAGATAGAAGGCTATGGACCTAATGTGGGTAAATGGGATTAGTGTAGACAGGAAGATTGGACGACATGGACATAATGGGCCAAATGGCCTGTTTCTGGACTGTATGACTCTATGACTATCTTGCAGGTAATTCAGCAGCCTTAGCTTTTATTGCAATAATTAGTTTATCTTCTTCAATGCTCTTATTGTTCTCCTCCATCCCCTGTTGACTCTTAACTTTTATAAATTCTGATGTGCACACTTATAATTGAAACTGTGTGTGTAAACTTGTTCTATTGTAATTACTCCCAGTACGGTGCTTGAGTTGCTCCACTCATCAGAGGTTGTAATTACAGTGACAGCAACATACAGTTTCCATTACAAATGTGGGCTTTGGAATTTATAATGGAAATGATAAAGCCAGAATGTATGACTTAAAAATGAAGACCGAACTACATCTGGACAGCCTTCTTTAATTATCCTATGCCCTTTAAGCACTCCTCCTCTGAATGTTATACTTGGCCTTGATTTCTATGTGTAACATAGCAAAAGATTAAACAGAATTTTTGAATGCAATTTACTGTCTTTATGCACAGTTCAATTTAAATTTCTTTCTTGGTTGTCAGACCTTTCAACTATGCTGCTTAATTAGAATAAGGATGATGATAGGAAAATAGATTATTTAGGGAAAGTCTTCAAAGTTTTCTGTTAATAGTTTTGCTTTTATGAAAGTAAATAACTGCTTTAAACACCAGACATTGGTTATAAAATTGGCTTGGTGGTAGGAGACAGAGGGTGGTCGTGGAGGTTTGCTTTTCAGGTTGGAGGCCTGTGACCAATGGTGTGTCGCAGGGATCAGTGCTGGGTCCCCTGTCTTTTGTCATATTAATTACTGATTTAGATGAGAATGTAGTTGCTATGGTTAATAAGTTTGTGAATGACACCAAAATTGGTGGTATAGTGGACAGTGAAGAAGCTTGTCCAAGGTTACAACAGATCCTAGATCAACTGGGAAAGTGGGCTACGGAAATGGCAGATGGAATTTCACTCGGGCGTACAAAGTGATGCACTTTGAAAAGTTAAACTGGGGCAGGACATACAGAGTGAATGGCAGGGCTCTGGGGAGTGTTATAGACCTTAGGGGTATAAGTATATAGTTCCCTGAAAGTGGTGACACAGGTAGACAGGGCAGTGAAGAAGGTATATGGAATGCTTGCCTTTGTCAGACAGTGTATTGAGTACATGAGTTGGGACATCGCGTTACAGCTGTACAGGACGCAGGTAAGACCACACCTGGAATAATGTGTGCAGTTCTGGTTGCCATACTATAGGAACGATGTGATTAAGCTGGATATTGCTGGGACATGAGGGCTTGAGTTACAAGGAGAGACTGGATAGTCTAGGATTAGTTTCCCTGGAGTAAAGGAGGCTGAGGGATGACCTGGAGAAGCATAAATGAGGTAGATGGTAAGTCTTTTACCCAGGATAGAGGAGTCTAAAGCTAGAGAGCATAGGTTTGAGGTGAGAGGGGAAAGGTTTAAAGGGGACCTGAGGAGTGTTTTTTCACACAGAGAATGCTTGGCATGTGGAACATGCTGTTAGAGGAAGTCGTAGAGGCTGGTACAATTTCAATGTTTAAGAGAGATTTGGACAGGTACATGTTTAGGTAAGGTTTAAAGGGATATTGACCAAACACAGGCAAATGGGACAAGTCTGGGTAGGCATCTTGGTTGGTATGGATGAGTTGGGCTGATGGCCCTGTTCCTGAGCTGTATAACACTCTGTTTCCATGACCAAATTTTTGCTGTTGGTTATGATGAACTACTCCAATAACTTCTTCGACTGGTAGTTAATACAAATCTGGTTGTATTGTTTTAATGTGTTGTGCTTCCAAACAAGGCCCACGTGCATCTGAATTTTCTACTTATTGTGGAATTATTATAAGAGAGACCTATTGTGGGGATGGCCTGAATCAAGATATTCTAGCCCGTAATGAAAACCTGTTTGAATAAAAACTGAATATATCATGATTCTAATATTTTCTGTACAGTAGAATGTGCTGGGTGAAAGGAACTTCCTTTAGACTTTGTTATTGGAAAATGTAACAGCATTCAGAATATTAATGTGGAAACTAACAAGATATTAAATTGATTTAGGTACAAATTGTATAAGCTTTTAGATTTAAATATGTATTTTTAATTAAATTTTAATCAGAAATCCCCGAATGATCAATGTTTTCCAAAGAGCTTTGATATTCCAGAATAAACAGCCAACTGGTGTTATGATAGTTGACTCCATGGATTCTTTTGATTGAGAAGCCAAAAGATTTATTTTTCTGAAGAGTTGGATAGGTATTATTTTAGTGTAAACATGTGATTATATTTAGTGGGATAAGACTTCCAGTAATAGGAAATCAGAATAAAATTGTGGAGTGGTGCAGGGGTACAGCTCCCTCGAAATGGGCTTGGTCCAGACTTCTGGAACTGCCTGTATGAGATAGCCTTTGGGTTTCTTCTTGTTGTTTTAGTTTCCTTCAACCTCCTAAAGATACGCTAGATGGTGGCTTATTTAGTTACTGTAAGATGCTCTTTGTGTAGGTGTATAATAGGAGAGTCAGGATGAAATAGATGGGCGTGTACGAGAGAACAGGTTACAGGGAGAAATGCGGTTGTCCTGAGAGCCTGCAAAGAACTGATGGGATAAAATGGCTTCTTGTATGCCATTAAACAAAAAAGGAGAATTTATACATATGAAAAGCTTCCTGCAGCTGAAAGGACTTTGATATGTATTTCAATTTCTTGTGACCCAATGGACATTGTTAATGGATCTTACTTTTCATTTAATTTCAGCATGATAGGAGACCATAGTGTTTTAAAAAGTTAACAGTATTAGGCAAAATATAAATGAATCAAATTTGTTTAACATGTTAGCTTTTAATTTGAATACTTTTCAATTTGACTAAGGTCTTAAGTGAGTATGCATTTATCCTTGCATTCTTAATATGTTTACGTATTATTGACTTTTACAAAAAATACAGAATTTTGAATAGAGATGGACTAAATATAGCATGTCTATGTGGCCAAAAAACTAATACCATAATCTCAAATTATAATTTATATAATGTAGCAATGGGTGCCAGAAATTTGTAACAGAGCTCAGTAAACCAATCAAAATTGTTACAGATTGCGACCCCCGCATTCCATTCAACAATTTTATTTTAAAATCTTGTGAGCCTCACAAAGCATGAAAAATATAGTCATTCTCACTGTTGATTGAATTATAGCAAACAGCTTTGCAAGCTTTACATGTACTGAATAATATTTTGTCACTTTGGTTAGGATTTGGCATATACTTTTTGCCAGAGGGTGAGGTACAGGTTTAATGCTGGATTTACTATAAAGGGGGATTTGATGAATAAACCAAGGAGAAATATGTTGCAGGGATGTTGGGAAAGAACCATGGTGTGAGATGTTCTTCTAAGTACTTGAGGCAAATGCACTCTCCTTTTACTGTGCCCTTTTATGTCTCTGTGTTAATAACAAATCCCATAACAGTTTGTTTTAGATCAATATTTCTTAACCTTTGATCATTCCAATGTTTCAAACAGATACCGTTAATCCCACCAAGTGTGGCTGTCCATTTGCACTAAAGATGGCAGCATGCCAGCTTCTTCTAGAGATCACAACATTCCTTCGAGAAACTTTTCCTTGCTTGCCTCGACCACGTACTGAGCCTCTTGTTGTAAGTACAATCAGACATGGTTTAGTATTATTAGCAAACCTTTGAGTTAGAAGTATTTAGCAAAACTAAAAAGCATAAAGTGATTAATAATCTTGCATATAAAAGTCCAAAAGCAAGGGAAACTTCTCATACTTTATACCTACTGCATTTCAGAAGTGTATTTTCCAGTTTAATGCCAGTTTTGTTGTCAAGTTTAGTACCAGTGCAGGAATGTCAGTGGATCAGAGACCCCTTGGTAAAAATAAATGGCCATTCCCCAGTTTTGTATTTAAGGTATACTTTTTAGGCTCTGGAATTTAAGTTGTTTGGTACCTGCTATGCAACAGCAACAAGGCTTCTAAACTATTTTCTGTCTTAAAATATTGGTCTGTATAATATTTAACTCTTATCAACAGGATTTGGAAAGCTGCAGACTTCGTCTTGATCCTGAGTTAGATCGCCATAGATATGAACGCAAAATCAGTTTTGCAGGAATTATTGATGATGAGCAAGATTCAAAGGATTCACCACACAGCAGTAGCCACACTCTTAAATCAGACACAGCCTGTGAAGAGAAGAAAGGTTGGAAACTTTTAAAAGTTAAATAGATATAAGCTGCAAACTAATCATGAACATAATAAAATTAAATGTTCATTGTCTGTGAGACTTTGCATGCCAATCAGTAAAATTGTCCACCTTAGAAAATGGACAAGCTGATGTTCCTGAGGCAGTGGCCATTAGAAAATTTATTTATTTCCTGTAATTTCCAGTGCAAATTTTTGATAGTGATAGGATGCATAAGTTAGTTAGCTTCCTCTTAGCACCTGATAATTAACATACATGTTGGTATTTGAAGAAGGAATAAAGGTGCAAAAATGGGTAGAAGAGGGAAAAGGCTGTAACACTTCTCAATGTAAAATATAAAGGACCTGTCTCTTGGCAACAATCAGCCAATCTTTACTTCAAATTGGATGCATAAAAGGTAAAATCATCAGATGTAATGGCTATCACAGGACTGCAGAAAATATTAACCTGAAATGGGGATCATGAAAAAAGCTTAAGTTCAGTGGAAGCTTAACGCAACCAAAAAGGGACTCTTCTTGCATGATGATATTATGCAATTTGGAGAGAGATTTCTTCAGAGAGGCAGTTGTTGGATAAGTGAAAAGCTTTTATTTTTTTCAGCAAAGTTGAGTTCATAACTTATGTTTCTGAGCATATAATGCTAGGAGTAAAATATATCTTTCATATTTTCTTCAGCTATAATAGGCCTTGAAAGTATTATTCTCTGCCCTTCTCGCAGTCAATTTTTTTCCCCATTCCAGTGTTAATTCTAGTTTTGTGCAGTAAATTGCTTTGTGTCCCTCTTATCTCAGCAGGACAATTTTCCTCATTCAGTTGTTGTGCATCTTTTCAAAGATCCTAAGGATTCTTGACACAAAGATGAACTTGCCTGCAAGTGGAAATCATTGAAAACTTTTTTTTTGAAGAAAATTAGAACAAAGGGAGAGAATTCCACATTGAACAAACACTGGGAAAGCTCTGAGGTAGCATGAGCATGTGGTTAAATTTGTAAGAAGCAATACAGAAATATGTTTGCCATACGAGGCAAATTTTGACTTTGTGACAACTGCCCTAGAGCCTTGCAGAGGAATTCAGCAGCTGATTAACTGACCTTTATTAAGTAATTTTCTTTAACATTAATTTGTTGTCATTCAGATTTCATTGAACTTTCATTTTTCTTCCTGCGTCATGCTGAGGGCATTCTCCATCAATACACAAAAAGTGCTGGAGGAACTCAGCAGGTCAGGTGGCATCCATAGAGGGAAATAAACAGTCAACGCCTCGGGTCAAGACCCTTCATCAGAAAGGGTCTCGACCCAAAATATCGACTGTTTA
>JARFYF010000001.1:60536993-60553828 GCA_030265395.1 Rhina ancylostomus
CCCATCGTATTAGCCCCTAAACCCCCCCCCCTTCCAGCAGTGCATTCTAGGCACCCACCACTCACTGTGTTAAAAAAAAGCCTACCTCTGACATCCCCCCGAACTTTCCTCCACGCACCTTAAATGGGTGACCTTTGGTATTGGCCATTACCACCATGGGGAAAAGATGCTGGCTGTCCACTCTGATTCCCTATTAAATCTCTCTCCTCTCACCTTAAACCAATGCTCTCTAGTTCTTGATTCCCCAACCCTGGGAAACACACTGTGCACATTCACCCTATTTATGCCCCTCATAATTTTATACACTTCCGTAAGATCACCCCTCATTTTCTTATGCTCCAATGAAAGAAGTACCAACCTGCTCAACCTCCCTCCAAAACTCCGCTCTCAAGACACAGCAACGTCCTCGTAAATCTCCTCTGCACTCTTTCCAGCTTAATGGCATCTTTCGTTTAACAGGGTGACCAAAACTGAACACAATATTCCAAACGTGACCTCACCAATGTCTTGTGCAACTGCAACATAACATCCCAACTTCTATACTCAGTGCCCTGACTGATGAAGGCCAGTGTGCCAAAGGTCTTCTTCACCACCCTGTCTACATGCGACATCACTTTCAGGGAACTGTGAAATTGTACTCCTAGGTCCTCTGTTCCATTATACTTCCTAGTGCTCTACCATTCACTGTAAAGTCCTACCCTGGTTTGATCTCCCAAAATGCAATACCTCACACTTATCTGGATTGAAATCCATTTGCCACTCCTCAGCCCACTTCCCTGACTGATCAAGATCCCCCTGTAATCTACGATGGTTGTCTTCACTATCAACAAAACCACCTATTTCTTTCAGATACCTCACAATGGCTGTTAAACTGAATTCCTTCCATCTACAGACAAAATGCAGAATGCAGCTGTTTTGCAAACAATAAGATAATACAAGAGAAAATGCAATTCTTGTTCAATTAATTTGTTTTTTCACTGCTGTAGATTGAATGGATTTTTGACCACAACATGGGAAACTCAAATTTGAATAATTCAGCACCTCAACAGACAGAGGATCTAGCTCAAGTATAATGTCTCATCTAATAAATAGCACTTTTGAGAATTTAGTGATTTCTCAGTACTGAATTGTAGTGCCAACTCAAACTAAATAAAAGAAAGGGTGAAGTGTTGTTCAACAACGATCCAGCNNNNTGAGGGAAGCACATGCAAAGAGATTAAACCTATGATATTTCTGGAATCAAATTCCTCACCATGCAGTGTATTTGCCTGTTATGTTGACCTGTTTTGAATGTTATGGATGGTTTTTACAGACATACGTACGAGACATTTACCCATTTCGGCGATCAGTCTCACCACAGTTGAACCTTGTCCACATGCCTCCCGCCAAAGGACAAGAACTAATCCAAAAACAGGCAAGCAGAAGACCTATGTGCCGAAATGAAATTTAGAATCCTTTGCTAATGTTTTTGCACTTTGCTTTATCCTACAATCGTTTGTTCATAGATTTTGTCTTATTTGAATGTACCTGTACAAAATATTTAATTATGCAAAATATGCCTATTAACTTTCAAGGCAATTGATAATCCATGTTGTGTTCACACAAGTACGTCACTTCATTTTACAGACTCGTAAGAAATATCCTAAAACTTGTTGTTATGAATCAGAAAACAAAAATGATTAAAATAGCAACTTGTACATCAACATTTTTCCTATCTGTGCATCTCTGTGCCCCAACAGATAGCATACTTTACCTACAGTTTTAATAATGATGTCCATTATTAGCCTTGGAAGAGTATTTTGTTTTACAGCTATGCTCAGCCCAGATTGTTGATCTGCTAAAAGATACTGTGAATGAGAGGATATATTTATGCTGAAGGTACATGAAATAATTGAACTAAACACAGGTTATTTTCATTGAACACAAAGTTGAGTGAAATCTGTCAGGGTTGAAAAGGTCTGATATGGTCATTTGCAAGATGTATTTAACTGAGCAGTAAGCCTCCTGATAAAAGGAATAAAGCAAGGATTAGTAGGAGTGATTAAAGGAATTCCTTTCTAATTAGCAATTGTAATTAGAAATTTTATTATCATCCAGGACCTAGCAGTATGACAAGCTCATTATCGTGTTTAAATGTTTCCAAACAGTGTTGAAATATCAACAGCAACTATGAAGCTTTCTTAAAATGCAAAAGAATTGCAGATGCTGGAAATATGAAATATAAGTAGAAGCTGTGGGAAATACTCAGATGGACAGGCAGCACCTATGGAGCAAAATAATTAAAATTTCAAGTTGAAGACTTTCATCAATACTTGAGCTCAGGAAGGTGTTCCTTGATAGAAATAGGTTGTTTCTCCCAACCTGCAGGGTTCTGCTTAGTTCCTGTAGAACTGTGCAAGTCACTTGGAAATTCACTGCTTTATAGCTGTAATGGTTTTTTTTTGGACAGCCCCCAGTCAATTTTAAAACAAGTTTTTAAATTGCCACTTGGCTCCATAGTTTTTGATGTCCTGGAAACTACAACTGTTGTTGTGTCCACTTTTGGGGGAATGGCATCATGAACTGTTCTTAAGCATTGGCTTTTTCTGCTTTAAAACCTATTGTCTGGATTCAAGGGCCCTTACAGTTGGTGAATCTGAATATTTAACTGAAATCGCTTTGGAAGAATATGAAGACAGTAATGGCACGATGATTTCTTATTTGCTGAAGTCACTGAGCTTCATGACATTTTAAAAGAAAACCATAAATTTTAAAAACACGTTTTGCCTTCTCAAAATCTAATTTACATAATTTAAAATAGGTGTTTACACGGAAACTGGAGGAGCTTGGGCGAGTGATGTTTCTGATGTCCCTTACTCAACACATGCCAACAGTACACAAACAATCCCATGTCTCCTTGCTTCAAGAGGATCTCCTCAGATTACCGTCATTCCCTCGCAATGCAGTTGATGCAGAATTTTCCTTGTTTGCTGATCATCAAGGTAAAATTGCTCTTCAGCAAATGTCAAATCATTTGAACTAAATTTTCAAACATCCAAATAATTGTCTACTCACTATTGATTTTGTAAAGCAAAGTGGCCATCATTGGAGCTAAGCATAGTGCTAAGTAACAATGGAATGAATTTCAGAGCTGATGCACATTCATGTTAGTTGTTTAAAAAGGTTGTATTCTACGAATTATTTTTAATTAAGTTAAATGGAGTAGTTTTCAGTTTTCATACACATTCATATGGATAGGTACAGTAAGTTCTTCACTTATTTGGATAATGCAGATATTTGCATATCATAAAATTTTTCATTGTTTTGTCAGGTAAAGAGCTATTTGGACTTGATACTCTTCATAAGAGTATGTGGATCAAGCTATTAGAAGAAATGTTTTTGGGAATGCCTAGTGAATTTCCATGGGGCGATGAGATCATGCTGTTCCTAAATGTATTTAATGGAGCTTTAATTCTTCATCCAGAAGATAGTGCATTGCTTCGACAATATGCTGCTACAGCAATCAATACTGCAGTGCACTTCAATCATCTTTTTTCACTGAGTGGTTATCAGTGGATCCTTCCTTCCATGCTTCAAGTAAGTTTATTTCAACAAGTAATTGGTATTTAAGTACCCTCCACTTTTTAATAATAATTAATCAATTGTAATTTCCATTTAATCTTTAAAAATTGGCCCTGGAAGTAAATGGGAGAGAGTAAAGGTTTTATTTGCATAAAGGAAGGCAGAATTTGATCAAATCAGAAAACTCAAGTGAGAAAATCGGTCACCAAATTACAAGATATAAGGTAATAAGGATATAAGGTAATTGGCTAAAGAGCGAGGGGGGGAAAGATAATTTTTTACATAATTATAAACTAATTGCAATGCTTGAAATGTTGTTCAGTACTAACTCTCAAAGAGGAATAAGACATATGCCTTACAAAGGAATTTTCAGTTTATGACTGTCAGTGGACTAATCAGAGAACTCATATTAAAGATGATAACAGAAGATGCTGGAAATACTTAGCATCTATGGAGAGAGGAGCAACAAAAATATTTAACGTCAATGACCTTTCATCAGAGCCACATGAGGTCCTAATGCGACAAAGTTCCTGAGTCTTGATATAACTAACATTCTACCGTGCCAGAGAGACAAGTATACAACTTTATGGCAACACTACTGATCCAGACACAGGCAACTGTTGATTATATTATCAACGTTATACAGACCTTGTTGAGTCTGCATCTGGAATACATATGCAGATATAGTCTCCTGCAACTAAAAGAGGCCATAAGGAAGGATATTTTTGTATGAAGATATTATAATGGTATTATGCTAATGCTCTTTAATTGCCACTGCCTTTAAATTTCAGACAGTTTTCCACTTCATCAATCTGTATTTGACCTTAAGTTTGTAAATCTTAGAATAATGAGTCTAAATAGGAAAATTGAGTACTGGTTATATTTGGGATATAAATAGCAGTTAAAAGCAATTTAAGAAAACATTCAGAATTAATCTATACCTGTGTCTGAATAAGAGACTTCATATATAGATTTTTCAGTTGCCTTGCTCTGAGATTTTTTAAATCGGTGATGGTTCTTTTTGTTTGTCTGCACACTTCTTCTTGAACTTGGATATTTTCAATTTGTACATTATGATGTTGACATCTTTTCTGGACGCATCATTGTCCAAAATACACAGAACAGAATAAAAGCAAATAACAAGAACAAAAGCACTATTCAAACTTGAGGATAGCTTTATTATTATAATACTGTCAGAAGACTTTGTTGCACAGATAAAACAATATTTACAAAATTATTTCTTAACCATGCATAATCTCCTCTCATTACCTCATTCTTCATCTTTTTGGGTCCATTTGCTTCATTCCCATTGAAATTGAAATTGCTCTATTTAACTTTTAATTCATTTTTCATGATTATTATTCTCTCGACCTTGTATACTCTTATCTTCTACTTGTTCTCACTCAGTTTCATGTATCCTACTGAAAAAATTTCCTGCCTCTCAGTTTCATCTAGTTGTTTCATTAACTGAGAGCAACTGTATTGAAAGATACCTCATTGGTAAGGCGGATGTACGATGCTTAACTTTTATTTCATCAGAAATTAAGCAGACTATCTGGTCTTATTGATGATGCTTGAACTTGTCTGCTCATTGGTTAACCCTTTGAATTTATTGGTAGTGTATCTTCAATGTTTGAAAAATAAAAATAAATTAGCCTGTCCTGAAGTCCATATTGTAAGCCAAATGTACTCTTTTGTACATGTTTCTTACATATCTGTAATCATGTGTCATTTAGGACACTACTAAATGAAGCACATCTATTTCCTCCCAAGACTACACCAGTTTTGGTTCAGTTAGTTGTAATTTCACCTTTGAGTCAGAAGGTTGTGGGTTTAAGTTCAACTCTTTTGACTTGAACACAAAATAAAGTGCAACACGCCAGTATTAAAAGAGCTCACCACTGTTGAAGGTACAGGCTTTTGGATGAGATGTTAAGCAGAGAATGCTTCTCTGGGTATGCGGGCAGCAACCACAGCTGGTACGTTCATTTTAATAATAAGGTTATTAATCAGAAATTACCTTTTCCTTCTTACTCTATAGCTGTGTATAGGAATTGAAATAAATTAATTGGAGAATTTTTAATTATATGACATATTCATACCACTGTTTAACTGATCAAAATCAAAATAATTCATAGACCATATGTTATATTTGTTTTATATTTGCATTTACATTTTGTTGAAATTGTCATTTTCCTCCTCCCGCTCTCCTTTTACAGGTCTATGCGGATTACGAAAGTAATCCATTGCTACGCCAAGCAATTGAGTTTACATGTCGGCAGTTTTATATTTTGCATCGAAAGCCCTTTATCCTCCAGTTATTTGCAAGTGTGGCACCATTGCTGGAATTCTCAGTAAGTAAACCAAAATCATTTCCATCCCTTTTCCCCTCCTCCCCTGATATTTTTTGTTTCAAATCTGCCTGCAAATACTCTGAAGGCAAAGTTATACAAAATTATATTTTAGGGAGATTTTTAGATATTCTCAAAATATTGTAGCCTGGCAGAATAATAATTAAACTGCTTTATTTTCACCATTTGAATTAGAACCTACCTAGGTCGAAGTGCCAGCTAACACTTAAGTCTGAAGAGTTTTGTCTTTGCTTAAACAGACAGCTAACTATTCTTTGTGTCAATACAAGAATATCAATAGTCTCCTAAAACTTTATCTTACAAAGCCTATCGCAAATGAATCATTAATTTTGATTTGGTAAATACATAAACAAATGGTTGCAGTTGTCCTTTTCCTAATCAATTCTTTCCCCTGTCCCAAAGATTTATTTTTGCAGATGACAGACATACTAAGTAGTGATTCCTCTTTTGTGAGTCACATTGTGGATTTTGGAAAAGTCAACAACTTAAAAGGCTTGATCATGTGTTTGAATGGTATTTGTATTTACATTTTTTCCTTTGTGATTATCAAGAAAGAATTGTGACAAATATTTCATCCAAACACAGAATTTAGGGGCCAGTTACAGCAATATCCATATGATTAAATCGATCACAATACTTTTATATGTGGCTTAAATGATCGTCAGTTTAACTGAAGAATATTTTAGTAAACCTTCACTCAAGAATTTAAATAATGATTTTAAAAAGATTAAAATCAATATTGAAAATAATTTGCATTTAAGGAAACTTATATTTGACTTTTGTATTTAGGATGTAACAAATAATGGATCATCCAAAGGTGTGTCTTCTCAATGTCTGTTTGATCTCTTGGTGTCCTTGGAGAGCGATACACAAGATATATTGGATGTACTGGAATTAGTAAAAGCTGAGAAGCCGCTAAAATCGCTAGGTAATCTTAATTAATCTTGGCAATAAGCAAAGACTTCTAACAGGATATGTATGCAATGAGGTTAAATATTATAGGGCACCATGTCATTATATGATTAATTCTGCTGAAAATGATTCAATTTTTCTCACGGCCTCAGTAAAGCAGCCAACATAATCAAAGTCCAGACATTACCCCACCCCAGGCAGTCTCTCTTCTACCCCCTCCCATTGGGCAGAAGATACAAAAGTCTGAAAGCACGTCCCATCAGGCTCAAGGACAGCTTCTATCCCGCTATTATAAGAGTATTGAACAGTCCCCTTCTTGACCTCATAATCTACTTCTTATGGCCTTGCACCTTATTGTCTACCTGCATTGCACTTTCTCTGTAAATGTAACACTATTCTGCATTCTGTTATTTTTACCTTGTAGTATCTCAATGCAGGAGTTGATCTGTATGGACACTATGCAAAACAAGTTTTTCACTGTACGTTGGTAGATGTGATAATAAGCTGATTTACCAATTTAATACATTGTACAACATGAAACACGTGACAATTTTCATGTTTTTATAATCTATATTTCTTGAAAGACAAAGATCATTCAGTAGTAAAGAAACAACTGATTAATGTCTTTTTGCCCATATCGCTATTTAACCTTGATATGAAAAAATGTAGTAATGCACATATTATTGCCTTAAAAAAACTCTTCTGAGATGCATTTTAAGCTCTCTTTTGGTTAACATCTAAGCATCTGACATGTGGAAATCCATTATCGTGCTTATAAATTTTAAAATGAAAGCGCTGAGAAATCCATGGAGGTGAAAGATATACTTCATCACTTTAGCTTCATGTGTGGGTTTTGGATAGAAGATTTATCAGGCTTTGAGTACAAAAATCCAATGGAAGCTGGTTAATTATCAACAATGATGTGGTATTGAGCTCTATAAATAGCCTTTTCTGACCATAAGTATTGTTTTCATTCCAATCATCCCATAGCAGAGATGTAATTTTGAAGACAAGTCTTTCTCAGAAATGGAGTTCAGGTTATTTCCTATGTTTTCAGAAAGGGTAATATTTGATTTCACACTGGAGTACTGACAAATTTGACATTCAATCCTCATTAGGAGAACATCAACCACAAACTCCTCACAAGAAGTTTTTGAGTTGGAACATGTAACATGATGAGGGTGCACATTATACAGATTTTGTCTGCATCTGGATCAACTGATTTGTCTCAGTACTTGAGACCTTGATCTTTTGTAAATTAAAGAATCAGCAGATCATTGTTCAGCAAATCATATTCTCCATGGGTACTTGGATATTCTATTGTAGCATAGCAAGGGATTCATCTCATTGTCAGTGGTTGAATCTATTTCCACTAGCCTTCCAACTGCTATCGATACACCATGTACACACTCCAATAATATTGCTATCCGTTGGGGAGACATCAATTGCAATTTGCCTCTGTGCATTTCAGTAGAGTTAGTTTGTGAATTATGGATATATGATTGCTGCTTTTGGGTATACAGTACAACAGCTTGGCCATTAAGGATATCATGATGTCACACCATAATTCTGATGCATCGCTGGATCTGGTTAAGACATCTTAAATTATTGAGTAATACAGACTTTTTCCTAACATTATTATTCCCAAATCTTTTATGGTTTGAGAATGTGATGAATAATATTAGCAAAATGAGTAGTTTCTCTCTAAACATAGGTATCCGCCCATATAAATTAAGCGTCAGGAAAACCAACTATATGGTTAACTATATAATAATTTTTCATGTACTTCTAGATTTCTGCTATGGAAATGAAGATCTTGCCTTCTCCATCAGTGAAGCTATCAAGCTGTGTGTTACTGTAGTTGCATATGCTCCCGAATCACTAAGAAGGTACTGCAGTAATATTTGGAAATTTAATGTGGAAAATATTTTCTCATTTATTGCACCAGTTGGTAAAGTACCTAACATAGAACAAGAAAGATATTCACATTGATAATACTACAATACCTCCTGGATATAAATTCTCAAATGAAATGCATAACAGGTTTAGGTACAGAACTCACAGGTTGACCAAAGAGGAGACTGTGGTGCCTTCTGTTTTATTTAGCTATACGCTGAGGGAGTATTTACTGATCTTTAATCAATGGCTCAAATGAGGACATTCCGCAAAGTCCTCTGCATGGGTCAGTATATGCCTGCACATACGACTTCCCACTCCACTGCTGGATTTGCACTGAGTCTCAGGGTAATCAGTCATGCTGAGCTGAGGGACCAGATACACTTCTCATACAGTCCCTCAGCCATATGCTAACCAAGGCTGATACATGTAACATGGCACTATTCAATTAATCACATTTTTAGTGAATTTATATCAGATAACTTGTTAAATTAATTGTTTACTTATTATTAAAATAATTTGTATTTATTTCCGTTGCTTTTAAAAGTTGGTATGTCCTTTGAGCTGTCAAAAGGGCATCAGGACAAATGCTCAAGATCTGGTATTGTCATTTAAAAGCTGTTTTTTGTCTGTTTTAATGTTTAATATATTTTTAATACTCTGATAATGGCTGCTAATCTCTAACAATAGGAAGATAATATCAAGAATAAACAGAAATTACATTAGATAGATGTTTTACCAGCGCTCCAGCCCGTGGAGATTGGGTAGTTTCTACAAAGCTGGCTGATCTGCAATGCCAAGATGAAAATGTAACTCATTGTATCCTGCCTGGAAGAGAACAAAGAGCACAAAATCAAAATTCAGAAATGAAAACAGCCACAACAAAAAAATAAGGATAGCAGCTAGCCATGTTGGAGTGATTAGCATTGAGCATAGATCAGTTATTAATGGAATGATACATGAAGTAGGGCATTACTATGCCAGGATTGTTTCATTTATAAGTGCTGCTGAAAAACAGGTGCCATTTACTGGAAATAATGGTAGTAAACTGAGTTGTCACTCAAGTTATCTGGGATCCATGTAATGCAACGTAGACAACACCTGCTCCATTGCTGAAGTAACAACAAACTAGGCACAGAATAGCAAAAAATGTAGTCAGTAATACTGAATGCAAAAAAACCCAGAAAATTATGGAAACACTCAGTAGATTGGGCAGCTTCTGTGGAAGGCAAAATGCATAATCTGTATCAATCCCATGTACCTGTGAGTCCAGTGTTCACATTCAAATTTTTATTACATTGTAGACCCTTAACAGCTAAAAACAGAAAGCTTTTATATACTTTTATAGCATTGTTCATTAACAATTTCTGACAAAGTACTGTAGAATCCTCGTTATTAAAAAAAAGCAAACTGAGCCAGTCAGCTGTTTGCTCATAGGAGGGAATGTAAAAGGTTTATACAAAAACTAAAGTAGTTTATAGATTCACTATGTCTTGACTTTTATTCTGAAACTCTTGCTGCCAAAGTTGCATTTTTAATGGGCATTAAAGGTGGTTCTACTGCAGTTTTGTGGACTTGAACAGCCTAATCAATGCGCTCTTTCCCATCACACAACTATGCTTACTGAGTAGCATAAGAGCATATGAAAGAGCAGTAGCCATAGACCATGTGTCCTTTTGAGTCCTTTTCACCTTTTAATATTATGCTGATCTGATCTTGGCTTTAACATTTTTTATGTCTGTTCCCCATAACCCTTAACACTCTTATTCAGCCACATCATGTTAACCTTCTCTTCCACATCAATCAACTTCAACGTGTCATTAGTAATATTTTTAATGAAAAGATACGAGCTTGTATTTACTGAGATTGAACTTAAATTTTATAATAATCATTGCTGTAGGGCAAGGCTTAACCCATTGTTGGCAGGTGAATAAAGTGCCTTTTAAGCAGCAATCCTGGTGCTGCATGATCAGATGATACCTTCACATTTTCTTGTTTCTTAATTGTTCACTAAAATAGGATCATCTTTGCTTTTGCCAAGCAAGTTATCTTGACTGGTTTAATGTTCCTATTCTGTTCCACAGTCTTCAAATGCTGATGGTTCTCGAAGCTCTGGTACCTTGTTACCTCCAGAAACTAAAGAAACAAACCTTTGAATTGGAGTTGGCATCTGCAGCACGGGATGAAATCACTGCCATCGCTTCACTTGCCACATCTATACAAGCTCTGTTATACAGCGTTGAATCTCTCACCCGGTAACGCAGAAGAGATAATCTGGTTCTTGTATAATTTTTTCAGCCTGGTTAATAATTTGTCATGTTCTTCTGAATGAAATTTACAATGTTTCAAGAATTTATACCTTTACTATATTACTTTGTATTTTAAATATATTAAGCAATCGATTCTATGTGTATCACCTTTGTTAATTAAATACATTAAACCACATTAGACTAGAACAAAGAAAACTAAAATTAAATATTTATGCAGTTAAAGTTGTTTTAATTTTTGTAGTTGGATCAATCAAGCAACATTGACTTAAAAGGAAACATTCTTTGACTTTGTGTAATGTGTGTTGATTTCCTTCATGTATTTGGTACAGGCCAATGACAGCTCCTCAGATGAGTAGGTCTGACCAAGGTCACAGAGGAGCTCCAACGGCCAACCATGCCATGCCCGGAGGGGTCAACACAAGGTCAGGAAAAAGCCGCGATAATTATTACATATTCCTTTTGTCACTTTTCAATTTACACAAACAATGGACTGAATGGTCTCTTAAACTGTAATTTTCATCATTCTGATTTGGTTCTCCTCAGATCTTTTCCCATTACCTTGTTTTGAAGGTTAGTCAAAGGAACATATTCCTTGTGGTCTGAGAGGGATTTGAGACTAAAGCAGCTGCCAATCAGAAAAATTTTACTTTAGAAATAAACCTGCAGTTTTCCTGTTATTGATTGTTGGCATGAAAATGATATGACTGGTCTGGAACAGAGACCTGTTCTTTTGGGTTTACAAATCTAGTCTCAGCATTGATGTTGAGAATGCTTGTATTACCTCAACAGGAGGAGGCTATTCAGCCTTTAACCTATTCCATCATTTGAAGAGACAAGGGCTGATCTGTAGCCTAACCTTGTTCACCCACCTTAGATCCATAACTAATCACGCATCTGTTTTTTTTTGTGGAAGAGTTCCACATCTGCTATTTGTGTGAAGGAATGTTTACTACCTTACTGCTTGAATATCTGGCTCTGATTTTGAGTTCACTTTCCCTGGCTTCCTCCAGAAGTGAAAATACTTTGCCCCTTCTCACCTTATCAGCTATTTTCAAAATCCTAAAAACATCAATTCAAACATTCCTTCACCTTGTTTATTCTAGGGTTTACAAATGTAGTGTATAATTTCTCCCAAAGCTTTATCTCTTGAAGTCCTGATAATCTGTTGAATCACTGTTGCATGTCCAATGTTGTCTCATCTGTGGTAGAATGCCCAGCACTGTATTTGGTCCCCTTAGTCTCGTCTAATTAAGGTTTTTTTTTCCTGCAGCAAATCCTCTTCACATTTATGTTCAAGTCTTTCAGTTACAAAGGCTGACATTTCATTAGATTTTTATATATGTATATCCCTAATAACCCATAATGATCTATGTATGTGGGTCCTCTCTGTTCCTAACATTTAATTGTTTAGAAATATTTGGATCTATCTATTATTAGTTCAGGTTGGATGACTTCACAATTTCTTGTTTTTAATTGATTTAACATGACCCATTCTCAATATCTCTCTGTAATTGTATGGTCTTGTCAATGCTGTGCCACTTCATGTTATTAGCAAGACTATGTCATTAATAAACATATGGATGGTTAAGGCCTAGACCTGATTCTTGAGAGGTACCACTGTTCATTTCCTTCTAACCTGAATAGAAATCCATTATTCCTACTCATTATTCTGCTGTCTAACCAATTTCACAAACACATGCCTTATGTGAAACCTTAAGTAATGCCAAATGAACTACATCCATTGACAATCCTAGACTAAAGTACATGAAAACATTTAGTTTGATTTGTCGGACAACTTGTGAGCTATCCTTGCGTATCTCTCAAGTTTCTTTAAATGTTTAGTTATTCTCTCATTGAATATAGATCCTAAATGATTTACAAGCAGGTCAATAATTTCATGATTCCTCTCTTTCAGACTTCTTAAAAAATCTAATGGATTTGTAATTTTATAATATTTTCTTGCAATTGTTGAACTTAGAGAGCTGTAGAAGATTATGGCTGAAGAGTAATATTTACTCCTCCATTTAAAACCTTGATAGTAATTAAATGTGGGTTTTTATCACTGGTCTGAAGATTATGACCTAAAGTATTGCTATGTCGCATGCTACCCAGTGTATTAGAAGCAGCATATCATCAATTGTGCTTTTGTGACAACTGCATGTAAGAAACCTGCTATATTCTCTCCTGATTTCTGAATAGCTCTGTGATGACCTCACTGAATCAGAATAAAATGGCATTGTAAACAAAAGAAAATGCAACAAATTGACATGACTAACAAAAGGCATGGAATTCACTACAGACTGAAGCAAAGGGGAAGATGTGGAGAAGTACATCACTTAAAATATTTGACAATGACAGCTTCTGCTATTCCTTCCAGCCTCAATGCATCAATCCCAACTGATAAATAATTCCTAAGATCAGCAAAATTGTAAGAAATGTAAATAGACCTAAAAAAAATTACAACACATTGCTTCAGTATTACCTAAAGAGAATATTTAGTGATGTGTGGTTAACACAGGATAAACACAATTTATTCTCCTCCTTACCTTAGAGAACTATGACATTGTTCAGCATGGAAGGAAGGAAGCAATCCAGCCCATCTAGTTGCATTAACTCTTTGCCATATCCCTCAAATTTGTTTCTCTAAATATTTATCCAGTTCCATTTAAAAGTTGCTATTGAATTTATTTCCAGCATCCTATTAGAATATCCAAGGGCTCAGTTCATAAAACTCTTTCCTCGTGTCCTTTTGCTTTGGCCAACTTAAATAGGCAAGGCATAGAAAGATATGGTCCCTATGCGGGCAAATGGAATTAGTGTTGATGGGCAAAAAAGTTGGCTTGGATATGGTAGGCCAAAAGGTCGGTCTTTTTATAGTTATGACTCTATAAACTGCCTTAACTCTGTGGCATCTTGTTGAGCCCCTTCAGCCAGTGGAAACTTTTTATTTACTCTGTCTAAGCCATTTCTATTTTAAAATATTTATATTTGATCGCCACATAGTTTTCTCTTAAGAATTCCAGCTTCTCTTGTTTAAACACTTGAGAGTAATCCTGCTTTGCGTTGCAAAGTGCGCTGCTCAGATTTGAAAGCAATTCTTCATCTGAACCAATGCTTTTGCATAGGTTTAACACAACTTTCTTCACTATTGAACTCCCTGTTCCTGTTTGTAAAAATCCATTTCTTTCATTGTTTTGTTAATCTATCCTGCCATTTTCAAGGATTTGTACCCCCTTTAAAATAGCTTCACTTAAATATATTATCTCTCCTTCCAAGCCAAAATGCATCAATTCGCAATTCTGTGCATGGAATTTCATCACCGACCTTTTCCACTAGCCTGTCTGTGTCCTCTGGAAATTGGTCACCAACCAGTGGGATATTCCTTGGATCACTGTGTTTCGTGTACTGTTGGTGGCTGTTTGTTCACATTAGATAAGATCTCTCAGGATATTTTTCTTTAAGGTTGCTGAATTTTTGGTTAATCATTTTCATTGATTACCTGCTGATGATGCTGAAATATTTTTACTTTATAGAAAATAACGCTGTTGTTCATCTGCAGAGATAATCTACATTTGTTAGAAGAGGGCCAGAGTCTTCCAACTGAAGAGCTGGATGAACGTATAGCAAGAGAGGAATTTCGCAGACCTCGGGAGTCGCTCTTAAATATTTGCACTGAATTCTTCAAGCACTGTGGTTCCAGGTTGAAAATTCTGCAGAATATGGCTGGAGAGCCGAGGGTCACTGCTTTTGAACTTCTTGATGTGAAGTCACATATGAGGTAATACTTGAAAGGTTCTGTCCCACTCACTCTCAACAGTTTTCTTCATGGGATGTTGGTGTCATTGGCAAGACCAGCATTTCTTGCCAATCCTTCATTAGCACTCAGTTCAAGGGCAATTAAGCTATTTCTGAAGTAAGTTAAGAGTGAGGAATTTGTGCTTTGCCCTAGGTAACCTTTTCAGACCTAACCAGTTCTGCTCAGTTATTTTACTAGAGTATTCTAGAATGCTTAGTTTATCACCCAAGAGAAAGTTGGCAAAACACATGTAATCATCTTCCTCTTTGATTTTTAACAAGTGCTCCTCTCCCACCCATACATAAGAGGAAGAGGATGTTTCTTCTCTTGTTCTGCTTGAACTTGTTTTCAACAAACCCTGAAGATCTGATGGTGCAAAAACCATTTCTACAATGCAAGCCAGTGGGACAGCATTTGACCTGCTGCTTCTCAGTGTCAGCGACCCAAATTCAATCCTGACCTCCACTCCTGTCTGTATGGGGTTTACAGTTACCCTGTGACCATGTGTGGGTTTCCTCCAGGTGCTCCAGTTAATTGGCCTCTGTCAATTGCCCCTTGTATATAGGTGTATGGTAGAGTCCGGGGGAGTCAATAACAATGTGGGGAGAATAATAAGAGGGATTATTGTAGGATCAGCATAGTTGATGGTCAGCACAGACCCGATGGGCTGAAGGGCCAGTTTCCATGCTGCATCTCTTTATGACTCTATAACTTGCAAGTGTGATGGGGTGAACATTCTCTGTGCAGTATCTGTGAAGCCCTTGTATTAATAGCATCATGGTGAGAGAGTACCCACATTTGTATGCAGATTTAGACTCTGAACCTTCTCTGCGTACATATGTTTATTGAGGTAATGGATATTGAAAATGACTCAGGTTATCATTACACTCCATAACCTGATAGATTGAATACACTACATGTTAAAAGGTCTGCTTATCTGGTTCATCAAGAGCCAGTAAGTTCCAGGAACAGTGACCAGAATTTTACTGTTGGTGCCAACCCCAATCTATCAAAAGTCCTGCATTACAAAGAGCATCCTACATTCAAATATTGTTTGTTCTTCACTCTGTGACTATTCAGTGTAATACACAAAAAAAAGCAAATAAAGGATATCATAATGTGTATATCTCACCATGTGTCTGCAGTGACCTTCTTTGGTCTTAATGCCTTCTGCAGTTTGAAAGCAGAAAATGAATTTGTGTACCTGTGATGGAAAAAAATCAATTTCCTTAATCTATAGTTATGTTATTTTGTGCTCTTAGAATAAATGTGATGTTATTTTGTGCCTTAGGTTGGCAGAAATAGCACATTCCCTTCTAAAGCTTGCGCCGTATGACACCCAAACCATGGAGAGTCATGGACTTCGAAGATACATCATGGAAATGCTTCCAATCACTGATTGGACTACAGAAGCTGTGCGGCCAGCTCTCATTTTAATCTTAAAACGATTAGATCGAATGTTCAATAAGATTCACAAGATGCCAACCCTACGGTAACTTGATTTGTAACTTAATAACTATTGGGGAATGTAATTGGGAATGTAATGGCAAGAGCAGTTGGACTTTACCTTCCATATCTAGGTCTCTCAAAGTTTTTGTGACTGATAACTGATTTATAATATTTCAGGTTCTCGTTTGATCTGAGTACATCCCAATCATAAAGTATTTAACAGAAAATGAAATTAAAAATTAATTAACAATGAATACTTTTCATTCCTTGATTTATTGTTGTGGTGAATTCTTCACTGTGGTGGGCTTTTTGGCCACCTTGATGACATCACTTGCTGGATGTCAGAGATATCCTGGAATGGATGTCAGGAAAGAAGAGATCCACACCACAGACTTTGCTGAATCTTGACAGCCAATCACAAAGTATAGGCCAATAATTTTGGTTCTGCTAAAGTATGCTTGAGTACATCAACTCAAACTTTGACACAGTGGCCTTTACTGTAAACTAATTAGACTTTCTCCACGATTGATGTTTGTCTCTAGATTGAGTTCCTACTTATGAAGAAAGCCAGGATATAGA
>JARFYF010000001.1:60561021-60579641 GCA_030265395.1 Rhina ancylostomus
AGACAGCCAGATCAATGGTGGCCAAGGTCGAACGTGCTCTTAATTGTTATGTCCATGACTCATACTCATCTACCATTTCAATATTACTTAATGTGCTGTTTATTTATGTATAAAAGAACTGATTGATGTTCCAGTCACCATGTTCTGCATTTTCACCTACTTTCCCACTTGTTGCTTTGCTACTTTGATGTCATGACTACTAGTCACTGATAACTTGGAAACCCCACTTGAGTGAGCATGTTTGTGATATAGCTGTTTGACGTGTGAACCCCTTAAAAGATGTGTGTGTGGCAAAGCTTTCAAATTAACCCAGTTGAAAAGTAGGTATGTGTGAATGCATTGGCAGAGCATTAAGATTGTGTAAGGGAGCTGAAGTGGGTAGTAAATGTGGCAGATGTTGACAGGTAATATTTCTGACATACCATTTGGGCAGAGTACCTGGTTACTAGTCCTGTTGAATTGTGTTTTGCTTGGTTGCTGAGTGTTTTGTGGTAGATTATGTTATCTGGCTTTGCAAGTTTAAATCTGCATTAGTCGTGAACATTTTGCACAAGAAACAGTTTTCCTGGTACTGCAACAAGACTGCAGAATTGTCCATATGTTTTGTTTGTTGCTCTGTGTTAGTGTAAACCATTTTTGTAATGGAAGTCAGAAAAATGAAGGATTAGTGCCCATGCCATCCACAGGGGAAAGGAAAATCAACAAAAGGGCTGATAAAATTACATAAAATATTGGAATGTAATATATTTTTCTGTATGACAGTAACTATTATACATTCAGATTTAAACATAAAATTATTAAAAGAATTGAATTATGCTTCAGTTCCACCAAGTCTATTTCTGCAGCTTCCCAGTATTAGTAGCATGTGAATGCAGATTAGGGACTCAGTAGTATCACTAAGATGCATATTTATTTTCTTCGCCATTTTGTCAAATTTCATTGCCTTACAAATTGCACACCATTGTGCATCCTCTGCATTGAGAGCTGGATAGTCCAGTCACTGACTTCTGCTCAACTGCTGTCCTTGTACTTTCTGATTAGGTGGTGAGTGAAATGAGCTCTTCTTGGGTGGTTTCTAACTGCTTAGCACAGAACTGAATAAACTTGCCCAACTGTTATAAGCAGTAACATGGCCTTATGGTTTGGACTCAAATCTCGTTTGAGCTCCTAGGATTCCATGGCAACCTAGGCAGGAGCACCTAATCCTGCCCTCAGATACAAACTAGCAAAATTCCACATTTTCCACCACCCGCTACTTAAAAGATTTACATTTTATCAATATTTTCTGCTGATTACAATTTTTGTGCAAGACTCCTGTTACTGCTTGCAGTTGATGAAAGTACTAAGACTCTAATCAGAAACTTGCAGTGCCATATTTGTCTCTCATAACTTGTTCATTATATCTTTGCAGCATACCAAGGCAAACCTTCCATCAGCACTGTGGGAACTTCCACATCAGCTTACCGCTTGAGTCTGGCCACCATGTCTCGTTCAAACACGGGGACAGGCACTGTGTGGGAGCAGGACAGCCAACCTTCTCATCAGGCCTCTCAGGACACACTAAGCAGGACTGATGAGGAGGATGGTGAAAGTGAGCATTTGTCATTAACAGAGCTTCAGTTCAACTTGCATGCTAATTGCTTTTAACAGACTACACAGTTTATTCATCCTTTGCATTTTTTTTCCATTTCAACAATCATAATTTAGGGCTATGAAAATTAGCATGAGCTGCAGTTTTTTATATTTGATACTTTATAAGATCTATGTTGAATTGTCTTTGAATGGTGCCTGTTGGAATGTTGAATGCACCTTTGTAGTTTAGAAATATTTCCATTCTTTAAAGTATTTGCAATAGAATTGTAAAAGCCTCACATTTACACAGGCAATTCTAATTCAAATTAATTCACTGTCATGTGCATAGAGAGCATGATGATTAATGTTACATTTTAACTTTAATAATCTTTAATTTGGGACATATTTGGTTCTTTGTCCAAAATACAGTATGTTTTCTGCTTTTTGGTTTGAACAAAGCTTCCTGCTTTACTTTTCCCTACTTTATTTCTTGTACAATACTGAGCTACAATGATTAGGTTTGTCCAGGTGGATCCTACTGATGTAACTGATCCAAAACATGGCACCAAAAGTTGTGACACTTAATGCCAATGGAGGGTGTGGCTGCCTGCTTGTTGTAGGCACTTCTGCACTCCAACCCCAATCCTTCCTGCCCCCCCCCCAACCTTTCATTGTTCCAGCTGCAATGGAGTATTGGTCATGCTTGTTACAGATGTCCAGTGCAACATTGCTTGCTTTGTATTACTGCATTGAGAAATTTCTATCCTAGCATCTCTAGGCAAGTGAGTGAAAAAGATGGGAATTTCTTCTCTTGATTTTTGTTGAGTGAGTTTAGCAGAAGTTCCATCTCAGAAGTTAATCATTAATTGCAGCACGGTTAAAATAGACCAGAAAACTCATTAAAATTAACTAGCAGCCTAAAAGGATAAACCAACAATTAATTCATAAATGCTGGGTGAACTTTGAAATTGTTCTACTAATAGGTATGTGCTCTCAAGTTCCACAATTTGCTGGGTGAATTTATTACATGGAGCAAATGGCTTGACCTGCTCAATTTCACAAAACAATAATTGCATCTTCCTTTCAATGTTTTA
Organism: Rhina ancylostomus; assembly: GCA_030265395.1. NCBI lineage: Eukaryota > Metazoa > Chordata > Chondrichthyes > Rhinopristiformes > Rhinidae > Rhina > Rhina ancylostomus. The sequence continues at coordinate 60,563,688 of JARFYF010000001.1, forward strand.
ATTACCATTTTCAGTACTCTGGCACAAGAAATATTGCTGGCCAATATGGATAATTAGATGACTTTTCTGCCAGTAAAGCAATCTCCTCAAATGCCAGGGATTTTATATCAAAAATATAAGAATCATAAAGTATAGCCTGGTTTGAAATATGGATGTTCAACATGGTTGGTATCCATTATAGAGTACGAGAGGTTTGTATTTATTTAATGCACATATTTCCTTCAGAGTATCCTTAACTTCTTTGCAACCAATTTTAAATAAGCAGTGTCCTATAAACAGCTTATGATGGCCAGATAGTCCGTATCTAATATTTGTTGAAGGATCATTTTTTTGCCAGTAGGGTGGATGTTTGGATACACTTCCAAATTTCCACATATTATTCATTTTATATTTACTTACAATATAGGAGGCCATTCAGCCCATCGAGTCTATGCCAACTCTCAGTACAATTCCATTACTCCACTTATTTTCCTGTAACCTGTGCTCTCACTTGTTCATTCTTCTACCATCCACCTACAGTAGAGGTAACCTACCAAACAGCAAGCCTTTGGGATGTGTGTGGGTATGTGTGTGTGTGTGGGGGGGGCAGGGGTGTGTTGGTGGAGGTAAGAAACCAGAGCACCTGGGGAAAACCCATGTGCTCCCTGGCAGGACAAGCAAACTTTGCACAGACAGCATCTGAGATCAGAATTGAAGTGGAGCACCAGAGCTGTGAGGCAGCTGCACCACCTACAATGCCACTGAGCCACCCATCACCACTTTCCCTCTTCATTAGATAGCAAAATAAACACATCACAGAAATAAACACTGAGGCAGAAGGTGCATCCTGATAGAATACATTGGGTGTAGCAATAAAGAAAAATACAGCATGTGATACTTCTCTTAGCCTAGCATTCTCTCTATCCTCAACTGTGGTCTCATTGTCCCAACACATGACTAAAATGATGTGTTCTTGACAGATTTTCTCATTTGTTAAATGCACTGTGTTTAGTGACCTTTGAGCAAGGATGAGGTCACTACAATCATCAATCCAGATCACATGCATTAATTTCCAGGAAATGTGCATTCAAACCATGTGCAATTTTCTTAAGCTTTCAAATAAAAATAGAGATTTTTGCAGACAGTATTAGCAATTTAGTAAATTAGAACCACCATTACAATGTTACTATGCTACCTTTCAATATATTTACTTCTAAGATCACACAGGCAAAAAAAAGTATTTGGCTAGAATCTACATCCTTATGAGTTGACTAATAAAGTTGATCTCATGTTGATATACTTCACAGTTGAATGCAGAGTTGCAAGAACAAAGAAATGTGATTAAATCTTTCCTGTTAAGTAGGAAGTGATGTATGGTAGCTGAAAGCAAATATGGGAAAAGGAGAAATGAGAATATTAATGAATTAGAGATGGCTAACAGAAGAAGCTTTCTCATTGAACCTAAACAGTTCATGGGGATTCTGAGTTAAAGTCCCCTGTTCCCACCATGGGTGGATTGTCATGCATCTACGTTGAAATAATTGAAAAGTTTATACCTGAAATGTGCCTTTGCTACATTTAAAATAAAAGTAAATTGCACAGGAGGGAATTTAGTTCTGACATTTTTCAGCTTATGGGATTACCTAATTGACAACTGCTCAGGTGCACAAAAAAGGCAATTTAAACTTCACTTTCAGAGTATATAAAAATAAATCTGGTAACTATGTTTTTGCAACTTCTAAAACCTCATCACAGAAGTACTTAAACTGCTTTTATTGGGAGTTCCAGCATGTTCCATGCCAGCTTTATCATTTTAACCACTGTCATTGAGGCATCATAACACTGATATTAATATAGAAAAGTGATTAAATAGGTTTTCCTTTTTGCCTTGCAGATGACACCGTAAGCATGCCTAGTGTGGTTAGTGAACAAGAAGCATATCTGGCCAGCAGTAGTCGAGGACGCCGTCGATTTTCCAGCCACATCTCCACCATGTCTGCTCCTCAGTCTGATTCAGGAATTAGAATTTTGCCCAGCCACAGGTAATGTAGTTAGTAATTTTCTGCTATATGTAAGGTTATAATATTTAACTGTTCTATAAATTATTAAAACTTATTGTGCTATCTATAAAATTTGGAATTTTGACAATGGCAATCCAATATGGGAATATCATTGTTTGTTTAAGTATGTTCTGTTAAACTTTCCTTCATCTCTGCAGATGTTGATTTGCCACTTAGCAGTGTTAACCAATACCAACCAAATAATTCATGCACTTGTATGAACTATACCTTTGAAAGTTGTTGGGTTGATAATGTTGCAGTTACTATTACAATATGGATAGTATTAGACATAAACATACATTTTATCTTTACGTACTATGAATATATGATATTTCTCAGATGCTTATTGCTTCCTGCAACTGAGATGCAGGTACATTTTCCAGGTTACCAACTTCTTTTGACATATGTCAATGTTGGAGAATATAGAATAATTTTGGAGGACAGTTCACAGAACGTTATTCCCACCTTATTACTAACTTATGATCAATGTAATGTAATATCAAAAATGATTTTGCAAAGCACAATCTAAAATTGACTGAATAAAAATAAAGTTAGTGTTCATTTTTATTTGGATTGTGGTTGGAGACAGGACTGTACCAGTTCCATTATCTATTACTTGGTTTGTCAGTTTACTCTGTTGTTCTTTAAGTATATGATTTCTTGCACGTTCAGATTTACTTGCATATTATCAATACATTTGAAACAAATGGTACAATTTCTGTAATTATACCTACAAATTAGGTGCAAAATTATACCATGTTGAAATGCCACCTTTCCAAACTGTTGTTTAAATCTTTTGAAGGCCATAAATAAATTGAGAAAAAAAATTGGTAAAACAAGTCACACTATTTACCAGAATTCGCTATGTCTGTATAACAGTACTATGAAATACTAACAAATGCTGACCATAAAGAGGCCCTCAGCTCAGGAACCACAACCTGCTTTGCCATACCTTCCTCTAGAAGTCATTTATGTTAACCTGCCATGGTTGTGCCTGTTAATCAATACTATGATTGAAATTAACAGTATTTGCATATGTGCAGGCTTGGAGGTCATATCCTGCAGTCACCTATTTCCTGGAACTACTCTGACTACCCATTTTCTCCTTCAACTTTATAGACATTGTTATGCTATTTGGATGTGTCAGAAATCTGATTAAAAGGCAGGTGATGCCTAGATAATTATCATATTTGTTTTCAAATTGTTCATCAAACAGTACAATTAGCAAAATCACAATTAATAAATTGGTATAGAAATAAAGAAATAGAGGCAATAAATTATTATAAATTACTTGTTTCTATGATTAATAATAAAATTGAGTACAGACATTTTTGAAATAAGGTGATGTCATTGTCAACACCTACATTTAGACTGCTTAAATTGCATTGTAGTATTATCAATTATATAATGTGTTCTTTGAAAACAGAGGAAGCATTTTGGTTCTGAGTGCAAAACTGATGACTTTGTAAACACTTTTGAAATGTTATTTTTGCTATGGCTATCTGGACAGGTGTGACACATTTAAGTGTGTGTTAATTGCTTGCTTGAACTAGTTACTAAATGGCGATCAGAACTAATATGAACTGCCTCACCTGCTTATGTTCAATTCCTTTATGTCACCTCCACACAAGGTTGTTCTGGATATAAGCTATATCTTATAATTTCATGATATGTTCCTTTGCGTAAAGGATATGCAAAGATTTGAATTTGTAGAATAAGTGAAAGGAATATTGGCTGTCATAAACATATACTATATTCTGAAGATAGCAATATAATTGTCACATTTCATTTTCAGATATAATAAACAATTCCTTCATGTTACAAAACAGGTTTTTGCCTTCTTCAGCTACCCATGTTTCCTGTATGAGGAGTTCAGAAATTGATTTTTTTTCTTGTAGACTATATTACAGTGTGGAATTTGTTGAGTTTTTTATCTGTTTTGAATATTAATCTAATTTGATCTTCTCGTCCCTAAACTAGTTTAAATTTATATTAATTTTTTGTAGTCTATATTAATTACATGCTGTTGAAGAGCATGTAAATTTGTGAATTGCCCTGTTTGTGGACATGGCATGCATAATTTCCCTAAATACTCATCTCCCTGCTCTGCAGTGAACCTAATGTCCTCGATGAATCCCAGGGGCTGGCTGCTGAGATTAACCTTTCTAGGTACAGTGCAATGTTGTATTTATGTCAATATTTGTGCTGGGAATCCTAATAAACAATTCCTTTTTCATTTAAAAAGTCTTGTTATCTAATTATCATCTGACTTTTCCCCTTAAAAAAAACTTCCATTCACCTCTCTTTAATCTCATAAATTTTGTGTTGATTTTTTTTGTCTGTGGAACTGTGATTTAATTAAAAATCAGATCTCCTGTGAAGATTTCCCATTACACTGATGTTATAATCTCATGGTCTCATAATGTTCATTTATGCACATGTGTCCCAGCTTTGTAAATGATCAAGTCTTTGATGGAAAATTGGATGGCAAAGGTGGAAATGTAGCTTAACGCACACAATTATTAAGAAGTAGGGAACCATAAAAGGCCCTTTTTTTCAATGACTTATCTCTGTCTACTGAAATATATTTACCCTAATTGATTTTAAGTAGCACCAGGAGGCACTTAAGGTGTAAACTGAAATAGCCCTATAAATTGCAGGGAAGCAGGAAAATAGGGAGACAGGAAATCTGACTAATGGCATTGCTCCCCTAGGAGCTAACATGGGTCACATGAGCCAGGTGGTCTCTTTCTGTGTCATTATAAGACCTAAAAACAATTGAGTGATGTCTCAGCACATAACTCAAGAAGAAATATTTTCATTCTTTAATTTGATTAAATTTATCTCAGACTGGTTGCATTTCTGTTATTATATTAGATTTAGTAATGGAAAACAGGATATATGTCATCATTGCATTATTGATTTAAAAATTCATGCTCCCATTGTGTGCATACTTCCCAGCAAGTGGTGAAAGTGACACTAAATAATGTGAAGGACGTAAAATGTGAAAGATCTGGATTAATTGCCTTCCAATCTGATTTTTCACGCCAACATACTGTAGTGCCAGTTCTTTCTAGCACATCTGTTCAAGACATTTTTCTAGTATTATTATTGTTAATAAATTTAAGGATCTGATATTCTTTTCTGTTAACTTTTACATAATTCACTGAATCATCCAATGTCACCTGGAGGGATACAGTGAAGGACAATTACATGGAAACATTTCTTCTGTTTCTCCTCCCTATTGATTCTCTAGACCTTATAACATGCTGCATCATAATCTATTACTGATCATCCATTAGCACAGCTTTATCTATTATCCAACAGTTTTTATAGCCTAGTGAATATCATCTTAAGCGCATAAAATCACAGAATCATCCAGCACAGAAACAGGCCCTTTCAGCCCACCTTATTTATGCCAACTGTGATGCCTATCTGTGCTAATCCCATTTTCCTGCATTAGCCTGTTTCCCTCTACAGCTTTTCTATCCAAGTAAATGTTATAGTTGTATTTGCCTCCACCACCTCCTCTGACAGCTTCTTCCAGATATTCACCACCCTCTGTGTGGAAAAAAAAATTACCCCTCAGATCTCCTTTTAAATTCCTCCCCTCTCATCTTAAATCAGTGCCTACTAGTTCCAGGCTCCTGCCCTAGGGAGAAAAATTCTGACTATCTGTCTTATCTATGCCAGTCAAAATTTTACAAACCTTTTATAAAGTCACCGCTCAGCCTCCTACCTTCCACTAAGAACATGTGAGCTCAGTTTTGATTTGAATATGATCTTCACTACAAAAGCAACAAAATCTCTGCCTGTGTAATCTGCCCAACAGATGCAGATACAATAACATGGGTGACTTCCTTGGGGCAGTTGGGTGTAGAATATGTGCCAGTAGGCAGTTTCATATACAGCTTTTTGAACTTAGAAATATTGACTATTTTCAATTTAGCAGGAATATTTCTTGAAAATAAAATTATATCCAGTAAAAGATTGAAATTTTGATGCCCCCCTTTTATTCTTTATTGTTGCTTTATATTTGAAATAAAATTGCTCACTCCACCGTTGCCAGACATATTTTTGTGATTCAGCAAACTTTTGTGATTTCAGTAGTTTTTGCTTCTGTTTTAGCAGTTTTATCTTCTGAGTGAAATTATGTTCCGTTTAGCCTTTTGCATGTTGGAACAAATTTATTTGGGCTGAAATACAAAAATATTCTTTTGGCAAAATGAAAACATTGCTTTTGTGGTATTATTTACACTGGATTTCAGAGTTTTAGTAAAATCTGCATCTTATTGTTAGACTTAGCTCAGACCATTTTTAATCTTGACTAAGTAATTAGAAATGAATTTTATGAAATCACTGGCTGAAAAAATGGACAAGTGTTTTTAATCTTTAATGCATGAAAATTTTAAACAAAAATTTTCGTACAATCCTCAAAAATTACATATAGTCCTGTAAATGGAGCTTAAATTGGGTGGCTTTAATTTATGAACAATGTGCTTGCTTGAATTAAAAGCAATATTTGAGATTCTTCCAGTCAATTGGTCTTCAAGGTCAATCTAGAAACCAAGCTATAGCACTGCCATCAGTGTTAGATTAGAATTGCTTATCACAAAAACGTGAAGCAAGCACTGCTATTCTTTTTACTGAATAATTAACATTTGTAATCTCATTTGTGTTTAATATGCTCAACAGGGTTTCAAGTGTACAAAGTGAACCTGGTCAGCAGAATCTTCTTGTCCAACAACCTTTGGGAAGGAAGAGAGGTCTAAGACAGGTGAGAATGAATTTTGATCTTTCAGAGTAATGCTGAAAATTCAGGAATTGATCTATGAATATTATTTTGGAATGGATAAGGAGAAAATTATCTCAAAATGTTGATTTAATATTTTAAGGTTCCTTAAAACATAAAGTGCTGGATCACCAGCTTGGGCATCTGTCTGTGGCTTTATTGATAGTTTGTAGCTGCAGCGTGTGCCACTTGTAGTCCAACAATGGACCAGCCAAAATACAGAGTTCATCAGGCTAGACCTCTGATAACTCCACCTTGCTTGTCAATCATCAGTGCAGGGTGAGCACATTTATGCTCACGCCTTGTAATATTGGTCTTTCTAGGTGTTTAAAATGAACATCCCTGGGGACTGTTCTTGGCTGTGGCCTTTCTTGGGGTAGACAGTAGCCACATTTGAACCCACACCACAAATAAGGACAAAGCTGAGAAACACCACCAAGGTTTTCCTTCATCTGTGCCCTGGGACGAAGGGTATGTTTAAAAATAAATACTTCTGCATTACCCACATATAAACAGTAGGCTGCTCTACCCACATATAAACAGCATCAATATCTTCCCTCCACCACTATGAAACCAAAACTCAGCACTGTATTTCCTTCCCTGAGCTTAGAAAGCCTACTTGTTGCTGCAGCCTTGCTGGATGCCTCCTTTGCTGTTGAATCCTATACTTGCATCAGACTGCACTTCACTTCCAGAATTCTGGAAAGTTGGTTACTTCAGGATTTGTAGCATTAAACGATATGACGTCAGCGCAAACCTGGGAGAAACAAAGTTTATGGATGCAAGCAGAATTTCTGGCTGCACTTTCACCAAACTTATAGCAGTAGAACAGGAGTGATGGAAACAAAATTCATGAATGATTACATTGTATAAGGACCTTTTGTTCTCTTGTTGAAGTTCAGTGTATACTAAAATTACAGTCTCTTTCCAAAGGTTGTGTAAGGAAATATTTTGCTCAAAAGATTTCCAAAGAAGCACCAGAAGTTGCAAAAGATCTTAACATCTTTTTACTCTTTAAAAACAAAAGTAGGGAATTCTTATGACTCTTCAGAATTTTGTTGCACGCTAGGATTCCTTTCAAATACATTATAGGAGTGCAGAATTGTGATCATGTGTTTCCTGAGTACACTATTACAGCGCCAGCGATCGGGGTTCAATTCCCGTCGCTGTCTGTAAGGAGTTTGTACATTCTCTGTGTCTGCATGGGTTTCCTCCAGATGCTCCAGTTTCCTCCCACATTCCAAAGGCATACAGGTAGGTTAACATGGGTTTAAAAAAAATGGGTGGTGCAGACTTGTTGGGCCGGAAGGGCCTGTTACCATGCTATAAATAAAAATCTAAAATTTAAATTTAGATAGGAACCCACACGATGGATCCTCAAACCCCACTGCCAGGTTTGTCCAACTGAAAACCTTAAGCCATTTGTGATCTTGACAATATCCTGGTTATTAACTGAAATTCTTCTCACTTTTGGCAAACTCCAAATTAAAGCAACTTACCACAGTGTAGGATGGCATTTAGATTGCATTACAAATGCAAGATCACTGGCCACAGAAAGCAAAGCACAGATGACAAGCCAGATTAATAGTAAATTATTATTTGTGGTTGGTAGAAGGGAACTTGATTTGTGTATGTTTATCTTTACATAGAGCTCGTCCCTTAAAAGTCACATGATACTCCATTGGAAGAGTGAGGTCAATCATTGCATAAAATTGGCCCCATGAGGGTTACTCACAACTGAGTTTCAGAGCCTGCTCCAGAATCATATTACAAATGTCACACTGAAATCCTGTTTCAGTGGGAAAGGCAACAAAGCTCTGGACAAAGGATTATTTATTTAACGAATTAAAGTCATCATTGTAACATATTATGTTGCATTTGGCCTCAATTTATTGGCACCAGAAAGTTTAAAAATGAAAAAATATCTTATGCCCTAACACTGATGAATTTCACATTGCTAAACTAAAATTTAGTTCCTAACAAGTTTTGGGTAAGAAATTAAAATAAAATTTGGGGGGAAAAAAGAACTATTGTGTTTAAAGCTCATTGTCGAATTGATCAATATTTCTTGTAGCCTCGCCGTGCTCTCCTCTCGCGGCCCAAGTTACAGACTGATGTAAGAGGACGACAGGGAGCCCGGTTGTCCACTACCAGGCGAGGCATCCAGCCAAAAGTTAAACCTCTAGGTAAGATCCAAAAATTTGTTTTCTTTACCCCAAGGTTTACTTAATATCCAAATACATTTAGAAACTAGAATTATAGAAAGTATTGTATGGAAGTGCAAATCATTTGAAACGTATAAATTTATGCAGTGCAGGGAGGGTGCACACAGACAGGTGAGGGCAGGGCACCAGCATCTTTTCGTGCCTGTCTTCCCATAATCATTAATCACATAAGAACATGAACATTTGGGAAGCTATGGGTTTAATTTGTGTGGTTTTCACATGCCGCTCTAAAAGAGGTCAAATTTAAATTGCTGTGCTACAGGAATTTTGCTTAGACAAAAGCAATGCTTTACAGGTATTAAGATAAATAAAGGATGCATATAATTAAAACTCCATTCAAACATGGAATGCCAATCAGATAGTATGGTCCTGTTCATGAAATGGTGTAATTCTCCAGAGTTCTTTGATAACATGGTCACAATTGTTGACAGGTATTATATCTGAGGTGATATAATATATTGATAGAGTAAAAGAAAAAAATATCAATAGGATTTTGTTTTTTGGATTTCCAGTTCTTTGGTTTGGATTATAATTGACAGGAATCAGTGTTAAGATTACTTAAACATTACATTATTTTTCCGAATGGTATTTGAATACTTCCTGGACACAAAGATGGATGGTCTCTTAATGATAGTCTCACCACAAACAATAAATAGAAGTATCTGTCTGTACAGGCATATGGTGCATTCTAGTGTCTTTCTGAACTTTCTCTTTTCCTCATCTAGCTTAGTACTGCTCCTTCACATTTATACATGAGCTGACAAGTAATTAGGATAATCTGATTAGCAGATCGTTTTCGTAAAGACAGCATTATTTTTGTAGTACCACTGACATCTTTGAAGATAACATACTAAACTAGAAATAGAACAGTGCAGTGCAGGAACAGGCCCTTTGATCCACCACGTCTGTGCCAACCATGATGCCAAAGTAAACTAATCCCATCTGCCTGCACGTTTCGTATCCCTCTGTTCCTTGCTGATTCATAGGTCTGTCTAAATGCCTCTTAAATGTGGCTATCATATCCGCTTCTACCACCTACCCAGCAGTGCGTTCCAAGCACCCATCACTCTCTGTGTAAAAAATAATTTGCCTCACAAATCTCCTTTTAAACTGCCCCCTCTCAACCTAAATCTATGCTCTCTAGTATTTGACTTTTCCACCCCCGGGTAAAAGACTATCTACCCTATCCATGTCTACAGCACTCTTTCCTTTAGTATTTAAATTTGTCCTTTGCCCCTACGTTTGGCTTTTATTATTTGATAGAATGACTTTAGATCAGTTTTCCTTTTTGTATCTCTCTTGATCAGAGACTGCTATAGGGCAAAGGGAGAACTACAGAAACGAGAGGAAGAAATTCGGAATAATGAAACAGGCATCAATAAATCATATTGTAGAATCAGAAGCTAACAGCTAATTTTCCATTTAGGTTACAAGATTACCTATCCATTATGTTGAATAAATATTTATTATGGCTGATGATGGATTGACTTTATCATAATCTTTTGGCAGTTGATGAAAGAAATATTTAGGAAAAAAAAGTTAACTATGTTTTACTTGGATTCTGACAGAGCAAAAGAGATCAGTTACCTTCACTGAAATGGAACAGGATAGTATGACTACTCAGCAACAGGCAACGATCGCAGAAGGAAAGGAAGGTGCACCAGAGCAAACTGAGGGCAGCGTACCAGGGTGTGCTGCAGGACCATCGTCAACCACCACTTCGCCTGTTTCAGCAGCACAACTTGTGTGCCCTTCAAATCAGGATTCAGGCATTCTTGACAGCAGCCAGGTAGATGTCCTTTACAGGAAGCCAACCCTAAAAGTTGAAAGAGATAAGATTTACAAATAAAATGAAATGTTTATTCTAATATCACGCTTTTTAAAAAAAATCAAAACCTTGCTGGCTTCAGTCATATGATGATGAAACAAATATATTTATAAGGCATATTTCATGTCATTTCTTTTTAAAGGGTAGTCACTATTGTGTGAATGCACAATCAGCACTGTTAGAGTTGTCAAGTTCATCTATCTTGGTGGTTTTGGCTGAATGATAATCATTAATCAGAACATTGGGGGAACTACATTATTATTAAGAAAATACCAGGGAATCTTTTTAGATTCTTAGTAGTAGGCAGACAAGACCTGGTTAACTTCTCATCTGAATTATCTGCACTTTGGCACTGAAGTCTTCTGGGATTTAAATTCTCAAATTTCTATGAAATGATAGTGTTTGAACAAAGCCAAGGTGAAAATTGGGACATGGAAGTTTTGTAATGATATCTAATTCATGGAATCAAAACTTTAGAAAAGAGGAGGCTGTTGAATCCACTACATGCATGCCATCTCACTAAAGGAGGAGTCAGCATGCACACCTCTTATTGCTCTTTCCCCATGAATGTGAATATTCTGCTTTTAAATATGCATTTACTTCCAGTGTAACACTCGTACATTTTCTTCAGTTTTGAAGTCTTTGATGGATTCTCCTTTAGTGTTTCTATTCAACAATTCTGTGAATGAGAAACATTTATCTGAATGAAAGGCATTCTCCAAACTTTGTGGTAATCATCTTTAATTTTCGTGCTGGCATATTGATAATTGAAAGTGATTTTGTTTTCATCTTAAATTCACCTTCTCAAGATCCAATGTTGTTTTGAATTCTAAGTATTTGGGCTGAAATTAATTCTTTAATCCTACATTTTCTCTAGTTCTTCCAGTGCCACAAAAATGATTGACTTAGGTAAATGAGGCCTTTTTGAGCTGAAGATGGTGTGATGCAGCACCTGGGGATTTGGAACAAGGGGTCAGAACAAAGAGAAAAATGTCCTAAATACGTAATGCTGATTCACAATGTACAATTGATGTGACAGCAGGTACTGCTACAAAAGATGCTGTGACAGTAATGCTATTTTAATATGCATACTCTGCCCACTGTTGTCAAAAAATATGTGGGAGTTTGGTGTACGCAAAAGGATCCCAATTTGTGCAATAGAAAGAGCTCCTGTTGATGTGGCTAGGCACTCCAGCTCATACCAGTGGGCCTGGAGAAACTGGGGATGACCAGAAAAAAAGGATGCTCAGCAACCCCCTCAGCAATTTTCCCCTACCAAGCCTCTGAATTACCTCCAATGTTCTGTTGTGCTATCCATTTTAAGTGTTCTTAGGGATTTAGATGGATTTTCAACTAGATTATATGGCCTCAAGTTTATTCAAAGGGGATATTGTGGCTACTAGTGACAATACGAAGTTCCATTCGTTCATACTTGCATTCTAGCAGGTTAAGTGTCTGTTGACTGATAAGTAGAGCAGCAAATTATCATAACTGGACGAAAGAGTAAGGCAACTGCATCTGCTGCTGTGCTTTGAGAAAATAATTTAAAATAGAGGGATATGCGGGAGGAAGGGGTTAGGTAGTCTTAGGCGTGGTTTAAAGGTCAGCACAACATGGTGGGCCAAAGGTCCTGTATTGTGCTGTATTGTTCTATGAAATATTAAAATATGTGAAAATACAAAAGAAAGAGACAAAGTAAAGGAAAAGGTAGGATGATGATATATTGAACTGATGTTCCAGCACAGTTAAAAAGATGATTAGATCTAGTTCAGCATAATTTAGTTCTTCAAGTTGTGAGTCTCTGAATTAAATGGTCATCAGGTAGACACACGCAAAACTTATGTCTACTGAGAAAGAAGGAAAGAAAGTGCAAGATAGTCAAACCTGTTCTTACTAATCCTAAAGTTAAAGAAGGATAGGAATCGCAGAAGTATATTTTCTCTGCTGCATTCAGCTGAAGAATAGAGAGTTATGTAAGAGTCTTGAGAGAGAGGAGAAAATAAACTTTATTCTAGTCATAACTATCTATGAATATGCTGAAAAAATGTACATGTTGGGACATTGTTGGCCAAGCAATAACACAACTAGGTATTTGATACCCTTTGAAAACACCTCCCAAGGTTTACCTTAATAATGGCATTGTACAATGTCACAGTGTCTGATGCATCATGGTAAAAATTCTGCATTGTTCCTCTGAATGCAAAGGCAGTACATTCTACAAAATTGTGCACTGCCAGCCTACAACTTCTATATTAAAATTATAGAATGAAATGGCCTCTGCAAGAGACTGTGCTTCGTTCACAGGAAGGGTTAACAGTGGGCTCACAGTTCGGAGTCCATGTTGCCCAGGGCATTGCTTCAGAAAGAACAAAAAGTGTGCCACCCCTGCTTGTTCTGTTATAAAACAGTGCTTATACTTTTTTAGGTGAAGCCAACATTTTCAGAGAGTGCATACAAAGATTATAACACAGGAAACATGGTGCTGGCACAGACACAGCCAGCGGAGCAGGTCTCAGTCCCTCACAGTGAAGATATTGGAGGTCTTGAAGTAAGCAATTTACCTGAATGTGCAGGAACTGCCCTGTATATCAGTGAAGAGAATGGAACAGAAAATCCTCTCCTTTCGGATCTACTGGTTTTGACACATGTTGAATCTGGTGAGACTAATGCAAATATGGATGAATCCCATGTTTAATGTAGTATTCCCCTGGGACGGAGAGCTTCTATATAACTCAAGTTACGTCATTTTTTTAAGCAAATGTTACAATCACTAATGTGATTCATTTGGTGGCTAGTTGACTAGTTTTGTGTAAATTGTTTTATTGTCTAGATCTATTAATGAATGTATTTATTCTTGATGTTTCAAGATAACCAGTCAAAGTCGAAAACATAGGTGAAAAATATCAGCTGCCAGAAACCTAACTTGGTGAGTTTCATTCTCATGATTTATTTAGCAGTTTACAGAATTTATTGATCCAAGGCAACTGTGTAACAACGTGCCATCATATGAATAGTGGAAGGTACTATTCATTAAAACTCCAAAGCTGGCAAGTCAATTATCAGTCCTACATGTATTGCTTTGATGAAGTCTGATATATGGGTCTGTATGTCTCGAGTCTTGATGTTCTGTCATTGTAAAAGAGCAGCTCTGAAAACATGTTATTGCCTTATGAATGTATTGTACTACAGAAGTGAACTAGTTTTATGTCGATCAGCTTGTAGAGTCAAGAGTATTTAATATACATACATACAATGAAACCTAAGTTATTTATCTCCCTGATGTGATAACTTGTCAGAATTTTTGCTATCTCAATCTAATGCCAGCGACAAACCTAAGCTGTATTTCTGTTTGTTATTTGCATTGGACTTGCTTTCTTTTTCTTCATTACTCTTGATATGAGCAAACTTGAATACGTTTAATGATTTGTGATTATGGTGGACATTGAGTTGCATATTTTAGTGTTAAAGGTGACATGTGCCTGAAATAGTATGGGTGTATTAATCAACAATGAAATTATTTAGTTCCATTAGTCATTTAAGTGAACTACCTAACCTGTACAGAGGCATAAGGTGGTGTCAATCATGTACTAATTTTAGATTCTATGACTTACAATATATCCTTTCCAAAATGTAAAGGTTATTGATTTCAATAGAATTGGAGCCATTTCCCACGTGGGCCAGCGAGACTTAACAGTATGTTATCAGGCATATTATTTGGTACACAGAGTTAATGATGGAATTAATAGGAATTTGTTATGTTGCTTGAGAATCAAAGTCTTCTGTCATTTTGTGCTGAGGTGTAATTTGTGAGCCAATGTTTGGTTATCTTTAAACCCAGTGTGACAAAATTAAGGAGTTCAATCCCTATGTTCCTGAGGTGTTGCATTTGGAATCATCTACAGTATATGTTACAGCACTTAACTTGGTGTTTATCATAACCATATGGCAAGTCCAATAGGCAGAGTAGACAGAGACAGGTAGGGAAGCATAAGAGGGCTGGTAGGCTTAGCTGCATTTACTTTAATACAGGTAAGACAGATGATCTGAGAGCGTGGATCAGTACATATTGTGGCAATCATGGAAACATGTTTAAGGATAGGGCAGGACTGGCAGTTCAATATTGGTATTGATTTATTATTGTTAATTGTACTGAGGTACTGTGAAAAACTTGTCTTGCATACTTGTCTTGTGTTCTGGGCTGTAGAAGTTTCAGGCGTGACAGAGGGGTGTACAAAAGGGGAGAGGGTGCTACACCTCTGGTCAGGGAGACCATTGCGGCAGTACTCAGGGAGGACATCCTGGAGGGATCGGCTAATGAGGCTATATGGGTAAGATTTAGAAATAAGAAAGGGGTGATCATTTTGATGTGGTTGTACTATAGGTGCACCAAATAGACAGCAGGAATTAGAAGAGCAGGTATGTAGGCAAATTGCAGTTTAAAAATAGCGTAGCAGTGGGAGATCTTAACTTTCCCAGTATTGACTGGGATTGCCTCAATGTAAGAGGCTTAAATGGGGTGGAATTTGTAAAATGCATTGAAGAGAGGTTTATAAAGCAGTATGTAGAGAGTCCTACCAGGGAAGGGACGTATCTAGATCTTGGGGAATGAGGATGGGCAAGAGATGGAAGTGTCTGTGGAGGAACCCTTTGGAAACTGGAATCTGAGTTCAATAAGTTTCAAGGTAGTCATAGAAAAAGACAATGTTGATCCTAGAGTTAGGTGTAGGGGAGTGCTGATTTCAACAGAATAAAACAGAACCTAGCAAAAGTAGATTGGGGCAGCTGCATGAGGGGAAAAACTTTCGATGAAGGGGTAGGGGCACATTTAAAGATGAGATATTAAGAGCTCTGAGTCAGTTTGTTTCTATACAGGTAAGTTTAGGGAACAGTATTCAAAGGAAATTGAAAGTTTGATCAGAATTAAGAAGAAAGTATATGTCAGGTACTGGCATTTGGTTTCATTTGGACAGGTACTTGGATAGGAAAGGAGTAGAGGGATACGGGCCTAATGCAGGCACATGGGATTAGCATAGGTAGGCATCATGTCAGCGTGGACAATTTGGGCTGAAG
>JARFYF010000001.1:60605774-60618718 GCA_030265395.1 Rhina ancylostomus
ATCAATGTAGTGATGAAGCTGAAATCAATTGGCTTCTATGAGAAGTTTTGTTTTTCAGATCTGGAGGAAGTGGCAATTGCACTTAAAGTGGAAGAGATTATAAACATGAACCAGCTGTGTGAGGAATTCTGCATTTGCTGGGATGTAATTGAAGCATCCAGGAATGTTACCTCTAAATCCATCTGTAAAAAAAAGATGCATTTCAAAAGTATGGAAAAGAAAATTGAAAAAATTATTCCAAATTGTATCATTTGTGCTTAGCATACCAGGATCAACTGCATTTGTGGAAGATTTTGTCATTAATGGAAAATAAATGGTCAGGTGCACGAAACAGATGCATTACTGATTTAATCAAAAGTGAACTGCAAATTTGCATAAATTTTGACTTGCCTTGCAAAGATTTCTTCACTTTCATTAAAGAAGATCAGGAGTTACTGACTGCTGCAAAAAGCAGCAAGAAATACCTCTACCTCTGGCGAATATAGAGAAGTAATTATTAATGTTAAGAATACAGACTCTTATTTTGAAATACAACACTGGTGATCCTAGGATTGAGGGGTAGGAGAATATATACATGTTATCCAGCTTTTTTTCTACAATATCAAAAACAAAGGCCATGCCACTGGAAATTTATATAACCACCTTTTTATCTGTGTCAAAGTCTTGGAATGCCAATAATGTGCAGAAAGAGGGAGACAAAATTCAGGTGTGGGCCAATTTGTGGGACCAAAGTTATTTGTCACTCAAGAGTCAGGGAATTTCTATCTCCAACAAGGTATCTAATCAACTACCATTACCAAGTCACTCACCATCAGCATCCAAGACATCAGTGACCAAGCAAGGGAAGCATTCTGCAAATAAAAAAAGGCAACATGCTCAAAACAATACCAATCATCCACATGACTTTAGCAAGATCTTTGATAAGGTCACACACGATTGGTTAGTCTGGAAGAGTAGATCCCATCGGATCCAGGGTGAGCTAGCCAAATGGATACAAAATTGGTTTGGTTGAAGGAGTCAGCAGGTGGGGTGGATGGGGTTGGAGGTTTGTGACCAGTGGTGTGCCGTGCAGCGTCAGTGCTGGTTCCACTGTTGTTTGTCGTGTATATTAATGATTTGGGTGAGAATGTAGGTGGCATGATTTGCAAGTTTGCAGATGACACCAAAATTGGCCTAGTGGACAGTGAATAAGGTTACTTAAGATTACAACAGGATCTAGTAAGTGGGCAAAGAAATGGCAGATGGAATTTAACTAAACACAAGTGTGAAGTGATGCATTTTGGGAAGTTAAACCAGGGCAGGACATACACTGTAAATGACATGACACGACACTTTCCAGGGTGCTAAGACAGAGACATCCAGGGGTACAAATACATTGTTCTCTGTAAGTAGCGACACAGGGAAGCAAGGTGATGAAGAAGGCGCAAGGCATACTTGCCTTCTTTGCACTGGGCATTTCATACAAGAGCTGAGACTTCCTGTTACAGCTGTACAAGACATTGGTGAGACTGCACCTGTTCTGGTCGCCACAATATAGGAAAGATATGATTAAGCTAGAGGGTGAGAAAAGATTTACAAAAGATATTGCCAGGACTGGACAGCTTGCGTTATTAGGAGAGACTGGATGGATTGGGACTGTTTTCCCTGGAGTGATGGAGGCTGAGGGGTGACCATATGGAGGTTTATAAAATTACGAAGGGCATAAGGTGGAATGGTCGCAGTCTTTTTCCCAGGGTAGGGGAAATCTGAACTCGAAGGCATAAATAAGGTGATAGGAGAAAGATTTAAAGGAGACCTGAGAGACAGGATATTCACACAGAGGGTGGTGCGTATATGGAATGAGCTGCCAGAGGAAATGGTTGAAGCATATACAGTTACATTTAAAAGACATTTGGACAGGTTCATGGAAAGGTTTAGAGGGATATGGGCCAAATTCAGGAAAATAGGACTAGATCAGGAAGGCACCTTGGTCAGCAATGGATGAGTTGGGCCAAAGGGCCCCATTTCCATGGTGTATAACTATGACTCTAAGCCTGTCAAGCAGTGCACAAGGTGAATGGAAGCGAGTTGTTGTTCAGTGCCAAGAGGGCATCACCTTTACTCTGGATTGTTACATATCACATCAGCCATTTCTGACACTGGCCTTTCACAGACCTCGTGTGATTTTTCTAGGTCAGAGTCATTGAAAGATACAGTACAGAAGCAGGCCCTTTGACCCATCAAGTCCACACTAGTCTTAAACCACCCATTTACACAACCTACGTTAATTCCATTTTTTTATATATCCTCCGTAAATTCTAATGAATTCTCCCCAGATTCTATCATTTGCCTACACACTAGGGGCAAATTCACAGTGGTTAATTAACCTAGCAACCTGCACATCTTTGGGATGTGGGAGGAAACTGCAGCACCAGGAGGAAACCGATGCAGTCACAGGGAGAACGTGCAAACTCCACACTGACAGCATTCAAGGCCAGGATTGAACCCAGGTCTCTACTAGCTGCACCACTGCCACCCAGGTCAGTACTACTATCGGCCCTCCAATATGCTAGCGTAATGGATTTCCTTCTCCTCTTGCCTGACTGTGGGGAGAGGGGGACAGGTCTGGGGATCTCCAGCAATCAGTGTGGTTAAGGCAGCACATCTATAGCAAGTGTAAGTTAACCTTCACACATCCTGTGATGCTGCTGAAGGACTTTAAGGCACCATTAAAAAACTTAAGGGTAATGTGCAGAGTTGTTTCAAAACCATTTGGTAGCGAGAAAATTCTAGGCCAAGTCCTTTTTCTCTTAAGCAGGAAAAATGACTGAACTTCTCAAATCATGAAACAGTGTGATGTATATCACACAGATTACATAAATCATGACAGTCTGGTATAACAACAGATTTGTACAAAAATCTCTCTTTGTCTTTCTCAATAAAAACACAACTGTTCTCCAAACATAACTTTATAAATGAAAAAATACAAGTAGAGATATTACAATTAAAAGTGGCTTTATTTGAATTATTTTCCTTCTGTAAACAATGCAATCTTCTGCAAACACTGATGTACTAAACATTATCCGTGATCAAACCTCACTGCAGCAAATGTACTTTTTAAATGGCTCATATCAGGTAGATATGTGTAATCAGAAAAACACAATTAATCCTCCCAATGCCCATATTAAAATTTGGGTAGAGAATATTGGCAGTTCCCAGTTAGCTTGCTAAAAGGATAGGCAGGGCAACAGAAAAGTTGGTCCTACTTTGGCAGGAAACCTCATTCCACTTGTTTCACACCACTGGAATATGTTTCGCCACTGAAGATGTTCTACAGATTTAATCATTCGATTATCTCCTCTCAAGGCACACTTTCCTCATCTTAATTTGTTTTTCCTTTAATAATTGTGTAAGTGTTCTGAAGATTTGTAAGGCTTCCCAAAAATAAATGGCAATTTTTAAATATGATTGCCTGTGGCATCTAAAGATAAATACACATTTTAATTTTTGTAGTTAATTAGATAATGCTAGGAACTGTCAAGTCAAATAGCACTGATATAAATGCTTGGGGTAAATCTCTGCCCCTCAACATTAAAGACACCCACAGCCTAAAAATGTGAAAACTTCTGGTGGTAGTTTTGCCACGATTGCACATGCATTATCACTCACTAAAGGCCTGTGTGTAAGACATGTGATTGCAAGGGCATTATGCCATAGCCAGGCTAGAGGTCACCTCATTCCTGAACGAAGCATCTTAATCACAATCACACTGTACGACGAATAGCTCCACATCTCTCTCACACCTTTCCAATTGTACAAGACCTCAAGGAGTAATCTTCAAATACAGCTTACCTCTCATTAAATTGAATGAGTTAAAAGAAATGTTTTCTTTAACTGTAATTTTATATTTCTGGATTCCTGCTGTTCATGCTACGAGCAAGTTTTTCAAAACACAGTAGGGATTGCCATTGGCAGGAAATCAGGATGTAGAAATTTGCTGCAACACATTAATTCATTTTACAGGCTTCAGAAGAATGCTTTCTGATGGTAAACTCTCATTGGCTGTCAGTCCCAGAGTGCAAACCTAACTGCATTTCCAAGTACAGCCTGCTAGATGTCTGTATTATAATCCTGAGAGGCTCCTCCTCTATAATTCTGAAGATAAAGTGAAAGACCTCAATTCTGCCTCCAGCTCTGACACCAAACAAACCCTTAGCCAATATAAAAGCAGTCCACATTTGCCCACTGAAAAATTTTCTGAATAAATATATTAGTCTGATCAGATCCAGCATGCTTTTAATTCATGTTCTTTTATCAGCATAGATCT
The DNA here is from genome assembly GCA_030265395.1 of Rhina ancylostomus. Classification (NCBI taxonomy): domain Eukaryota; kingdom Metazoa; phylum Chordata; class Chondrichthyes; order Rhinopristiformes; family Rhinidae; genus Rhina; species Rhina ancylostomus. The sequence goes on from JARFYF010000001.1 coordinate 60,610,081, forward strand.
GGTACCAGCACCAGAAATGACATTAGCTAACACTGACAAGCAGTGAGAGCAAAAGAATCTTCAATCAAGAGTTCCAGCATTGTAGTAGACACCAGTACTTAGGATGATCTTTCATGTTGCTGGCACAGACTCCAAAACCAGTTGGTAAATACTGAGCTGCACAACGTGATCTGTTATCTGCATTTGCTGACATTTCAATGAAAGATATACTGACCATCAAAACTGAGAAGATTTCTTTAAGCAGCCAATTTTTGTTGAAGTGTTCACTGCACCCACTGTTGATTCTTAGAAGACTGAGCAGGAGGTCCATGCATTTAATAAATTTCTCTTTTTAAAATTCCCTCCTTGCAAAACAGGCAAACATATTCCTGCTATTTGAGTGGAAGATAAACTTTAACCAGGTCTGTGAAACCAGGTTCTTCCCTGTTCTATGATAGCTCAGGAATTTCCCCATGCCAGGGTGCTATTGAACTCTCTCTACCAGCTGATTCTTTGGTTGCGCACATGGAGTGAATGAAGATCTTCAGTCTCCTGGTCTAGCTATCTCAGGCATGCAGGGCTCAGGTGCAGGCAGAATCCCATCTTCAGATTCCTCTTTCACTTGGCTTATATAACTGTCTTGGGCTAGAATCACATTGAAAAGAAATACTAAGTAAGCAATAATACCATCTTCCAAATATTAAATAATACACATTTTCTTCCAATGTGAATGGGAAAATTTAAATTTATTTTGTGGATACAATTACATATTTAGGACTTGCAAATAAAAATAGGAAGTGCTGGAATTACTCAGCAGGTCAGGCAGCATCTGCAGTGAGAAAAGCAAGAGTTAAATGTTTCAAGTCAATTACACTTCTGATTGTTAATTCTGCTTCTCTCTGCAGATTCTGCCTGATTGGCAGAGTATTTTCAGCATTTCCTGCTGAATTCTATCACGATACTATAGGAAGAATGTGATTAGGCTAGAGTGGGCATAGAGAGATTCACAAGGATGTTGCCAGGACTGGAGGGCTTGAGTTGAGGAGAGACTGCATAGGCTGACACTGTTTTCCCTGGAGCAAATGAAGTTTATAAAATCATGAGGGGCATAGATAAGGTGGATGGTCACGCTTTTTCCCCCAGCGTAAGGGAGACTAAAACTAGAGGGCATAGGTTTAAGGTGCAAGAGGAAAGATTTAAAGGGGACCTGAGGGACAAGTTTTTCCACACAGAGGGAGGTGGGTATATGTACCAAGCAGCCAGAGGAAGTGGTAGAGGCAGGTACAATTACAACACTTGAAGGACATTTGCACAGATACATGAATAGAAAAGGTTTATGGGCCAAATGCAGGCAAATAGGACCAACTCAGGAAGGCACCTTGGTTGGCATTGACAAGTTAGGCCAAAGGGCCTGTTTCCATGCTGTATAACTCTCTGACTCTAAATTAAGTCAACAGTGGTTATTAGGAAATACAGAATGAACATCTTTCTAAAAAAAAACAAGAAGGGTAGAATGGGAGGTGAAAGAAAAAAATGTTAACAGACTTCTAAGGAAGAATGAGGTAGGCAATTTCTTTCATATCAAGTTTATAGTTATTAGAATTGCATCAAAAGGGAATAGTATGATTAGATGAGTTTTGTAGATTTAAGATCCCTTACCCATCAAAACTTATTATAAATTTTGCTCCTAAATGGCCCTACTTCTGTTCTGTATTTCTAAATAATGGACACATTGTGGGATCAACAGAGTGAAGTTACTAAACTACATTATTGTAGAAAATTTACAGATAATTAATAACTTTTACTAAATGAATGTACTGCACCAAATAACACTATGGACAAAACTGTTGAATGCATTTCATTATGGGCAAGTGCAATGCATACATTTGCTATTTGGATAGCTCCTGTGGCACTAATATCATGCACATATGGATCAAATAAAAAACAAAATTTACAAGGTTTGCTTCATTAATATTATAACTAGACTGGAGGATGCAGTTTTATGATTCAGCACATAACAAAGAGCACTATACTCAGACGTTGCATGCTTAGGATAGATCTTTGATGTACAGTTTTGCAAACTCACAAATTGTAAAGGATTAAGACCTCGTGGAAAGTATTGAAGTGGCAATCAAAATAATTATACAGGTATCAGGTTGGGATGACTTAGGAAAAGATCAGACGATATGATACGGGTTGTAAAATGAAGAGGATTCAATATCTTACAGGAAGAACTTTTAGTAGTAGCTATTTTGGCAGAAAAATCAACATATGTAGAATTTTAGAATAAAAAGGTTCTTGACAAAGTTCCTGTGTGGAAATAACATTTGCAGTTACACAAAGAAAGTTTAGCACTTGGCTAGATATAGACTAGATAACACTTAGATTTTTATATTGTAGGTATTCAATTTAATGCTTGTTTGGCAGGATATCCATCACCGGATTGATAAGCCTGACAATTTGTTATCCATCCTTCTCATATGTTGCTGCTACAATCCAAGGACAACTTAGAGAAACATTTCAGAAATGTGAAGTAAAATTTGGGAGAATCACACCAAATTATGAATTCATTAAATCTAGACCATCTCAAAGCACCAAGTTCCATTAACAAAGGCAATTAAACTTACTGACTGTAGGTGGTGATGAGGCTTCCATGATTTGTACAGGAATGGTCTGCCCAGATCCAAGCAAGATCTGGTGAACTCCTCCATCAAGGCCAGTGTCTCCACTGATTGATGCTCCTACTGTTACCAGCTGTCCCATGCTGACCATATTCTGTTCGGATCCTGCCACACCCACCAAGGCTGAAGCTGCAGAGTCACACTCTGACAGTGAACTGCTAAGCTGCAAGAAGTGAGCTTGGCCAAAAACCTGCTGTTGTGCAGTGGGACTGCTGGAATCCAGCACTGTGGAAGAGCTACTGATGCCAGGTTGATGGGAATTCAATGTAACAACTGCTGTGGCTGTGTCAGAAGCAGCAAAAGCTGGCTGTAATTGTAAACCCTTAAAAGAAAGAAAATGTGCAACAGTAAACAACAATAGCGCCAATGGTTTGAAAGTTGTTCGACTTTACGCATCAAACAGAAATTGCCAAGGAAAGAACAATCACCCAAACTCTTGAATCGGGTTGCAATGGACTGAGTGAAGCAATTACAAGGTCTGTTTTAATGTGATTGCAATGCACATAAATGGTTTCAAAATTCCTAATCTATTATGCAAATTCCTTTCTGTACATACCATCTTTCTGGACACACACAAAGCCAGTAACAACTTACATTTATAGGTAAAACATCCCAGGGCATTTTGTGAGAATATAACTGGACAAAATGCCAATACCAAGAAAAACAACTAAATGCTTTAGTTAAAACCTTTCCGTTTGACAATGTATTTAAAAAGGACAGGCAGAGAGAGAGGACTGTGAAGGGAATTCCAGGCTCGATGGCAAAGGACTCTTTGCAATGGTGGAGTTAGGAAATGAGGAATGCACAAGTGGCCACATTTGAAAGAACACAAGAAATGCTGAAAATTTTAAAGGGAGGAAGAGGTTACAATAGTAGGAAGGGATAAGTAGAGAAATGATTTGGACACAAGAATGAGAACTTAAAAAATGATGGATGGGTTGACTCAAATCACGTCAACCAGCAAATATGGGGTAATGCATCAAAGGACTTCATGCTGGCCCTGATCATAGGCAGCAGAGATCTGATCAAGGTCAAGTTTGTGGTAAGTTGATGCTGGGAGTTCCAATCAAGAAAGAATTAGATTAGTCTGGAGGTAACAGAGTTTCTGAAGCAGATGGACTCAAGTATCAGGTGCTAATAAGCAAGTTTTGAAACCAAGCTGAAAAGCCAGACCTTTCCAGTTGGGGGAAAAAAATTGCAACACAAATCAACATCTCATTGAAAAGTAGGTTTATGTTTCCTCTAGCAGAACATATCAATCTGACCTGTAATTGTGCAAAAAGCTTTGGTTGCAATGAGGAGATTGAAGGAGGAATCTGTGTTGCCTCTGGAGACAGTGTATCTGCAAGCTGGGCTGACTCCACCTTTGTGATAATTGAATCAGCTGTAGTACTCTCTGTGGATTAACAACATCCATATAAAAGATGTATAATAGCTTTACCATTTTAATATAATTATTTTATCTGCAATTTTCATTGAAATTACCTGAATTCTGTCATGCAACATCATCCAGCAGTAGAGTAAGACAACACAATTTGGTATACAAATACCAATGAATCCCCTCAAAACATTGTAGGAAGTTACAAAAGTCACTGCCCCTCATCATCACCATGGGGTATTGTAAAAAATACAATGCTGTGGAACTGAATGAAGTGAAGCAGGACATTGCTAAGGGGTACTTGTGTAACCAACAGCACTCAATTGAAATATAATGAACTGAAATACGAGCATTCTGCAATAACACAACAGGAGAAAATCTCATTTAGCTTTAAAAAGAATGGCAATCCATTGCCATGTATTTTGTGTATATTTTCCTATAATGAAGTTCTGCTTTAACATATTTTAGGATGCAGAGACCATTTAATGTAGTACCTAAAGAAATGTATTATCTTCTCCCTCAGTAAGCCTAGATTGTATGGTTGACTGTCTGGTATGAAACTTAAAATCACGACATTCTAATCAGTGGCACGATTACTACCGTTCTTCAATGGATAACTTTACAATACTCCTACATCTAAATCAAGACCATAAAGTTGCCACAATCACTTCCTGCTGCACAACATAATTATAGATTGGAGATAAAAATGATAAATTAAATTTGTACCAGCACTTACCATCCCCAGGTGCAGATGCAAGTGTGACTGTCACTGTCTCTGTGTGAAGACTCCCATTGGAAGCTGTCCATTGCAGCTGGAAAAATAATCTTTATCATTAAATAGAAACAAATTTGAGAACCACAGAAGTCAGTGACCCAGCCACCATTACACATGCACTGGGTGGCTAAACACTTAAAAGATATCATAATCCAGTGTTAAGAAGGGTACAGTCACAGATATACAGAACAGATATGGGCCCTTTGGCCTATCTGGTCCATGCCAACCAAGATTCCCCTCTAAGATAGTCCCATTTGGTCACGTTTGGCCCATATCCCTCTAAACTGTTCCTATCCATTCTCCCCAATATCTTAGCCAAAATTTATCCTCTTTATCAATGTCAATAAAACATTAACTGACCACTATTTCAATGCTTTATCTAGGACCTTGCTATGCACAAATTAATTTAAAATCTTTTGTTTTCCTTCTGGAAGCAATTGGCTTGCCCCAGGCATGTTGCTTTAAGGTATCAGCTAACATAAGACTGTGAACATTGGATACCCAGATTATTAAACTTTATTGTACCACTCATCCACAGTCGTGAAATGTTTTGGTTACCTTGTTATAGGAAAGATATCATTAAACTAAAAATAATGCAGAGATTTACAAGGATGCTGCCAGGACTCAAGGGCCTGAATTATAGGGAGAGGTTGGGCAGGCTGGGATTTTATTCCTTGGAGTGTAGAAGATTGAGGAGTGCCCTAATAGAGGTGTATAAAATCAACAGGGGCATAGATAGGGTGGACTTGCATTGTCTTTTTTGTCAGGGAAGAGGAACTAAAAATTAGAGGCCATTGGTTTAAGATGAGAGGTGAAAGATTTAAAAGGGACCCGAGTGGGAAATTCTTCACACACAGGATGGTGCTGCCATAGAAAGTGGTTGAGACAGGTACAACAACAACATTCAAAAGACATTTGCTAAGTACATGGATAGGAGGGTTTTAAAGGAATATGGGCCAAACATGGGCAAATGGGACTAGCTTGGTGGGCTGCTTCCATGCTGTATTACTCTATGACACTTCTTTACACTGTTTTTGATTAAAAGCTTAGAACTGTGTCTTTTGTTGTTTGTTTATGGCCTGATACATAGAAATTGTATTGCAATTAGTTAGAATATGATTATACAGTCAAGTACAAACACCTTGCACTGTAAGATCCCACAAACATCAAAGTTAGTCTGTCTTTTGCTTGAAGAGTGTTGACTCAATCAAATAAAGAACAATTGCTCTTCTTAAAGTAGCAACATATGAGATTTACAATCTACCTGATCCACCAGAAAAGACAGATAAATATGACATCAGTTTAAAAGCTAGAAAATTCATGACTTTATTGCAGATGTCACTGAGAATCACACTAACTAATTAACAAACAACGAAACCTTTGGCTTCTTCTATAGAGCTATTCACAACTTGCTGGATACAGTTACAAGGACCAAGATCACAAAAGAATGTGTGTTTTTCAACAAGAAAGATAATGATTGGGGCTTCCTTCATTTGCAGATATTCTGATCACATTTGTAGGCTATGCTGATGTATTTAAATATTTATTAATAAAGCCTTTCCACTCTGCAATGAATGTTGGATTTTGTGCCTTATGGCTACTGTGGTCCCCTGGGATCAAAGAGGTTGTTCTTAGAACTTCTCATTTCCCCAAAATTTGCCTATCCCATGTGAATGTTTAGATGCTGGTAGGCGGGAAAATGGAAAGTTACAAAGCTTAATCACAATATAATTGAGCAAGGCAGATTAGTTATTGACTTTCTTCAATGTTTTAAGCTGCGTAAGGGCACAGTTTTTAGAAACAAGAAAATGGGAAAATGTTAGTCACAGAAACTGTACAAAACTCGTTCTTTGGTAGTAGTAATGGTACTTGTATCTAAGAAATCTCTGTTAACTTCACTGCTTGGTCAAAGTCATGAATATGAGACTAAATATTGTGTTTTAAGGGGAATGTAGAGAAAATACTGAGTCTCATCTGCACCTTTAATATTCTTATGGCCATCTCCCATTCATTATAAACTTTAGCTCATCGAAAAGAGCTGCCCATATCCTAACTCAGCATCCAACATCTGTGTGTTAAATGACCTGTGTGATTCACAGTCTGGCAATTACTCAGTTTTTAAAACTTGCCGTATTCAAAACTCTCATGGCCTTCTGTAACCTCCTCTAGCTTTACCACCTTCTGAGATTTCTGAACTCTTCCAGTTCTGGTTTGTTGCACAAGAACAACTTTCCTTAACTCTACAGCAAAGGCCACGTATTCAGTTACCTAGGCCCAAGCTCTGAAATTTCTCAATTTATGTAACAATCTTTTAAGTATTTTTTTTAAAACCTACTTCTCCTCCAAGCTTTATATGTTCCATGTGGTCTGGCTGAGAATAAAAATGTATCTGAAAACCCTTGTGAACAACCTTGGAGCTTTTTTTTTAATTACTTTAATAGCATGGGGAATTGTCATTGTTGCACCTGACAGATGACTATTAAGATTGGATGCCCACCACATGTTAAAAGGCATGTTGAGAACCTAGGAGGCAAGGTGTCCCTAGAGAAGAACACCAAACCTATTACTTCAGTATTGGATGCATCCCACATGTGAGTGAACAAAGTTTTGGTAGGCATATTCACAAGGTCCAATAGTGGATTCTAGCTCATCCATGTTACGTATATGGACCCCTACCTGTGAAGTAATCCTTGTACTCTGCTCATCAAAATGCATAAACTGAGCTGGCATTCCATCTGAAGACTTGCAACAAGACCTGAGGACCTTATGGGAACAGTATTTTTTTTCCCCTATTTCCGGCTCCCCACAACAAAGACAAGGCCATCCTACTTCAGGTACAAAAAAAAACTGTCCTTGGTTATTTTCATTGGCTGACTAGCTACAATTTGTAACTAAAAAGATTTTCCAAAACAGGCATACATTTTACCAATAAAATCAAATGTAAATATAAAGATGGTGAAAATATGAACCTGAAAGAGCACTAAATGGGCCTTTTTAAACTCTAATCTACAGCCACTGATATTTGTTAAGTTTCACCCATTAATCAACACACTAAATTCCTTGCAAGAATATGTCCATTAAATTTTGCCTAAACATTCTTCATGTCTGAACCATGACAGTATGTTGTAGTGGCCCTTGACCATACAGAACACACAAATGATCATGTTTTCACCTAATGCTCACATGCAGAGATTAATAAACAACAGTTAGAAGCAGAAGCTGGAACTCCAATTTATTCTCACTCTGCTTAGCTCATCAGCACCAAGGTCAACTGAAGGACCTCAATTTCTCTCCAACCAACTTCAACTAATAAATAAATGGTGAATAATGTGTGTACTTCTCACCTGTAATGGCTGTTTCCACTCGTTTTTAAGTAAATAATGGTTATAGGTCAGTGTTTGGGTCAGATATATCTACTTGAATTTAAGAGAAAAAAATGTTCTATACTATCTTAATCATATTCCATCCAAGTACTCTTGAGTCAGTCTGATCTTAAATAAGACTAGTTTTATTTTAATTTGAAAATAAAAGCACTTCACAACAGAAGTCTAAACTGTTGACTGAACTTTCTATGGGGGCAGAGACGAGTAAGAAATAGGTCAGTGCCATTTCTATTTACTACTCCGCACGATGCAGCCTGTGTTAACAATGTCTTAGGGACTCAGACAAACTGGGTATTGTTCAGGGATTTAGTCAATTAGAGCCATGTCAAGCGAAGATGGTTGAACTTGTGTGGAGTCTAGGCCCAACATTGAAGTACCTGAATGAGATGGATTTAGGGTCTGCGAGAAAAGAATTTAGCATCACTTGAGGCCAGTGTTCCAC
>JARFYF010000001.1:60648136-60658167 GCA_030265395.1 Rhina ancylostomus
TTTTCCTTCTTTGTCTGCTTCAACATATCACCCACCTGCCTCTGTCTCCCAACTCCATCCCTCCCCCTCGAATTGTCTGTCATCCTTCACCCCTCCTCTGTCCACATATCACCCACTGGCCCTGCCTCACCCTTCTCCTCTTTATACTATCTTCCCTCTCCACTCTAATCCTGATGCAAGGTCTTAACTCTATTTTCTTCCCCACTTCCCCCCCCCACCACTCCTGCCTGATGCTGCTCAACACACTGAGTTCCTCCAGCAGTTTGTTTTTTGCTGATTAAAAGCACATGATTTGTTTTTAAGAAAATGATAGAAAAGCATTGGGGAGGATCTGACTACCTTTTCAAGAAAACTTATTCCCTAACATCTGATCCAACAGATAATTTCCCCTCCTGCATCATCACAAAATTCATGAAATGCTCTGATCTTTTTGCCAATAGATCATAGCAACAAGACCCCAAGCACTAACAAGAGCATTAAATATATTGAACAGGTGGGGGGGGGGTGATTCTTTCAAATGATTCGCAATAGATCACTGATCTTCATTTTTTATCTGTTGTAAACTGGAACTATTTTTAAAAATTGCTTGCATATTTGTTTTGATCTTCATTTTCAAATTATTTTAAAATACTATATTATCAAGCCATTGTGTGCCCAGCCACCAAAACAACAGTGTATTTCTGAATGTATTTAGACTCTCTTCAAGTAGTTTCTTTGCAAAAGATATTAAAAGGTTTCAATGTTAACTTAAAAATGTATCCATTGATCAGGCAGAGTAAGATATTTTTCCTAGCTAACCCACAGATACATACTATCATAAAATTTATTGGGAGGAAGTAAACAGCTTTCAGTTACAATTTAATAACCTAGACAAATGGGAAAACAGCTTCAATGGAAGGAACATGAAGTAACAAATTAATCATCAACACTGACAGCTCCAATCAGAAAAAAAAAGTAGGGTAGGACTCAAAACTGAAGGAAGGTTAGGTTGGTTGGCAGACCAACAGCTCCACAACCTCAGAATCAATTGGAAGCAATTCAGAATGATATATCATTGGGTAAATGTTTCTGCAAGAGGTATGCATACCTGAAGCATCTTTTCATTGAAAAGAAAACATGTTATTCAGCAATGAGATAATCATCCGAGGCATTGCCAAAAAAAAGGTAGCCATATAGGAATTACAAATATTTTGCTAAGGGAGCTAAACTGTAATTTGTTACTGTATTTTAGATGGATTATCTTGTACATGCTTTCAATTGTTCACAATTTCTGTCCAATCACCATATAGAGTGCCAAAGGTGATCCCAAGGTCTAGATGCTTGGAATCAAATCAAACATTTAAGATCAATATCCCAATACAATCATGGAGTCAATTATTCTGAGTCCGTATCTTCAGATAAAGAGAAAGTCACTTCACTTTAGATGCTCTTTCCAGGTGATTTTTCTCCCAATCCATGTGATTTTTCTCCCCTTCCTCTTGGACTCAAGGCACAGTTCATTAAGTAACCTCATGTACCTCAGTGAAAAGCAGATGTAATTGTAATGCAGCTATTGAAACCAGTGAGTGAAACTGATGAGCAGCTACAAAGCTGGGTTTAACTGAGGCACTGATCAAGTTTTGCATAAGCAAACTATAAATCAAGGCAGTACAAAAAAAAGGGACTAGAATCAAAACACAAAATGTCGAGCATGCACTAAGTTGCCCACTTTACTTTGCGACCTGGAAACCTAGTTTGAAGTATTATTAAAACCTTGGGCTCTAAATTTTAAAAATCTAACATCTGATTTTTCAGAATCCAAAAAGTTACTACAATACAAAGAGTAACTTTTGTCTAACCCATGTATATTTCTAAATGTCCTCAACAAATTCTGGAATTTTCTAATAATTGTGGCCTATGATTTCATCATCACTTTGTGGGTAAGGATGCACATTCTTGGTTCTTCATCACTATGCTTAAATACATGCTCCGATATATGCAAATATTTTAGCAGATAATAAAAGGGGTACAATTATAGGGTAATCATCACTGTTTGGTACTTTTGCCTTTCAAGTGGGGTCCAGAACTGAGCATCAATGATGTTTTTGATGGGACAAAGGGAAACATACACTGAAAATAATCTGAATTATTTTTTATCATGCTGTGCTGTTTGTTACTAACCATACGTGCATTTGTGTCGCCCAGTGATTGAAGTTCGTACTGGATAGGATGCCCATTCTGATCCATCAGCTGGAACTGCTCAGCAGATACTGTCTGTGGTTGCTGAGACACTTGTACCGTAGGATTCTGAGAAGCACCCGAGTCATCTGTAATATGTACCGTGATAGGAATGACAGTGATTGGATCGCTCCTTCCAAATGCAGAATCTCCATCATCTATCCAAGCCAATTGCTTTGAAATGTAAAAAAAGACAAGACTGAGTTTAGTAATTTTTGTACTTGAACAGTAGCAAAAGTGAATTGTTACCCTTCTAATGTTGAACCACCTTTAACAAACTTGCTGAGGGAACCTTTCCAAATAAAAGGGTATTTACTGTAACGGGACAAAGTGACAAGACACCAAGGTGGCGAGACAACAATTTCAATTCTATCATTAGAGTAGCATTAAGCAATGGCAGAGTAAAAATGTGGATGTCACCGTCACCATCACCATTCCCAGAAACCTCAACACAGTCACATATAGAGCAACAAAGGTTTTGCCAGTAAATGCTGACAGTAACACAGCATCAAACAAATCAGGTTCATTTGACAATGGTAAATGCAATATCTGTCAAGAAGTTCTGCTGCAGGACTTCTCATTGAATCCAGCAACAAAGCTCATTTTTATTGCAAACACCCAGCATTTTAGCTGTGGAAAATTGGTTCTATGCTCGTGTAGGATTAGATATTCATCATTGATTTCAACTGGAACTGTAGAGCTGTGGAGAAAAAAGGCAAGTTCCTGAATCTAAAAACAAATCAATTATTTATGCTTTCATGCATATTCAGCTTTTTTTTAAATCTGAGGGAGAGACTTTTAAAATCCCTTACAGATTTGATAATAAAGCTGGGTCAGCATTTCACCTGTTGTCAAAACTTTACAGATTTCAGGAGCAGGGTTTCTTTTGCACAGTTAACTCTTAGGCTTTGCCACTGGAGTCAGAGATGCTTCTAGTTAGGAAGGTTAAGCCCTCCTCATCCGAACCAGGCAAGTTTGGATGTGGCGTGATTGTAAGTAGCAACTGCAGGCTGCAAGAAATATCTGACCCAAAATTTACATCATGTTCGATTGAGCATTTTACATCCTCAATGTTGAGCACTGAGCTCAATTCACATTGAGCATCCTCAATGTTCTCCAGAATCAAAGTATGAGGAAAGTTCTGTAACCAGAATCATTAACAGTTCACACAAGCTGACTGACCTGCTACATGCTTCTGGTACATTTTGCTTTTCTCTCAGTTATCTTACCTGGAAAACTTGTCGCTCTGCCTCAGAATCCTCAGTTATGTCAGAATCAGATCCCAATAATGTAGTGCCCTTCTCAATACTGATTTCATCCTGGCTGACATCTTCTTCCATCTCAGAAATAACCACTGAAACAGAAAGTGAAAACTACAATGGCCAAGTAATAAAATAATTTAAAAAATCATCTGTAAGAATATTTAGCAATACAAAGCAGCAAACAAAAGGTAAATTGAAGTTCGTAAGAAAAGTTTGCAGGGTGAAGCTAAAATGTACAAAAGATAGGAATTCTGCAGAAACTCAGACTATAGAAGGTAGTACAAACAATAATTCAGAACACAAAGTTGAGAAGAGGAAGACCTATTGTTGTGCATAATGGATAAATGGTAGACGTATTGACTTCCTAGTATATACTGATGCAAATTACAGTAATATTCAGAAAAACTTACAGCCAGAGTACAGTCATGAAAATCTATTAATCAATTTTTCATGAAAAGCTGCAATAAGATTGCATAGTTTAGCTGCAATATTCCATTACTTTGGAATATCCTGCTCATATTCACCGTCAAGGCTCATATAGGCATGATTACTTGGGAAAAGTACTGGTGGATGTTGATGTCCGTAAAAGGACAATTTTCAATTTCCCAATACAATTTGACATCTTAGAAACTGACATTTTTCCTGGATCCCTTCTGCTCAAGCCACATGCCATAAAGTACTTGAAAGATCGTTAAAATGTGTTGATGAATGATCTTGATGCAAGTGCAAGAGAAAAAGGTATATTTGAAAGTGATTTGGATTAGTTTGTATAAACATGAGATAGCATACACCTGAACAGAATACACACAAAATTTATCTTTGTGAATAGGAAGGACTGCATATTTTGGTTTACTAAGAGATTTCTGGACAGTCCAAGATGGCATGAAAGGAAAATGGTGTGAAAGAAATAAAGAGTCTCAATAAAATTCTTTGCTCAAGCTTTTGTATGTTATAATTAAACACTTCTTCATTATACATGTTTACTGAAAATTAAAAAAGGCAGATGCTGGAAGTCTAAAACATAAACAGAAAATGCCGTAACTACTCAGTAGGTTGGGCTAAAGCAAAACAGTCGATGCTTCAAGTTGCAGATGGGTATGATGAAGGGTCTCCAATCTGAAACTGACGCAGCCTGACCTACTGACTATTTCCAGCATTTTCTCTTTTTGTTGTACATGTTCATTGTACCAAAGTGAATTTTCTTCTATTTACTTACACTAAAATCCATCCACTATTCGTTAGCCAATCCACTTAATTGTCCAAATTCCTTTCACAATCTTGAATCTTCTTTGCATTGGTTTGCTGGTAGGATTAACAAAATCTTACATTATAACAAGTACCCTCCTCTCATTTACAAATTAGGCAACAGAATTCACGACATTCTGTTCAAACATTTTCCAACTTCTGTTCTCTACTCCTTGGTGAATATTCAGTTATACAATTTACTATTAATCCTATTCATGAATAACATCAATGTAGAATCAGCAATTTATTTCCAAGCAAGATAATTATAAAATCTTATTTTAAATTGATATTGCATCTACCTTGTGTTTGTCACAAGGAAATGATTGCAAATGCCACAGGTCAAGTTCAAAGCACGCTTTCAAACATGTCACAGAGACTTCTTTCAAAGACAGCATATGGAAGAACCAGCTCTCCAAATTAATTGTATTGCAATTTACTTTCTCATAATCATCTAGTAAATCACAATGCATTATATTTGTCCGGTTCCAACAATATTCGACATTTTTAAAAACCAGTGAGCTGTAAAATGATCATTTTAGAATCAAGAGAGTCAGAGAGAGATACAGCAGGGAAAAATGCCCCTCAGCCCGTCATCTTACACTGACCATAAACCACTCATTTACACTAATGCTACATTAATCCCCGTTTGTTTTATTCCTCCCACATTCTCATCCTTCCCAGGTCCTAACACTCACCCAACACACTCAGGCCAATTTACAGTAGCCAAGTAACCAATTAGCCTATACGTTTTTGGGATGTGGTAGAAAACTAGAGTACCCAGAGAAAATCCACATGGCCACAGGGAAATTGTGTAAACTCCAAATACGATTGAACTCCAGACTCTGGTGCTGTGAGGCAGCAGCTCTCCTAACGCCCTGTGAACAAGGTATGTATGAATCATGATTCAGAATCAGAGTGTGGTGTAAATAAAATTTATTCTAAGGTAATTGATGTAGGAGTAATGTTGCAGTCTTCAGTTAAACTATTTGAAACTAATCTCAGTGCCTGATCTCTGTTACCGCCATACTTCAGTGTATCAATTGCACCAAAAACAGGGAAAACCTGCATACCTGTACCAAACCAACTGACATCATTTAAATAACATGAAATTAAACAAAAGCAAACACTGTGGATGCTGGAATTCCAAATGAAAATAGAAAATGCTGTAAATCAATCAGTCTAAAAATGCAAGAAGCAAAGTTCACATTTCAAGTTCAGAGGTTCAGAATGCAGGTTTGGTGCAAAGTGAAGAGAGCTGTGCATTTGGAGGGGGTGAGGTTGGAGCTGGCCAGGGGAATGGAGAAGTCAAGGCAGTTGATGTCACGGCAGCAGCTGGAGATGAAAAGGTCTAGGGAGGGTAAAAGGCCTGAAGGGGGTGTCCAAGAGGAAGGGGAGCGCTGGAGACATGAGAAGGGGTCATTCCATGGGGTGTGCGGACTAGATTGCAATTGTTTGTTGCTCACATTTCAAATTGACTTTTGATGAGATCATGCGCAACAAAGTGGTTAACATGTGCAACTCTGTACATCTCACTGTAGGTGGTGTGCTGCTCTTCCTAAAGCAAGCAAGATGTTCTATCATAGCAATCCTTTAACGTTCTGCAGACTCATACAATTAAAATGATTTCAACTTGAATAACAAATTACCAATGTAACAAACCCCACAAACAACATTCCATTCATAACAAACATATCTGCTAAAAAATGCAGACACTAATTGAATAAAGTGCTGTCTTTATTGTTGTAAAGCATTTTTATTTTCCATCTAAGTAATTTGTGCTTTTCACAAATGGAATTAAATACTACAGTCAAATACTTTGTATGCAACATTTTTGCACAAACTGTTCTGGTGCTATTTAGCCACTAGCTCATGAAATACAGAAGAGTAAAGTGCGAGCTACAGCAAGCAACTAGGAAGGCAAAACATTTGCCTTTATTGCAAAGGAGTTGAAGTTCAAAGCTAAGTAACCTTGATCCAGTTATGCAAGATATAGGTGAAACTACATAGTTTTAGTCTACCTTGAGGATATACCCATCTTGCAGTCAGTGCAGCCCACATCCTAGTACACAGGGTTTGCTCATGAGAAAATATAAAGATTGGTTAATATTCCAAGGAGTTTAGAAAAATGGGAAATCTCACTGAGGTATATAGATTTTGAGAGGAATTGGCATGGCAGCTGCCAAGAAACTCTACCCTCAGCTTGCCACAGGTCAGTTTAGGGTGGAGGCCAGGAGTACAGTGTCCTCACTCAGCAAGGTGTAAATCTTCAGAATTCTCTACCTGGAGGGTTACAGATCTTCAAATACTGAGTATGTTCAAGGCTGAGGATCACAATATTTTTGAATGGAAGTAATATAATAGAATGAAGGAATATTCCTGATAGCTATTAATTTGGTAGATCTAGCTAGGCTTTGGTACTTCTATATCTGAGGTAAGGAAGGGGAAATTTTCCAAAAGTTCTGGTCTAGAAGGGATATCCATTAACATGGCAAAACATTCAAAAGAATGTTCTACAAAAATGGAGAATAAAGGAAAGAGGAACAGAAAGTTGTTCTGACATTGTAGAGTCTTAACTACAATATGCATTCCTTCATTGTCCAACATTGCCATCATCTGGCTGAAAAACAATACAAAAGATCTTTAAACTTTTCCTTAAAAGATTCATAAGGAAATCGTATTTTTAAAAGGAACTGATTCCACCTCTGCTTCCTACCAATACTCCAAGTCCATTACTTTGCTTGTAACAACAATCTTTCCCTGCAAAAAAAAACTGATTTGAAAATTACAGTACAAGTACACTTTTAACTTCTACCAATTAGAAGTCCTTCATACTCTATGTAATGATAACTGACGTCTGCTTTGCCCTATATAACAAAATTTGTTTGGAGCAAGAAACAGAATTAGGAAAGGACTGCTATACTGCAGCTCAGAAAAAGAATAAGTGGGTAAAAGGATATTTCTTTAAAGGCCTACAAACCATGTTTAGTTACAGCTTTTGATACAAACCTATGGCAAGTAATTTATTACATTAAGTGCTTTATATGCCTCATTCTATTTCTTTGATGTCAATGTACTATTCTGGTCTTGATACAACAAAATCCCAAGTAGTTTTAAAAGTGGTTGTAAGAGACTGACCTCAGCATTTCTCCCGATGTGATGCTGAGAGTGACGATGGAAACAGCATCAGGCAATCTCTCAGCCACAGCACAATTTAGATGTTTTTATGCTACCTATTATCATATCATTATCTATTCTACCAAAGTGCACAAGATTAGCATAGTGCCCCTGATCATTTCCCAGGATGCATGTGGAAAAATGCCATGCAAAGAAGACAACATGGGTAGGAATTTTCCCCAATTAAACTTGCCTATTTGGAATATGGCATTCCTTGGAACTGAAACTATAAAATTACCTTTTCAGTCTCATTATAATTTATTGTAATAACTCAAGGCCACTACCAAAAAAAAACTGAAAGATAATGAGGAAGGATATCCTAGAAGGCTCTTCAAAATGAGCCCTTTCAAATAGAACTTAGTAACAAAAAGGTAATCACTTTGCTGAAGGTCTAACAGTCAGTGGGAGATACAGCTGATATGTAGGGAATTCACAAGAGGTAGAAGAACAATGGGGCTATAGTGGCAGAGAATTTCAACTTCTGCAATATTGTCTTAATGTGAAAAGCCTTATTTCAATATCTGAAAGACAGAATTCTACATTTGGATATGCAAGAATTAACCAAAGATAGTTAGTATAGCTTTATATAATCCTGTCTGACCAATTTAATTGAAATTTTCAAAGGGGTAACAAAGTGTATCAATGAGTGCAAGCAGTTGATGTGCATTTCAATAAGGCCTTTGATAAGGTTCCATATGGAATTTAATTCTGACAAAGAATCAGAGATACAGCACAGAAACGGGATCTTCGGCCCACCGAGTCTACTTTAACCATCAACCGCCCAATTAAATTAATCCTACAGCAATCCCATTTTTGTTATTTTCCCCCCAGCTTCTACTCACCTAGACACCAGTGGCAACGTACATCTCATTAACCCACTAACCAGCACATCTAAGGGGTGTGGGAGGAAACTAGAACATTTAGAGGAAATCCATGTGGTCACAGGGAAAACATGCAAACTCCACTCAGGCTGAGGTCAGCAATGAACCCAGACCTCTGTGCTGCCTCTATATTCTGGGAGGACTAACAAGTACATAAAGAATGAATGGTAGGGTCCTAGAGAGTATTGAGGAAAAGAAGATTTACAACTCCAAGGATCCCTAAAGGTGGCATCATAAATAGAAAAGATAGTTAGGAAAGCATACAGGATGCTTGCCTTCATTAGAGGGGGAATGAATACAACTCCATGGAGTTTATAGTTATAAAATATTGGTTAGACCACAGCTGGAAAACTGTATGCAGTTCTGGTCACCACACTGAAGGAAGGACATAATTATACAGGGGGGGATGCAGAGATTTACCAGACAGGTAATCCCTGGGTTATGTAAATGTTCTGTTCTTGAGAATTATCTGTAAACTGATTTTTCCACAAGTCAGACACATTCATTTTCTATACATACCCATATCACATTGCTTTGCATACACTTCCTATAATTCTTTCATTTCACTGAATATTCACTCTAAGACTACCCATAATTAAACTAATGGAATATCTACTGCATCCAAATATTAATAGGTACAATGAAACATTTTATTACTATATTAAAAATTTATTTTAAAAATTTATAGGAGAATTTAGGTAAAGCCAGATTTCTATAAATGGGGTCTTTTATAACTAGGGGACTGCCTGCATGTTGCCTTTCAGTTATGAGCAGATTGGGTAGGTTAGGTTTGTGTTCCTTCGAATGGAGGAGGCTGAGAGGGAATCTAATTGAGGTATACTAAATTAAGAAGGACATAGGGTAGACAACAAGAAACTGTAGAGGTGTCTAAAACCAGAGAACAAAGGTTTAACATAAGTGGCACATGATTCAGAAGGGAACAAAGGAAGAAATTTTTCACCCAGGTGTTTGGAATGGACTGCCTGAGTAGGTAATGAAGACAGAGACCCTCACAATATTTAAGAGGTATCTAAACAACCCAGGGTCCAGAAATGATAAATGCCAAAGTACAATGGGTGCTGTTAAATAATCACTCTGTTTAAGATTTCACATCACTACGGTTACTAAAAAAAAGTTAGTCATATATCACAGAAACAGGCCCTTCGGCCCAACTGCCCCACACCATCCAACATTCCTATCTAAGCAAGCCCCCGATGCCTGTGTTTAGCACATATCCTTCTAAACTTTTTCT
>JARFYF010000001.1:60688399-60709691 GCA_030265395.1 Rhina ancylostomus
GGAAGTGTTACATCATATGAGAGAGTAGAGGAGGCTTCAAGTGAACATCTCTTTTGTAAACTGCAACTATGACATTTCTGGGCTGGAGTGTCAATTGGAGATTTTTGTGTTCAAGTCTGTGGAGTGAGAACCTGTAAACTCTTGACTCAAAAGCCAGAATACTAACAATTGAACCTGACCTAAAGTTATGATGCTGTGGATATATCAATGCCTTGCCATTACTTGAGCAGATATCAGCAATTTCAGCATAAGTCCCTAGATATTAATGAGCAAGATTTTACAGGGAAGATTGAAATAGTGCCTTTGTCATAACTGAATCTGATTTGACATGTTCTAATTTTTCAATAGTTTTCTACAACTGAATGGCTTGCTAGGCTGCTACAGAGGACAAGTAAAAGTCAACCACATTACTTTGAGTCTGGAGTCACCTATGCACCAAAAATAATGGTAAGCACAACAGTTGTCTTCCTTGAAGAACCAGCTTGGCTATTACAGCCATCCAGTAGCTTCATTGACAGTAAAATCTTATTCCAGATTTTTGAAAACCTAATTTATTCAATTTAATTTTGTCAGCCACCATAGTAGAATTTGAACCTTCAAGGTTCTTCAGTTAAGTAGTTATTAAAAAAATAGTTTTGAACACTTATACATGACTCGGTGTGTTTCTTTTGTTGCTGGTTCATAACACTAGGAATTAATGGTGGTGATGAATTCTTGAAAGTGCGATCCTTCTACTTTGCTTCCTACCCAAGATGATGACTGTGTTGTTCCTTCTGCTGCACCAGCTAAGATCTGTGTTCTTTCTAGTCTTGATGGTTCACACCATACAGGATCATTAGGATTCTGTAGTGCTTCTTTGTGCTTGTAATTCTTTGTACTGTTAACCTCCAAAATCCCCAATTTATGCTTACTTCTTGATGAATGGGCTTTACTTCTCCCTCATGTTCAAAACAACCAGGCTGTCTATTGAAGGAAAATATGGGAGGGACAAGATTGATAGTTGGAAATATGTTATTCATTTCGATCCTGTTAATAGCTTATATTCCCTAGTGCTATTTCAATACTGAAATAGATCTGAAAGAAATACTTGTGTGGCTTAATATCCTTGTAATATCAAAACAAGCAAGAAAGACCATTTTGACATAATACATTTATTTGTTCAGATATGCGTTATTGCTGCTTAAGAGCAAAAGGAAACTGAGTCAAAAGAACTATTAGGAAACCAAAATAAGCAGAGTTGCTATTCAGGTTAATGGAGTGGAGGGTCAACATCTTTTCCCTTTTAATAGTTAGGATAATGGAACACCAGTAAAGCTTCTTTTCAGCTGATGCATCCATTAGATCTGAGCACAAATATTTTACCATTTTACATTAAAAATGTGCCATCTGACTTGAAAATAGTCTTATGGTTAAATTGGTTCTAGAAAATACCAAATATTTCTGGACTATGTCAGACTAATTTCTTTGGAACAGAATAGGATGTGGTGTTGTTAGTGATATTAACAACTTTGCTATGGTTGAAAAGAACACAAAATAAGTGGAAAGTAAAGCAAAGGAACAAACATGCAATTGATGTGTTAGTCACTTAGATGAATGACCCAGCTAACCCTCCTAGTCTTAGGCATGGTGTTGTGAGTCTTATTTAAGTCTTCAGGATATGACAAGATGTTTTAGTCCAGTGATTATTTTTCGGGGTCAAGTCACTAATACATAGATAATATGGCATTCACATTATATACAAAAGATTGAATGACCATGCTGGTATTTTGAGGGGGGAATATTGATCAAAGTGAAAGAAAATCAAGAGAAAATAAATAGAAAGTTTCATCACTAATACATGCATCTCAGTAGCATGTTATCAGAAGAATAGTCCATACCCAAAGGATGTATTTTGGAACAGATTTATAACACACTGACAAAGTCTTATCAGAGTATAATTATATGGTTTTGAGTTGTTCAATCTGAGGGTGCTAAGATTGAACTACAGAATTATTGAGAAAGATATCAATTTACTCTCTGGTTTGCTCTAAGAAGGTAACTATGGCACAATTCTAAGAGTGGATCTCAGCTGTAGAGAGTTGTTCTGACTTTGGTGTAGTGTGACACGAATACAACTAAGTTTTGGAATTAGACCCAGCCTTTTGTTTTCTCTATTCCTTGAAATGTGTGCCGTTGGTATTATGACATAAGTTTGTCTGCACTTACTTTTATTTTGGGAAATCCTGCATTTCCCCACTTCAGACACATAACCTCCTGGTTTTTATAAATATCCTGGTAACTTTCAATGTCTTCAAAGGTGTCCTTGAGTTGGGAAAGAATACCTACAGCAATGGAAGACTACAGTGATGGGAGCCATAGCTTTTTAATATTCTAGTTATTAGTTAATTAATTAGCTAAGTTTGAGTTCCATTCTTGAATGGTGTCCTCTACCTTCACATTGGCCACATAAAATAAGTGTTCTGCCCTAGGGATTAGTTTCTCTGGCTAAAAAGAACATAATTTTTGCAGGCTTTGCTGATGTTTTTTAACTATACTTTTGCTTGCAAATTACAATTAAGCTTCTGTGGATAAAAATAATTTTTCTGGATCCCATAAAGCTTTACAGTTTGGATGAGGAAGACAAGTTGATGACTGACATAAAATTACAGGTGTGGTAACATTTGGCACAGAATGTCGAACCTGCGATGAGTAACTGCACTTGCCAACTTTTCCTAGATTTCACTGGAATCTTCAGGAATTAAAGATTCTTTAAGGTATTACTGCCAAAAACCTTGGAGAAAAATCAAGGAGCATCGAAATGTATAGTTTCATTTTTGTTTATTGGCTGCAGCCACATCAGAAAAATATCTTTAAGAAGTGTGACTTAACATGTGACAAAACCTCTAGGAAGACACCAAAACAGAACTGCCAACTTAATCAGAGATGGAAGACCTGCCAGTTAAGTTCCCGATGTTCCTAAGTGGGTGAGTCTTATTTTTGTACTTCCCCCCCCCTTAACTCTGCCTTTTAATCTATCGTGGTCTACAGTTGCAATGGTTTCCATTGCTTTCACCCATCATAATTTGTCTGCAACTGGTAAGACGTTGAAATTTTAACCGGTAAAAGATGTTGAAATTTTAAGCCTAAGTTATGTTGAAAGGAAATCAATTTTCTGCAAACATTAATGCTGGCTTAAAAACCACTGTGCTTAAAATCAGGCCTACACACAACACAGGCCACACCTTCAATCAAATTGATAAGCCTGGGGAGTTTTCACTGATTGGGGTACTTTGCAGAAAATCTTAAAATTAAACATTTTAAGTGAATGGGTAGTCATGAGCACACTTAAGAAACAATTATAATGTTACAAAAAAACTGACTTGTGAACATCACTGAAAGTAGTAAATGGTTGTAAGGGCATTTTCTGTGAGGTAAGCACGTTACTCAGATGTTAGACCAAGGATATTAAAAAGGCTTGTTTTTTATATGAACCGTTTTCAGTTCCATTGGTAAAACTATACTAGGTTACCACACTTAAACCAACAACATTTTTTGTTTGATAAAAATAAACAAACTCCAGCCAAAATTGCAAATTACGCAGACTAAAATTATGCAGTTTCCTGAAAGATTTCATTTCACAATTGTGCGAATGAATTTGAATGGAATTTTTAAATTTGCCTATTCATTTACAGGATGTGGGGATTGCTGGTAGGCCCAGAATTTATTGCTCGTCCCTAATTGCTCTTGAGATGCTGGTGGCAAGCCACCTTCTTGAGCGATTGGAGTCCTTCAGATGAAGACACACCATCAGTCCTGACGGAGTCCAGATGGAGTCCTGACGCAGGGTCTCAACCTGAAATGCTGACCATCCCCTCTGCCTCCACGGATGCTGCCTGACCTGCTGAATTCCTCCCGCAGTTTGTTTTTGCTCCAGATTACAGCACCCAAGGTTTCTTGTGTCTCCCTCTTTGTTACTGGGTAGGGAATTACAGAATTTAAACCCAGTGATAATGAACGAATGGAAAAATATTTGCAGATCAGGATGGCTTATGACTTGGAAGAGAACTCGAGGTGGTGGTGTTCCACTGTGTTTGCTGCCCTTGTTTTCCTTGGCGATAGAGGTTGTGTGTTCTGGAGATGCCACTGGAGTAGCCTTGCTGAGTAATTTATGTGAATGGCACTTTGGAAAAGCAGTGCAAATTCAAGTGCAATTTGTACCTGATCATTAGTTGTGCCATGATCTCTTTGTCAGCTTCATCCAGAGGATAGCACTTCTGACAGCAGCTGCATAACAGTATTCCATCTCCAAGACCCACACTATTCCAGGGTCCCACAGAATGAGTTTGCAGAGTTGCACAAAATTATGGGTGGTCATTTTCTGTGGAGTGTCAGGCAAGTACTAATCAGGAGGGAACTTTTTTGCATAGTCGGGGAATTAAGGGTTATGGAGAAAAGGCAGGTAGGTGATTCTGAGTCCATGGCCAGATCAGCCATGATTTTATTGAATAGCGAAGCAGGCTTGATGGGCCAGATGTCCTACTACTGCTCCTATTTCTTATGGATGTTGATCCTAACAGTCTGGCTGGATTTTAACCAGTACCCCATTCAAGCGTGATTGCTGCCTTTTGTATATAAGCCTGGATCATGTAACTTTCTTTGTTGCTTATATTCCAGGGGTCAGACAATCTGAGACAATACCAGAGTGGCATTTTTCATGTGCATTTTGAGTCATTGAGGCATTCAGTGTTGGGAAGCATATTCCCTACATATTCTACCTTAATATCAATATACACAGTTTGTGGAAGTGGCCATCAAGAACAACTATTTCCTTCCCTCCTTCCACTATCCAGCTGAGATACTTACGTCAAGTGTGACACCTTGATGTCTAACTGGCTGACATCAGATAACAAAGGCAGTCAGAAACTCAACCTGTGGCAGTTCTGATCTGCGTGGCTTAGAACTGCATCACATACTTACTGAGCCAGAAGGGAAAATTGATGAACTGTCCTCATCACACTTGCATTGTGTACTTAGACAATTATTCTCATATTACACAAACTATTCACTTAATTATTCCTTTAGTTTTGCACTAATCTCCTAATTTTGCCCCACATTTTTTTTCTTGCTTCCTCTTTCCATTGTCTCAAAAAAGACTTTTGGTTCTTGTTCAATAGTCTTGATTTCAATTTTTAAGTGTTCCTCATGTCCATCTTTTGACCAAAATTATTCCAAGATGAGAGGCTGGTCGGAAGTTATATCCCATCTGTCCTCTCTGTTGGTTTATGGGTGCCTTAGGGAGGGACTCACATCCTGATTTTCCCTCTCAGCTTATGGGTTGGTGCCCAGCAACAGATGGTGCCTTCCTCTGACCAGAAACTACAAAATAGACACACTGCTCAGAGATAAAGAGTAGGCCAGAATTCACACTCAAATAAAATGTAAGAGAATCCATGACAGATGTGCCACTGCACTGCCTTTTACCGTCCATTTTTTGAACATCTACTGGCGGCCAAGAGGAGTCAATGTTTATAACCGTGCCCCTGGAACTGCTCCAGTATTAAGTCTGCTTTCAATTAGAAACACACATCAAATCACTGCACAGTAATATTACAGTCAACAGCTGACAACACTATTTACAGGGTGAACTGAACCCAAAAGATTCAAACACCTCAGAGAATTACTCTGGCTTCAACTGAAAGCTCATGCCATACCTTTAGAGTATCATTTTGGAGGTCCTCACTGGATGAGCTCATTTCTCGTGGATTTTCAGTCCTCATTTTCAGCTCTTCTTCAGATGAAGGGCCTCTGTCACTTATATTGCTGGCCAATTCATCCAACTTCTTCTTCAGTTTTACCTCTTCCAAGTCTGCATCTGTCAAATCAAGTCTAGAAGCCTCGGACCCAGCTGGAGATGACAAGTAATGCCTGTCGTTGTTGTCTGGTGACTACAAAATTAATGAGAATTAAAAAAGACTAAAGCACAGAAGCAGGCAATTTATTCCAACTAGCCTTTTCATAGAATCATACAGCACAGAAACAGGCCCTCCAGCCCAACTTGTCCATGCTGACTATGATGCCTATCCACACTAATCCCATTTTCCTGCATTATGCCTGCATTAGGCCCATGTCTCTCTGTTCCTTTCCCATCATTGTACCTGTGCAAATGCCTTTCAAACATTGTAGTTGTACTTGCCTCTACCACTTCCTCTGGCAGCTTGTTCCAGATAACCACCATCCTCTGACGGAAAAACTTGCCCCTCAGATCTTTAAATTTCACCCCTTTTACCTTAAGCCTATGTACTATAGTTTTAGACTTCTCTCAGCCTAGGAAAAAGACTTTATCTACCCCACTGATGCCCCTTATAATTATATAAACCTCAATAAGGTCACCCTTCAGTTTCCTATGCTCCAGTGAGAATAAGTTCAGCCTATCCAATCTATCCTTATAAGTAAAGCCCTCCATTTCAGGCAACATTCTGGTAAATTTCTAATGCATGTTTTCTAATGCTACCACATCCTTCCTGTAGTGTGGTGATCAGAACTACAATATTCCAAGTACGGCCTGTTGTCCAGCTGCAATATGACATCCCAGCTCTTATAAGGGTTCCAAGGTGATTGGTAGACTGAGCAGGGGTCCTCAGAATCTATTCTCTCCCCTTCTCCTCTTTACCATCTCGTCTCTCCACTCAGTCCTAATGCAGGGTTTCGACCCGAAATGTCAACAGTTCCTTTCCTCCCACAGATGCTGCTCGACCTGCTGAGTTCTTCCAGCAGATTGTATGTTGGACAATGTCATTTGAACCCACCACATATTAGAAGTTAACATACTTCCCACAGCTAACTTAGTTTGAGAAGTCTCATTTTATCCCTTCTCTTTTGCACCACATTCTATCGATGTCAATGGGGTTCATTTCTAAAGATGGAAAGCAGATAAGTTATGTTAATGTGTAGGATATGTTTTACCATTCTTGGAGCATTGTGAACTGTTTTGATCTCCATTTCACATGGAGGTGCTGCAAAAGGTGCCAAAAAGATTTACTAGAATGATACCATAGCTGAGGAAAGGTTAAAGAGCCTGTGGTTCGTTTCCTAGAAAAGATCTATTAAAAAAAAGAGATTAAATTGTTCAATGGGAAGTTCTAGAAAAAGTATTTCCACTTGCAGAAAAGAGCAGGACAAAAGGCTATAAAATAAAATTATCAATAGTATCCAAGAGGTAACAGAAAAAAAACCTCTTGACCCATGGGATGACTGATAATGAAACTGACTATCTCTAGGAATCAATGAGATGAACAATGTTGGTACTTTTAATGAGAAATTACCCAAATATATGTAGGAGAAAGGAAAAGAGAACATATTGATAGGCTTAGATGATGATACTGGGAAGAGGCCTGTGGAGATCATTGAGGTTAGAATAGATCAGATAACCTGAATGGCCTGCTTCTGTGCAGTAAGTACTTGGTTATTCATTTGCCGTAAAATCAAACAGAAAGGGAGGATATTGTGCCAGTCACGCATGCTTGCTTTTTAAAAGTGCTATCCAGTTTGTCCCACTCATCAATCAGCGGCTCACTTTTCTCTCACCATTTTAATAAACCTTTCCAGAGCAGTAAATGCCCTGAAAACTCAAACCAAAGCAAGGGAGAAGGCTTCTTATAAACTTGCATAAAGCTTTCCAGCTGCATTAGCATTAGTATTAGTTCATTAGTGTTTTTGAAAAATCATCATTATTTGTGTCCGAATGAAAGCATCCAATGTCTGTCAACACTCTGGACATTACAGTGTCGTGAAAGAGAATAATTCAACCCAGTACAGAGAAGAAAATCTGCAGCAACTACCTCACATATTAGTCAAGTGGCTATTAGTTTTCTGTAAGTTTATTTAAAGGATGTAGCTAATTAGTTTGAATTGGAAATGTGCACGGCATCACATTTTTCACAACACAGTCCTTTCAGTAAACAACTTGGCGTTCCAATCAAGGGAGCTGTGTGTGTCATTAAGAAGGACTGCAAAACAGATGTCACGTAATGATTACCTGGTCATGAGAGCATGTTGCTTTGATCAATTTGCCTTTGAGTCATCCTCTTTGCCTTCTGTAAATTTCCTGATTGATAATGTGATCCACAGAAGGGAAAGTAGATGGAACCTACCATCCCAACAAATCATTGTGCCGGTCAAAGTGCCTTAGGAGGTAACTCCATCTGAGCATTAAATGTTACCTGCACTGACAAATTAAATTAAGCTTTCAAATGTTTGTGATCGTTAAAAAAAAACTTCTGCAAGACCTTTGGATGCCAAGGACAAGCAATGCTGTATTAGCTCCGATGATATCAAGAGATATTTGAGATGTATCCTCATTCCTAACCAACCACCAAACAGAAAGGTGATAGACTCTCCTCCTGTGACCCCACTTCTCTCCCTCTCAAGCACACACAACAATGTGAAGAACAGTCATGTCAACTAAAATAAACTAACTAGAAAATACAGTGATACACATCTCCCTGGAATTGTGCTCCAGTGCTGCCTTTACACTGGGGCACCTTCACTACTCTTGGTGTTATTGTTGGGGAATATACTGACAGGCCTTATTTACACACCACCATTAACTTAATAAAATGCCTCAGAGTGTGTCACAGGAACGTTAACAGGCAAAATATTGATATTGTCATTTACAGAGATATCAGGCAAGCTGAGAGACATCTTAATGGCAGACAGATTGACTGGTTTACGATGGTACTTCAGAGCTTAGGATCTTGTGAATTGTGGACATGACTGTCAATAATAAAGAAATTAAAATCAGGGAAGCCTCAATTGGAGGAAAACAGATATTTCAAAGGACTGTAGGAGGGAGGGATGATGGGCCTGTGGGCAATGAATTCTTGATTCTGGCTTTGGTGAAGGAGGTGCCAGGTGACACATTCTAGTTATGAAAACCTGATCTGCTGTGGCTAAAGGCTGGGGCTCAACTGTAGTTTAACGTGTTGGAGTGACAACCACAACTGTCATTGGTGCCCTGCATCTGCACCATTCCACTGCACCCTAGTGGCAGCGTTTAATATTAGAAGCACCAATTGATGGTTCAAAAGTTAAGATCCTTCCAGAATAAGTTGCTTTATTCATAAGGGCTAAATCAAAATGCTTGAAAATTCACTAAACAAAATGTTGGAAATCAAAATATTCTGAGGAGGATGTAAATCACATATTCTTGCTACTTACACCAAATAAAACATTTTGAGATGCAGCAGAGCGGGCAATGTTTTTTTCCCGTATTTCAATTTTCCTTGCAATGGAAGTAACAATTTAACTTGTAAAATTGTTTTTCTATTCATTTACCATCAGATGGTAATGTATAATTAGTGTGATGCATCAGAACAATCAATTCAGAGGGGTGCTATACTGTCAGGAGAGTTAACCCCAAATCCTATCTGCTTTCTCAGTTATATGTAAAAGAATTCATTACACTATCTGAAGAGCACCAGAGGAGTTCTCTCAATAGCCTGGTTAAAATTTATCCATCAATTAAAATTATGAAGACAACTAAACTGATCATTTATCAATTTCTGGCTCCATGCTACATACAGCTGCTCTGTCTCTCTAGAGTCAGTTTCACGGAGAGTCATAAGGAAGGTCTGAGGAGGCTCTGGAATGAGGCACTTCAGGCGAGATCTGACAAAGTGGCATAAGCTGGTAAACTGAATGGAGTAATTGCTACAGATTTATGTTTGGGTGGAGGACAAAAGATAGAAGTGAAAAAAATGGCAAAGTATAACTTTGGACTGATTTTAGGAGATTTTGCATTATAGATCAATACTCATATCATATAACAATACTATTGAGATTATGTTTTCTATTCACTTTATAGGGAGTCTATTAATTAAAAGAATACTAAAACACATATTTTTGTCTGAACTATGCTGACACTTCTGCGGGACTGTATACCACGTGACCTGCCCCAGCAGACTCCAGTTCTTATACCATTCTTCTCATGGACTAGGGAAGGGTGAGTTTCAAGGAGAAAGAGCTCAATTTCCTTAGAAAGAGAGGCAATCTTCCAATAGGTGAACAGGACTTCCCAACAGATAGCAGCTCTTGAGGTACCCCACTCCTGGCCATTTCTCATGCTGATTTGAATAACTGACAATATGATCCTCCCCTTGTTATGACTGAGAGCCATGTTTCTTCTCACCTTAATCTTTTCAACATTTCTCAGTGAGCGACTGTGGGAGAAGGGGCAACTGGTGAGGATATTATCTTCTAATGGACTTCCCACAGAAACTTAAATCAGTTACTTAAAAATGGTACAATATAATTAGGCTGTGTTTGAAATCTCTCTCCCTCTTTAAGTTGCACTGTAAGTAAGACATAAGCTCTGCTTTCATTTGCCTTCTTAGATATCTCATAAGGTGCCTTCATACAGTCACAGAGTCATACATCACGGAAACAGGCCCTTCAGCCCAACTGATCCATGCCGACCAAGATGCCCATCCAAGTAAGTCCCATTTGTCTGCTTTTGACCTCCAAACCCCTCCTATCCATGTACCTATCCAACTGTCTTTTAAAACTTGTTATTGTCCTTGCCTCAACCACTTCCTCAGGCAGGTCATTCCATATAATGTACGCACCACCCTCTGTGTAAAAAAGTTGCCGCTCATTACAGTGTCCTCGCTAACTACAATGGTTTGGAGCTGTGTAACAAGCAAAGAAACTATGAGTAATTGTAAAAAGTTGATTAAACTACAATGCTAGAGAACCCCTACTGTAAAATTCCTAATTATAGATATTCTGGTGTTAGAACCCAGCATGTTATGATGTCTGGCTCTACTGTTCAATAATTATTGTCAGCTTGCTTGGGCCCAGCATTGTATCTGAACTATGTGTAAAAACAAGGAAAATAAAGATATATTATAACCATTGCTCCAATTTTACAGATGGCAGGTGCACCTGTTAATAATAATAATAATAATATTCTTCTTCTTCTTCTTCTTCTTCTTCTTCTTCTTCTTCTTCTTCTTCCCACTCCAGTTCTGTGGGTGATAAAGTGCCTGTAGCATCCTATTCAGGATCTACAAACTCTGTCAGAGTTGGGGCAGGTGGAGCTCAATGAGGCAGATGGTCAAGCTGTCAGTTTGTATACAACAAGCACTTGGTCTTCAGGTGGTCCCTTCAGAGAAGTGCTCAATAGATTCTGGAATCCTTCTCTGTTACTGCGAGTAGTTTTTCATCAGGAGTTCCCACAATTTGATGATATTACTTCTTTTATCAGTCAGGCCTTTGAGGATATTCTTGAAGGGTTTACTCCCTCCTCCCTGTCATCACTTGCAGTGGTGGAGTTCAGTGTTTCAATAGACTAGTGAAAGACATATGGATGATGTAGAACTGCCCACCAGAGCTGAGTGAGTATGATCAGAACCATGATGCTGGGGATGGTGGCTTGGGAAGCAGCTGACATTGGTTCACCCATTACTATCTATAAGTTTGGAGGATTTTAAAAGAGTGAGAGGCAACTTGATTTAAGCATAAATGGTACTGAAGGGTCTTGATAGGGTGGACGTGGAGAGAATGTTTCCTTTTGTGGGAAAACCTAGAACCAGGTGTCACTGTTTAAAACAAGGTGATTGCCCATTTAAGGCAGATGAAATGATTTTTTTCTCTCTCCGGGGGTCACCTGCATTTAGAATCCTCTTCCTGACAGGCTAGTGGAAGCAGAGTCTTCCAATATTTTAAAGGTTGGGAGCTAGTTGGATTCTTGATAAACAAGGGATGACATTTTGACTGAAATACAAAGCGGAGGTTACAGGTAGGTCAGCCATAATCTCATTAAACAGCAGAGGGGCTGGGTGGCCTACTCCTGCTCCTAATTCACACTTTCATGAGATCTTGCAGAAGCACCATTTGTGGAAACTCTCTTTTGTGGTGCTTGCTGTAGTTGTCCATTTCTTCCAAGCATACAGGAGAGCTGTGATCATCCCATTTCGCACCCCCTCCAGATCAATCTTCTTTATATGACATCATTCTCTTTTTTGCCTTACTCCATTATCCTGCAGGCTAATTAATACAGGCTGCCTTTGACCCTAAAGCAGAACTCTTTGTTCTTTTTCCTCTGCCTCATTTCTCCAAATCCATATTCACTTAAAACCATCTCTGACCTTTCCAGTTCTGATGAAAGTTAAATCACGATGAAACTTTATTTGTTTCTCCAGAAAAGTTCCCTAGTCTGTTGTGTATATCCAATTTTTCCTAGAGTGGTTTCAGACCAGCAAGCATGCTAGTTTGAGGTGAACTGTGTTCAGTTTTGAGATTTTTACTACCTATCTAGCCCTAACCCACACTTTATTGTTGTTAAAATTTAAAGTTACAATTGTCAATCTGGCTACCTCATTTTCCATCACCCACTATTACTCATTTTCACGTTCTCCCTTCTCAAGTCACAGATAAGGGTGACATAAAATGCTTCATCTTAATAACTCTGGCCTCTTTAAGGAATTAGAAGTGAACAAAGCCAAAACCATTATTTCATTGTGTAGGTACTTTGGATAAATGTGGAGGTTTCCTAACATTTTCTTGCCCAGTCGTATCATGAAATGAACAGGAGAAAGATATCAAGAAGGAGCAACAATGCAGGATTGTTTGGGGCAACCAATTTATAGGTGAACGTGCAGGTGAGTTACAGACGTTACCCACCTTTTCCCTGTAATCCTGGTTTATGTATCCTTGTGTGGGATTACCTTCTTTTTGATGACTGGTTGCCTAAGTAAGTCATTTGGTACTTAGAATAAGTTCATGAAACCAAAGTTATCAGATGCCATTTTCTGGGTCAATCTCTGACAACTAGTCAGTATATACTCCTCTGTTTGCTAACAATATCACTTTCCCTAGGTTTCACAGAAAATAGTTTTGCTTTACATTTCTTGATAATGGGAATATGCAAAGGTTAGTTCATAATTTTTACCATTTTTCTCAATGTAATTAAACAATCCCAATGATTACCTTCACAGAGCTGGGGGTTATCTTCTCCTCCAGTCTACTTAGCATTCGTTCAATGGAAGACATGCGCTTGGATAGGTCTGAAATCTGTAGGTAAGGAAAGGGTCAAACCATCACCAGCTCACCACCAGCACCAGTAGCAGGGTGAATACATCTTCAAACTCAACCAGCTTAAAGAGGAGACACAAGAGAATGCAGATGCTGGAATATGGAGCAAAAAAACAAACTGCTAGAGGAACTCAGCAGGTCAGGCAACATCTGTGGAGGGAAATAGTCAACATTTCGAGAAGAGACCCTTCAGCTGGACTGAAAGAGTACAGGTAGGAGGCAACGAAGGGCTATCCATCTCCTCATCACCCACACACTCCTTGCACTGGATCCCCTCCCCAGCTGTTCCCATTTGCCCACCCCACCTCTATTACTTGGCTCCATGCTCCACCTTTCTTTCTCTCAGATTCTATCATTCACAGCCCTTTGTTGCCTCCACATATCACCTCCCAGCCTCTGTTGCTATTTCCACTCTTCCCTCCTCCATCTGCCAATCACCACTCCTCACCTGAATCCACCTATCACTTGCCAGCTCTTGCCCCATCCCTTCCCCCTCACCTCTTTATACTGGCTATTACCCCTCTACTCTTTCAGTCCAGATGAAGAATTTCAGCCTGAAACATCGAATGTCTATTTCCCTCTACAGATGCTACCTGACCTGCTGAATTCCTCCAGCAGTTTGTTTTTTGCCCCAGCTTAAAGAGGATCTTCATTGTCAAATTAAATGATGCAAATTGAAACTCAATATTGGATGTTGAGAGCAATGTTGCCTTGGCATTGTTTTCATTGCCCAATCCAAAGAATTATTGTTGTGCCATGTATGCATCATTGCTCATCCTTACTGCTACAGTGAATATCCCCTTTCAGAGTCATTTTCAGAACACATTGCAGGCAGAATAGCATAAAGATGTGATAAGTCTGAAAACTGAGTTGCAGAAACTAGATGGACAACTCATTTTAAACAGCAGATAATTGGAGGAAAAGCAGCAAAGGAAAACATCTGTAACATATTGTGGAAGTTATTATACTGTAAATAATCAATTCTAACTGGTAAATGAGTTCTTTGAGGACATGACTAGTTGGATAGATAAGGGAGGAATTGTGGGTGAAGTTTACGTACATTTTCAGAGAGTTTTCAAATGGGTTGCCTATAGGAAGTTGGTCAATGAGTCACAGGTCGACAGGGTTGCGAAGGAAGCATATGACTTCTTGCCTTCATAAATGAGGGCAGAGAAAATAAGCATCGGGATATTAGAGTGCAGGGAGATTTAGCAGGATATTACATGAAATGGAATTGTAGGTAATTTAACAGCATTGATAAAATAAAAGAATGGGAATAAATGGAGACAAGAGATTCTGCAGATGCTGGAATCTGGACCAACACACACAAAATGCTGGAGGGGTCCTGATGAAGGGTCTTGACCCGAAAGGTTAACTGTTTATTTCCCTCCATAGATGCTGCCTGACCTGCTGAGGCCCTCCAGCATTTTGTGTGTGTTGAACGGGAATAAATGGATATTTTTCAGGTTGGTCAGCTGTGACTAGTGTGGTAATATGTGGCTCAGCGCTTCAGCCTCAGTTGTTCACAATCAATATTGATTATTAGACATTGAGCAGACCAAATATCATTTTTAACATTTGCTGATGATACAAAACTTATGGGGAATTGAGAGGCGGGAATGAGGATATAAAGAGGGTTCAAGAAGAAACAGATAAGCAAAGTGAATGCATGAGAAACAGCAGATGAAATATATGGAAAAATGTAACTTCAGTGCAAAAGAGGGAAAAGCAGAATATTTTTCAAGAGGCTCAGGAGATTGCAAATGCTGGAATCTGGAGCAACACACAATCTGCTGGAGGAGCAGCATCTGTGGGAGGAAAGAAATTGTCAACAGTTTGGGCCGAAATCTTGCATCAGGATTGAGCGTGGAGAGGGGAGCTGGACAGTACAAAGTGGAGAAGGGGAGCGGTGAGACAGGAGTCCGAGGTGAGTGGTGGACTACAGAGGGGTGAAAGGTGACAGGCAGGCTGCATCGGTTAGGGGAGAGGGGGTGGGGGGTGGAGTTGGGAGACAGTGGCAGGTGAATGATAGATGGAGGCACACAAAGAGAAAAAAATAGGCAGATGGAGCAAGGTGGGGTGAGGGGAGTGTGAAGGATGGAGACAACTGCTGGAGGGAGATACCCATGATTGCAAAAGGCTGCTCATGTTGGAATCTGATAAGTAAAGGAGGTGAGAATGGGAACCATTGGTGTAGTTTTTATATGGTGATAAATTGCCGTTCAAAGGGAACTATGTGTACATAAGACACTGAAAGCGAACATGCCGGTGCAGCAAGCAATGAGCAAGGCAAATAGAACATTGGCCAATAACATGAGAGGAATTGAGTACATAACCAAAGGTGGTTATTTTCAACTATGTAAGTCACTGTTGAGACCACACCTGGAGTATTGAGTACTGGTTTAGTCTTTTTCTCAACAAGAGGACGTACTTGCCATCCAGGGAATGCAGTGAAGATTTATCAGCCTGATTCCTAGGCTGTATGATGGAGATGGAATAGACTATTTTCTAGAGTTTGATCTTATTGAAACTTACAAAATTCTCACAAATCTTAACAGGATGTATGTAGAGAGAATGTTTACCCTGGCCGAGGAATCTATAACCATAGGTCACAGTCTCAGGGTAAGGGGTAGGCCATTTAGGACTAAGATGAGAAGAAATTTCTTTACTCAGAAGATGGTAGGTGTTTGGAATTCACTGGCTACTAAACATTGTTGTCATATTGTTTACAGTTGCAGATCCTAAAGGCAAAGCTACAATATAAACACCAGGCTGTGTGTAACACATAATTGTGTGCTCATTGGTATAAGCCTGTTTGCTTGCATTCCTTGTAGATTTACCTGATGTCCACCAGAGCCTGAATTTTCCTGTGAGGAGCTTTTATTCCTGTGCCGTAGAAAGTGGCGATGGTACACTGGATGTTCGGGAGCCTCATCATTGTCAGAACTCTCCATGTCAACATGGTACTGGGCCCCGTGCTTCGGTTGTGACAAAAACTGCTGCAGCTCTTTTTCTTCATTGGAGATCCAAATTCCGGGAATGGACTGAGAGTGGGGAACCCTCCGCTCATGAGGCAGAAGCTCTTCTGAGATCAATTTACATGGAAGTGAAGGACATGGAAAATTAAAGACATTAATGAGACATAAATTCTAATAAAGAATTTAGAGGGAAGAACTTAAACAGGGAATCATTGGAATTGATTGGAAAGGATTTAAAATTGGAAAGGGCCCTTGAAGAATTAAAAGGAAGCAGAAAAGTACTTAAGCAGAGAATCTTTGGTGAGTAAGACCAAAGACATTTCATGGCCCTTTTTAACCCTCCTGATTAAGAAAAACTCCAAGGCATTTTGAAAGGGTCGCCAATGAGAGGGTAGAACCACTCAGGACAAAGGCAGAAAGAGTTACTAAATGAGTACTTTGCATCAAGGAAAATGACATGGAGGATAGTGAGATCAGGGAGGGGCTTTGGTGACATTCTAAGACATGTTGATTTCAAGAAGAAGGTGGTGTTGGAGCTCATGAAGAACATCAAGATGGATAACTTCTCAAGACCTGATGGGATCTATCCCAGGTTATTGAAGGACGCCAGAGAGGAGATTGACAGAGATCTCTGTATCCTCTTGAGCCAGAGGTGAGGTCTTAAGAGGACTGGAGAATAGCCAGTGTTGTTCCTTTGTTTAAGAAGGGCAATAGGAATAATACAATAAATTACAGGCCAAGGAACCTTATAACAGTAGTATGGAAGTTACTGGTGAAGACTTTTAGGGATAGGATTTACTCACATTTAGGAAAACATGGACTTATTAGGGAGAGTCAACACGGCTTTTTGCGGGGAAGGTTATGTCTTATGAACTTGATTTGAGTTTTTTTGAGGAGGTGATAGAGGGTTGGGCAGTGGATGTTGTCTACATGGACTTCAGTAAAGCTTTTGACAAGGTCCCTTGTGGTAAGATGATCCAGAAGATTAAGTCATATGGGATCAATAGTGACTTGGTAGCTTGGATTTAAAATTAGCTTGGTGGTGTAAGGTGTTACTTTGAATGGAGGACAGTGACCAGAGGTGTTCTGCAGGGAATAACACTGGGACCTCTATTGTTTGTGATATATATAAATGATTTGGATGAAAGTGTAGGTGGGTTGAATGGTAAGTTGTGGATGGCATGACAGTTTAATCTGGACAAGTGTGAGGTATTGCCCTTTGAGAGGTCAAATGTAAGAGGAAAGTATATAGTTAATCGCAGAGCCCTTAGGATTTGTACGGGGGGATCTTGGGGTGCAAGTCCACAGCTTGCTGAAAGTGTCAACACATGTAGATAGGGTGGTAAGGAAGGCATATGGCATACTTGCCTTCCCTGGTTGCGGAATTGAGTATATAAGTAGGAAGTCATGTTGCGGCTGTATAAAGCTTTGGTTGGGCCACATTTGGAGCATTATGTACGGTTCTGGTTGCTGCATTATTGAAAGGCTGTGGAGGCTTCAGAAAGGGTGCAGAAGAAGTCCACTAGAATCCTGAGGGACAGGACCTTCCAGCATTTGGATAAACAGAGTCTGATTAGGAGGAGTCAGCATAGCTTTGGGCGTGGAAAGTTGCGCTTGACAAATCTTTTACAGTTTTTTGAAGAGGAAACCAAAAGGGTAGATGAGGATAGGGCAGTGGATGTTGTTTATTTGGACTTTAGCAAGGCCTTTGACAAGGTCCCGCATGGGAGGCTGGTCTGGAAGGTTAGGTCCCATGGAATCCAGGACAGCTAGTTAGGTGGATTCAAAATTGGCTCAGAGGTGTCTAATTTCAATTATACAAGTCGCTGTTGAGACCACACCTGGAGTATTGAGTACTGGTGTGG
Source organism: Rhina ancylostomus (assembly GCA_030265395.1). NCBI lineage: Eukaryota > Metazoa > Chordata > Chondrichthyes > Rhinopristiformes > Rhinidae > Rhina > Rhina ancylostomus. The sequence goes on from JARFYF010000001.1 coordinate 60,706,314, forward strand.
CCTCTTTCTCTACAAAAGGATGTACTTGCCATCAAGGGAAGCCACTGACCTCCATTCCGAGAAACAACCTTCAATCTCCACCCTCTGCAATGAAGATTTATCAGCCTGATTCCTCGGCTGAATGATGAGATGGAATAGACTATTTTCTAGAGTTACTACCGGTGACTAGTGGTGTGCCACAAGGGTTGGTGTTGGGACCCTTGTTATTTATATAAATGATTTGGATGAGAACGCACAAGGCTTGACCAGTAACTTTGCAGATTACACGAAATTAGGTGGTGTTGTTGATAGTGAAGAAGGTTATCGTAGATAACGGGGGATCTTGATCAGTTAGGGAAGTGGGCCGAGGAGTGGCAAATAGATTTCAATACAGATAAGTGTGAGGTGATGCATTTTAGAAAGTCAAACCAGGGTAGGGCTCATACTAAGAATGGTAGGGCACTAGGGAGTGTTATGGAATAGAGGAACCTAGGAGTACAAGTGCATAGTTCATTGAAAGCGATGTCACAGGTAGACAGGGTGGTGAACAAGGCATTTAGCATGCTGGTCTTCTTCAGTCAGAGCACCGAGTATAGGTGTTGGGATATTCGCTTGCAGTTATACAAGTCATTGGTGAGGCTGCACTTGGAGTACTGTGTACAGTTTTGGTCACCCTGTTATAGGAAAGATATGGTTAAACTGGAAAAAGTACAGAAAAGATTTACAAGGCTGTTGCCAGGACTAGAGGGCCTGAGTTATAGGGAGAGGTTAGCCAGGCTCCGTCTTTATTCCATGGAACACAGGAGAATGAGGGGTGACCTTATAGAAATGTTCAAAATTATGAGAGGCATAGATAAATGGACGGTAACAGTCTTTCCCCCAGGGTAGGGGAGTCAAAACCAGGGGGCACAGATTTAGGGTGAGAAGAGAATGATTTAAGAGGGACCCGGGGGGCAACTTTTTCATTCAGAGGGTAGTGATTATAGGGAATGAGCTCCCAGAGGAAGTGGTTGAGGCAGGTACAATAGTATCATTTAAGAAACACTTAGACAGGTACGTGGAGGGGCGGGGCTTAGAGGGATATGGACTGAATGCAGGAAATTGGAACAAGCTTGGTTGGCACCATGCTCGGCATGGACTGGTTGGGCCGAAGGGCCTTGTATCCATGCTGTATTGCTCTATGACTCTGGAATGTTGCCTGACCTAGAGAGTATTAGCTATAAGGAGAGGTTGGACAGACTTTGATTGTTTTCTCTGGGGCGTCAGAGGCTGAGAGGTGACCTGATAGAAGTATATAAAATTATGAGACAGATAGGATAGATGGTCAGAGTCTTTTCCCCAGGGTAGAAATGTCAAATACTGGAACGCATAAAGTGAGAAGAAGAAAGTTTAAAGGAGATTTACAATTTATTTTTACACATAGAGTGGTAGGTGCCTGGAACGCACTGCCAGGGAAAGTGGTGGAAGCAGATGTTATAGCAATGTGTTAGAGGCATTTAGACAGACACATGAACAAAGGTTCTGTTCCTGTGCTACACTCTTCTATGTTTGTGTTTATGCCAGCAATATTATCTCAGGGCATCTTTTAGGGCTTTGATTTAATTCCCATAATAGATTTGAACTTTACAATAAATATGATACCATACAAACCTGGGAGTGAATTCTCTTGCAATGAAAAATTAAATAACAAGAACAGGACAGGAAAACCAAATAGGGCTAGAAATTGCAGATAAAAACCTGTTAAACTGCAACACGCCAATTTTGAGGGAGGGTCCCAGGGTGTGATATTCTCCTGTGTGTGAGGTCTAAGGTAGTATAATAGGCCATATAAATGGGATTCCACATAGGAATGGAAATTTGGGGAAAATGCCTTAAGTTTACACTTCATATTTAAAGAATCCTGCACAGGTAAGAGGAGGCACAAGTGATATCTTACTCTTGGTTTGAATAGAAGGAAAGTGTTTAATAGCTTCAGAATGTTTTTAAAACATTTTGGAGAGTCTTAAAACATTTCAACGATTTTGTTTTTCATCTTTCAGATATTTAATCCTTTTACTCATTTGTACTTTTAAAGCTTTTAAATGTTTTTTGGACATATTTGAGCACATCCATTTTCCAGATATTTCCTGCTTTGGGTAAGACTGTGGGGGTACATTTGATGATTTAATAGTCTGAGCGTAGAGCTGAGCAGGACATCCATTAAAATCAACTGATGGAAAAACATCCAGGCTGCAGACTGAGTAGGTTGACTTCTCTGCCTGAAATCCTGACATGTACCCATCATTGCTGTTTTGCATAGGAAGCATTAATTCGCTGAATTTCCCCTTGAATCTTAACATCCTGGAATGCCGAGAACTTGTGTGATTGATATAACTGTTGCAAAGGACTGTTTTTGCCAAGCCTATTTGTTTCAGGTACAATAAGGATAAGCACAAGGGGATCTGGACCATGGGGAAATCCCGTCCAGAGGTCTCCTCCAAACCACACCCACATATTGTTGCTGGGTCAATATTCACAAATTCCCTACCTGAAAGCACAGTGGGAGTATTGTCACCATCTGGATGCCAGAGGTTCAAGAAGATGGCAGCTCCCCACCATCTTCTTGAGGGCACATATGGATGAGGAATGAATGCCAGCTTTGCCAGGGATATTGGACATTGAATATAGAATTTCACTCCAAGTTGGAATTGAAGCAGATCCCAAAGGTCAGATGGCCAATTACTAACTCTGTATTTCAGTTTAGAACAGATACTGATGTACAAATGGAGACTACTACATGGCATGTAAAACATCTTGTGAAGAAAATGGAAGCATACCGGTTTTGTAAGATCTTTCCAAGCTTTGCCTTCTTGCATTAATTTCCAATCGGACTTCTGTGCTGAACACTTGGTCTGGCATCAAGTTCTGACTTTTCTCCTGCAGGATGCTTCGAAATACCGAGGAAAGCTCTGGATTGTCAATCAAGGACCCCTTCCTGGAACCCTCTCCTGCTGCACCATTTCCAGGGAAAGAAAACTCTGAAAATGACTGCGAGAAAAGTGGAAGTGAAGAAAAATAATGGTCTTTGTCAAAGTCAGAGGGGACTGTCATATACATTATTCCAACAAGCAGTGTCTTGTCAGTAAAAACATACACAAGAACTACCCGATAAAACCATTCTCAAGGGAATTCCAAATTGGAATTGAAGCATCAGCCAGGGAACTGTCAATCCTGAGACACTGTGATCCTACTGCTCCTGTCAGTAAGAGCCCCTACAAATGTCCACAGGAGTAGTAAGCTGGAACCCATCAACCAACCTGAAAAGCCATTCACTCCACCACTGGCGCACAGTGGTTGCAATGTGCAGCATCGACAAAATACACTGCACTATCCAGCCAGGCTGCTCCAACAGCAGCTCCC
>JARFYF010000001.1:60886673-60900055 GCA_030265395.1 Rhina ancylostomus
CACTATTACAGCACCAGCAATCAGGGTTTGATTCCCGTCACTGTCTGTAAGGAGTTTGTACGTTCTCCTTGTGTCTGCGTGGGTTTCCTCCGGGTGCTCCGGTTTCCTCCAACATTCTAAAGCTGTACGGGTAGGTTAAATTGGGGTTTAAAATGGGTGGCGCAGAGTCATTGGGCCGGAAGGGCCTGTTACCATGCTGTAAATAAAATTTTAAAATTTTAAGATGATCCTGCTGCCATTACCATTTCAGTGGGCTTACCTCCTGCTTACACTTTACAATCACTCCCTGCTCAAAACTGCTTTACAGTTTTTAGTGGCATCTCCAAACAGGTGGCAACTCTGCCCGCTCCTTCGGACGTTAGATCCCACATGTCACTAGTGCTTGACTTCTCTCATTTTCCAGCCCACATATTAAAGGATCCTTCAGTTCATTATCCAGAAACTATTTGAAAATTGCACTTTTTTGCTGACTGTCCCCTCTGGTCCTGGTTGCTAAACTTTTAACTCTAGAAAATCTCCAAAGATGCTGGGTTAAAATGTCCCTCAGGGCTTCTCTCACACCCTCATCACAGACCTTGCCCATGGTTCACAGTGAATGTAAACTCACTAACTTCCCACATGTCTCATGTCCTACCACCAGGAACAATATCAGCTTTATCTTTTTGCATGTGGCCACATTTTTCTGTTCCCTTTCCTCTCCCTAAACTTCAACAACATTTTTTGCCCTCAGGAACATCTCTGCTCATTTCATCTACAGGTCGAGACCTCTTATATCTGCAATGTTCACTGTGATCACCCGCTTAATTACTGCCCAGCTACTCTCCCAAACAGCAACACCACGCACTTGGTGCCAGTATAGTGCACATACTGTACACTTGATTGTGTTGCCATTCACTAAGGCAAGAAATAAGGATAGTTATCAATAAAATACCCTTTATGGAAGGCAGTCAAGACTCAACCACGACAGGCTGGCCCAACAATGTATCAAATGTCATACAACATGGAGGACACAGTTCTTAAACTTACACATATTCATTGTATTGTACTCATCAATAAAAAGACAAGAAAGAGCCACAGAATCTGCATTAGTTAAGCAGCACTTTTGGAAAAGAACTGTGCTCTTGGTTATTCAACCAATGGCTCCAGGAATTTCTGTCATCATTATAAATCAGGGATATCCACGTCTTTCATTCTTGCCATTTCTCCGGTGATTGCTGGTGATCCCGGAGCCTGGCATAATCCAGATCATATGCGAAGGTATTCTCTCTCTCTCTTCCTGGATCATCAAATATTCTCAGGTCAGGCTGGGCAAGCAGTAAACCTTCCATGTAAACCTCAGCAACACACCTAATCCATAGTAACCCACCTGCTTCAGTGACCGTGCAGCATAAGAATGCAACATTGGAAATGGGAGCAGGAGCAGGCCGAAAGACCTCACAAGCAGACTTTGCTGCTCAACATGATCATGGCTGATCTGACCTTGGCCTCTGTCTACTTTCACGCCTGATCCTCATAAACCTGGATTCCCTTATAGCCCCGAAATCCATCCTAGGCTTGGCTAAATTTAATGACTCAGGATCAATAGTTTTCTGGAGTGGAGAACACCAAAGATTCATAACCCTCTAAGGAAAGAAATTCCTATTCATTTCTATCTTAAAAGCACTGCCTTTGTATAGAAGGGTAGCAGAAAAGATTCAAAGTTGTGTTCAAAGACTCCTTGAAAGAATGCAACCTCCCACTGATTGCTGGGAACCTCTGGCTCATGACAATTCATAATGGAGAAGGAACAGTTGGGATAGTATTAAGAGCCTTGAGTCTCTGCACCGGGAACACACAAAAAAGCCTTGTACCAGTTGGAGAAGGAGTGGACCACCTCACAAACTATCTGCCTCCTGCCCTGATAGCCACCACTTGCCCTGTCTGTAGGAGAGTCTGCAGTTCCCACATTGACTTCATCAGCTACCTCAGAACTCACAAAACCAGACTGGAAACAAGTCATCTGCAATCCTGAGGGACTGAATAGGAAAGAAGCAAGATTCCTTCTAGCTCTAGATTGTCCCCAACAGGAGAAAAATCTTTATAACATTTTCTTTCCTGTGCAGCCTTAACATCTCACATGTTTCAATAAGGTTCCCTCTTATTGTCCTCAACAGAGACAATGGCTCTATCCTTGGGTAACTGCTTCTCACCCTGCCCAAGTTAATAATACCACAGAATTGTGATTTAGTACAGAATTACAAATAGAAAGTTTTGGAGGCTGGATCAAATAAAGGGGTAGATTATGTTCTGAAAGATTGGGGAAACAAAGGACATATGGAACTGGCATGAAGTGGAGTTGAGGGCTGGGGCAGATCAGCCATGTTCATATTGAATAGTGGGGCAGAGCTGAGGGCCAGGTGGCTAACTCCTGCTCCTATTTTCTTGAGTTATTGAAAGCTTCAGACTCAGTACACATAGACCACTTCCAGATAATACTGTGAGACCTTGAAGAGAAAGGATCGTCCGGCTGCACCACCCCAGTCCTCCAGCCTGGATCCACTGTTACAATGCAGATGTTACTGGGAGTATTTCAATTTAAGACATGATTGATATTTCTAAGAAATCCTTTCTAAGATCTCCTGTATCACAACACCATGCCTGAAGTTTTCCACTTTGGGAAGCCAATAACACTAATTCTATTTTCATTGTTTGCAATCTAGTGACATTTGGACCTATTAAAAACATTGCAAATAACTAGAAAGCTGCACTTTTCAGTACTGGATTCTTGATTCATAACAGATGTTAGAAGCAGCATGTTAAAGTTAACAAGAAACACCATGCATTTAGCTGGTTCAGTCTGGCTGGGCAATGGTTTATAACTGTCTTATTAGATACAGTGATCAAGGTAAAATAAACAGCTAAGGTGGTTTTGAAACATCAATTCCTGTTCCTGATGACTCTCCAGTAATATATAAATGTTAGGTGTTACTGATTTGATGGTGACTTCTCCGCTGACCGCTGACAGACTGGTCAAAAACACAAAGAACATGATACAATATTCCTGGAAAAGCATCCAAGCTAGCTTCAGTGGAGAAAAATTTTCAATAAGCCATAAGAATATTCATAAAATTAGAAATTCTCTGATATTTAATAACTGCTAAAATACACCAATAAATATTTCAAAATGGAGTGGAACCTCTATTATTCCCAACTTCAATTTATTGTTTTCTGTATTCTCCTGAATTTTCACTGCAAAGCATAGTGTAAGTCCACTTATTCCGCTATTAACACCTATCTAATTGTGTCTGACATTAAGCAGTTGGAAAGCTTGCACTTGACTTTGTTCCTGTGCTTAAAAGTATGAGAAGTAATATAAATGCATGTTTGGGAATTCATGGTTCTCTATCAATCTCCAGTTTACACATTTTTGCCATTGACCAACGGATCAATTGAGCTAATTTTTCTTGCATAGTCTATGCATGCTAACTCATTGCTGCAGTGAAGATCATTTTCACTTGCAGTAGTGAGTTAGTATGCAGAGTGTGCATATGTTGGTCTTTTTCCAGTACATCAGTGTATTAAACCTTAATTATACATATATATTTCCTTCTTTTAAGGAATTCTCCATCACCAGTTCACAGCTGGACTCCCTGGAGCATTCTTCTGGCATCAGCATGTTACTTTACCATCCAATTACTTCTGCCTTCCTCTATAATGACTTTTCTGATGCAATGACTTTAAATTCTTGAGCTATTATCTCTGATTTAAGACATAACCACTACTTTACTTTAGCTTTCAAATTCATGGCTCCACCAGATGACTTCGAACACCTCCATACACATTTTGTTACTGACTCTATTTTTTGCTACACATTAGGAGGTGTTGTTGGTGGTGAAGAAGGTTATCATAGACTACAGGGGGATCTTGATTAGTTAGGGAAGTGGGCCAAGGAGTGGCAAGTGGATTTCAATGCAGGTAAGTGTGAGGTGATGCATTTTGGAGTCAAACCAGAGTATGACTTATACTATAAATGATAGGGCACTAGGAAGTGTAATGGAACAGAGGGACCTAGAAGTAGAAGTGTATAGTTCATTGAAAGTGGAGCCACAGGTAGACAGGGTGGTGAAAAAGGCACTTAGCACACTGGCCTTCATCAGTCAGGGCATTGAGTATAGAAGTTGGGATATTATTTGCAGTTGTTGGTGAGGCTGCACTTGGAGTACTGTGTACAGTTTTGGTCACCCTTTTATAGGAAACATGTGATTAAAGTGGAAAAAGTGCAGAGAAGATTTATGAGGATGGTGCCAGGACTAGAGGGCCTGAGTTATAGGGAGAGGTTGGCCAGGCTAGGTCTTTATCCCTGGAATGCAGGAGAATGAGGGGTGACCTTATAGAAGTGCTTAAAATTACAAGAGGCATAGATAAGGTGGATGGTGACAGTGTTTTCCCCAGGGTAGGGGACTCCAAAACTAGGGGCATTGGTTTAGGGTGAGATGGGAAAGATTTAAAAGCAACCTGGGGGGCAACATTTACATGCAGAGGGTGGTGAGTATATGGAATGAATTGCCAGAGGAAGTGGTTGAGGCAGGTACAATAGTATCATTTAAGAAGCACTTGGACAGGCACATGGAGGGGCAGGGCTTAGAGGGACATGGGCTGAACACAGGAAATTGGGACAAGCTGGGTGGGCACTGTGGTTGGCATGGACTGGTTGGGCTGAAGGGTCTGTATCTGTGCTGTATTGCTCTATGACTCTATGACTTTAAGTACTCACTTTTTTACAGTACTTGCATATTGCTAACTAAACACTAGATGGCCCCCTGATTTGAGTAAGTTATCAGAGTAATTATATGTTATGGTAATACTTTGGTACTCTTTGAAAGTAGTTTTATGCGAATCTTAGAAATAAATGCTACTCCTTGTTACCTCACCAATTTGTTTCAATTTGATCACAGCCCTTTTATTCTCAAAAACTTCTAACTGTATAAAACTTTTTCCCTGCAAGACTTGAATACTTCTCCCATGACGGGGAAGCTGGTGCAGGACAATGCACAGTTTTCTAAATGAGATACAAAAAAACAACCTGACATCTGGCTTGTCTCTATTGTTGGAATTGTTATATCCCAGTTGTTCTTGGCTCTCTCCCTGTTTTTATCAGCAATGATTGTTCCCCTGGTATTTATCTTCCTTTCCCTCTCAAACATGTAATTCTACACAGTTTCTCCCTTTATCTGTGATAAGCATTAATTGTCCAACTCCCAGCATTAAATTATTCTTCCTTAGGGTTTGAACACATTTGAAATCCTGACTACTTCATTCTTTGGTCCTCTTATAACCCATACACTTTTGACATTTTGTCTTCTCTGTGCATGTTCAGTCTTAGTTCTGGTTCAGCGATGTCATTTACTTAGGTTTCAAAATAACACCTGGTGAATTCCCATATGTTATTTTCCTAGATTTCTTACATTAAGTGGATTTATGAATTTTATTGTGCACAATATACTGTTTTTGGTTGACCTGAGGACATGAACAATACTGCATAAATGCAACATTGTTTTGAACTACCTGTCTTAACATGTTTATCTTTTTTCATTTATCTTTCTCTTGAAAGCACAAGGATCAGCTGACCTAATTTTCCTAATTGATGGATCAAATAATGTGAGACCTGCTGAATTTCAATTCATACAATCTTTCATTGCAAATTTCATTGAAGATCTTAATATTGGCCCCAATGCCATCCAAACCGCCGTGGTACAGTACAGCCACACCCCTAGTACTGAGTTCTATTTAAACACGTACCACACAAGAACAGAGGTGCTCAAAGCCATGAAAAACGTTCAGCAAAAAGGTGGAGGCGAAGCCAACATTGGATTGGCCCTCCAGTTTTTGATGGACAATCACTTTACTCCATCAGCTGGGAGCAGGGCAGCAGAGGAGGTTCCCCAGGTAATGATCCTTGTAACTTCAAGACGGTCCAGTGATGATGTCAGGAGCGGAGTGTTTTCAGTAAAAAAGCAGGGCACCTTTACATTTGTTATTGGTGTGAAGGGTGCTGATGCAGCTGAAGCCAAAATGATAGCTACAGATCCTTCATTTACTATGCTCATTCCTGATTTCCAACGAATGGCTTCAACACGTGAACAATTGATGCCTCTGTTTTCACTGGTGGCCAAGAAACAATTGGTGATCGAGGTGCAAGAATCTAAGGTAGAAGGTGAGCAACTTCTAATATTTTGAAGCACTATTTTTTAAATTGCAGATGCAATACAAACACCTTCAGGAAAATAGGTTACTTTCTTCCTAATAAAACAACTTTCTTTGTACACAAGATTTCAAGTAGGAGAGATATTGACTTGTTCAAGGCTAAATATCTTAGCAAATTAGAAAATCTGTCTTCTCAGAACTGTAAGTAATCTGCAGAGTAATGTAAAAAATGAAAACTAGATTTGAAGAGTCTGCTTGTGTATATTTTAATTAACTTGTTCTACCTACCTTAATAGCTGCTCAGTGTTTTTCAGAGTTTGAATGATTTTTCTATGAGCAGCAAACATAGGAATCCATCAATACAGGCAGTAAACATTGTGAATGCTGAGCCTATCAGGCAGCATCTGAAGAGAGAGAAACAATGTTAATGCTTCAGATTAGTCACTGGATTGAAACAATAGCCCTTGTTTTCCTCTCTTTTAGCATCTTCCCAATTTGTTGAACATCTGCAGCATTTTCAGCTCATATAAGGCCATATAGCAGATTAGCAGTAATCACAGAATTTTTCCTTTGTAGTAATGCTTCCTGTCATTTTGCAAAGTGTCTGCTTGCCAGGAAGATAAAACTTTATTTGGAAGTGTTTCAGGTTACTTCAGTAAGAAGGTTCTTAGCTGACTGAAAACTGATGGCAGATAATCCTTGTTCTCCTCATCCACCACTATCACCTTCCCAACTTTTCCCTCCAGGCCTCAAAAACTTTCAGCTGATTCTCCTTTCCCATCTGTTTGTTTGTCAATAAAGGGAGAGAAAATGATGAATGGTGATTGTTTATAGTTTATATAAAAATCTTGTTGCAATCATTCAATTATCTTTATCATTGGCAGGCTTCACTGAATTTTGTACATTTTGGTGCTTTTTTTGTTTGCTTATTTAATCCATATTATAATATCCATATCCATAATAATACCACATTATAAATTGGGAAGAAAGCACTGATTATAAATCAGGAAACTAAAATGAAAGAAACACTGTAGTTATCATTACCCAGATTCATTTTAAATTTTATATCACTGAGCAATAATATTCCATCTGCGAGCTGTCAAATCTCATTGGACATGTTCTCAAACTTCAGATATTTGCTCACAGTGCTGCGAACCTACATGTCGCAAGTACACAACTATCCTAATGGTTATCTGCTATTACAAAAATTGTTTTTGTGCGAAAGGATACAAGAATTTAATGTTCTAACAATCTTTAGTGGAAAAATAGTTATTTTAAGCTCCTTCACCGTGGTTCTAGTACAAGACCTAAATTTATTCTTGAAGATTAAAGAAATGAATTGAACCAAAAGGTTCCATTATTCAACTAATCACATGTTACTTTGCAGCCCAGGTCAGCAAGAGAGACATAATATTCCTGATTGATGGCAGTTCCACTGTGGGAAATGCTAACTTCTTGGAAATATCCAAGTTTATTTTAAACATAGTCAACAAATTTGTAATTGGACCAGATTCTGTGCAAGTAGGAGTGGTACAGTACAGTGACGATGCGCTGACTGAATTTTACTTAAATACCCACTCAACACAATCTGCTTTGCAAACCGCTGTGAAGGGACTCAGAATGAAAGGCGGCTGGGAAGTTAACACTGGTGCAGCTCTGGACTATGTCTTCAAAAACCATTTTACCAGAGCAGCAGGAAGTAGGAAAGAGGATGGAGTTCCCCAGCTTCTGGTTGTCATCACTGGAGAAAAATCTATGGATGATGTGAAGCTACCTGCAGAGACCCTTAAGCAATCTGCTGTAATGACCCTTGCCATTGGAGTAAAGAATGCAGATCCAGCACAGATAAAAGAGATTGCAATTGACCCCAGTTTGGTCTTCAGTGTTGAAAAATTCCAATCTCTCCCAGCGATAAAGGAACAAGTGATGACACCACTCTCGACACTGGCTGGTGTAACTATCATTTATGAACAACCAACTGAACCATCTAAAAAAGGTATCTCACCTTTTAGAAACTACTCTTGGATTTGACCAAATCACTTTATTATTATTAAACTCAGGAACATTATGTAATAACTCATATTTTCAGATTTGCTGAAATAAAGCAGTTACTTGTGAGGAGAAATGCATTCAGGGATTATTTGCATTTGGTTTGATTTCCCATTATTCTTCACTCATTACAAAATCATTTAGCAACTAAATTTAAAAATCATTAATAAATTGCTGGTTCCCAATTGTTGCTAATGAATGCATATGCTCCATGGAGATTGTCCTTTCCATTTCTCAAGAGTGCATGGCTTTAAGGTAATGGGTGAGAAGTTCAAGGGAGATGTCAGAGGGAGGATTTTCACCCAGAGAGTGGTTGATGCATGGAATGCACTGCCTGGGGTGGTGGTGGAGGCTGATACATTGGTCAAGTTCAAGAGATTGTTAGGTAAGCAGATGGAGGAATTTAAGATAGAGGGATATGTGGGAGGAAGGGGTTAGATAGTCTTAGGTGTGGTTGAAGGGCCTGTTTTGTGCTGTATTGCTCTATGGTTCTATGGTTCATTCTAATAATGCCTCTGAATGTCAAGGGTAGTTGGTTTGATTCTCTCTTGTTGTTGATGGTCTTTGCTTGTAAACTTATGGCATGTTATTGCTACTTATCAGCATGTGCCTAGTTAAGTTGCCTGCCTGTTTAGATTCTGACAGGGCAGCAGGGTGAAAAGTTCTCCATTGTAGGAATCAGCCATCAGTTTGGCCCTAGTGCTGATTGATTGCTGAATACAAAGTGCGTGACGTTAGGAGGTGGAGGAGATTGTGCCTAAGTACCAATGCATTTCAAGTCATACCACAACTGGACAAGTGTCTTCTTTGGCAATGGGCAAAACTATAAAAATAGCAAGTCCACTTGACTTGTGTTTTAAGTTTTCAAAAAAGAGTTATCTCCATTGCTTAAGAAATGAATTCCTTTCAAATTAAGAGAGAATCATACCTTTATTTAGTAGTTTAGAAATAGCTGATATTATATTGCAGTAACCATGTGTTTCATTTGGTCATGGAACAGAAGTGGACAAGAGAGACATTGTGTTCCTTATTGATGGATCATATAACAGTGGAAGAAGAAACTTACCTGCTATCCAGAACTTCATCACAAAAACAGTTGAAGCTTTTGCCATTGGAACTGATGCCGTACAAGTAGGCCTGGTACAGTACAGTGATATTCCAAAATCTGAGTTCTTTCTAAACACCTACTCATCAAAAGATGAAATACTCTCTCATGTAAGAAAACTCAGAATGAGAGGTGGTACTGTACTCAAGACTGGAGAAGCCTTGAACTATGTCCTAAAATACCTTTTTACCAAATATTCAGGAAGTAGGAAAGACGAAGGTGTTCCTCAGTTTCTGATACTCATCACTGGTGGAAAATCAAGAGATGATGTAAAGCAGCCTTCTGAGGCCCTTTCACAAGCTGGTATTAAAACTTTAGCTGTTGGATTTGAGAATGCCATAAAACAACAACTTCAAGAGGTTAGTTCAGACCCCAGCCTGGTTTTTGATGTGAAAGAGTTACGTTCCCTACCAGAAATACAGCAGGAAATCCTTTTGCCCTTGTCAACTCTGAATAGTGCGACACAAACCCCTGTCCTGCCGATGTCTCCGACTACCGAAGGTAAATGAATTTTGAACTGCTGTGTTTTAGTTAAACTGTCTTGCACCTGAGCTCTAAATAATCTCCTTTCTGAACACTTCACCAATATACTGTAAAATTATAATATTCTCATTGCAACTTGAGCTTTCAGCAATAAATAGGCAACTTGAAATATTAATTCTTTTCATTTTATCAAAGTTGCTCCCTGACCTGCTGAGTGTTTCCAGCATTTTCTGTTCTTATTACAGCAATAAAACCATTTAGCCTAGGGCTTAAGTTGAAAGCCAATAATACTCTTCTGACCATTATTTTTGTAACAGTAATATTGATCCTATTGTAACTGCTCAAAAGTTATCAATGCTTTGTGATTTTATGGGGTCACTGTTTCTTCAGGAAAAGAACAGTCCAGCTCCCTCTAACAGCATCAGGAATCTTACCACAATATAGCCATATGGTCATAACAGCCAAAAATGGATGGTACAGGTGAATTCAGGAATTGTTTTCTGATCCAGTTCTACTTGTTGACAATGGCTCTCTTTCTTTGTTGCAGAAGATATGTTATAATGCTGTTTGCTAAACTAATTATTCTCCCATGGAAAATAATTGTATTCTGGAAAAATACGTAACATATACTCTATGAATGGAAGAAAAATCATGTCAACCTGGAGGGAAACCACTAGTTTCTGCCTTCTGTCTGTGGGCTGGGACTGTGCTATTCTTCAGCTGATAGTTCCAGAGAAAAGTATAAATGTATGGAGGGTTTGCTATAACTCTGCAAGACATTGATGAAACCATACCTGAAGTACTGTGTACATTTTTTTGTCTCCTTGGGGTGGCATGTATTGCAGACAATTCAGAGGGGCTCAGCTGGTTGATTCCTGGATTCCTGGCATGTTTTAGGGGGGAAAGGCTGAGGGGGCTGTCCCTATTATACACATTAGAAGAATGACAGGTGACCTTAAAAAAAGTAAGATTCTGAGAAGGGTTTGCAAGGTAAACATTTCTTTTTGTGGGAAAACCTGGAATTAAGGGACATAATTTCAGAATAAGCAGTCACCCATTTAAGATGAGGAATTTCTTTTCTCAGAAGCTTATGGATCTATGGTCTTCTCCATCCCAGAGAACTGTGGAAGGCTGAATAATTCAACGTCAAGATAGAGAGATTTTTAATACATAATGGGGGTCCAGGGTTAAGAGGCAAGGACAGGAAAGTGAAACTGAGCAGAAGATCCAATCTGCCCTGATGTTGTTCAATGGGGATTAAGCCATTTTGCTTCCAGCTGCTCCTATTTCTTATTTAGCATAGAATTGCCAGCTAACAGCCTTGCACAGGTATGTGCATTCCTGATGTCCGTGCCTGCCAGTGAATCTGACCTCCTTATTCTGCTGCTGAGCTCAACCCCGAGTACAGGATCAGAGTTCAGTTATACTGAACTGAGGGGCTGGATGCACTTTGTATCTGCCCCCCACCGCAGCTTGAATGCTGTCAACCAGCTATTTCCTTTATTTTTAAACTTCCTTGAATCTTAAGGATATTCAGAGACAGTGAAACCATCTTTAACAGCACAAGCTGTAAAAGGCCATCAGAGTGCCCTGAAAGTGGCAACATAGTTAGATAGTGTGATGAAGAAAGCAAACGGCATGCTTGTCTTCATAAATCAGGGCACAGAATATGAAAGCTGGGACATTATGTTGCAATGTTACAAAATACTGGTTTGACCACACTTGGAGTATTATGTACAGTTTTGGTTGCCACACTATAGGAAAGATGCGGTTGTGTTGGAGAGAGTTCAGACGAGATTCACCAGGATGTTGCCTGCACTGCAGGACTTTAGTTATGGGGAGATCTTGGATAGACTGGGTTTGCTTGCCCTGGAATGAAGGAGGCTGAGGAGTATTGCCATTACAGCACCAGCAACCAGGGTTCAATTCCGGCCACTGTCTGTAAGGAGTTTGCATGTTCTCCCCGTGTCTGTGTGGGTTTCCTCCGGGTGCTCTGCTTTCCTCCTATGTTCGAAAGACGTACGGGTTAGAAAGTTGTGGGCATACTGTGTTGGTGCTGGAAGCGTGGGAACACTTATGGGCTACCCCAGAAAACTACACAAAAGATGAAATTCACTGTGTGTTTCGATGTACGTGTGACTAATAAAGAAGAATCACAGATAGGGTAGATAGTTAGAATCTTTTTCTCATGGCTGGGGGCATAGATTTAAGGTGAGAGGAAAAGGTTTTAAAGGGGACTTGAGAGAAAAGTTTTTTACACAGGAAGTGTTTGGAACCTGCTGCCAGAGGAGGTGATGGAGTCTGATACAATTACTGCGTTTAAGAGACATTTAGGCAGACACTTAAATAGGCAAGGCATGGAAAGATACAGACACAGTGTAGATTGATGAAAAGGGCAACATGGATTTAGTGGGCTGACAGGCCCATTTCTGTGCTTCACAACTACATGACTCTAAGAGTGGGGTCTCAGAATACACTACCTGAGGTCTAGTAGCTACATGTGGCCCTCTCTGCTGCACAGGATGGCCACACTGTGAGTCCTTCAGCTCAGTTGGACCCCTGGGGCTGTAAAAGGTTAGTGTGGTTATCTGATTACATGGGGGACAAGAACAAGGCATTGGTCAGGTTAAGTATGACCCGAACCATGATCTTGGCAGCTGAAAGATAATTAAAAATAATAGATAAAATGTTTGTTTTCACCAGTCAACTCCAGTTTGGTGAATCCATTTGATGGATCTGTCAATGCTTTTTTTCTTTTCGCACAGTTCTACTGTGAACCCATTTATATTGGCTATTTCAAAGGAGATCATTGGCAGAATGAGCTGGCCATTTTCCTGGCAGCAATCTTGAACTCACTAGAAGCAGAACTGTAGAATACAACATTGTCCAGTGCTGGAGCAGAACGAGTCTGGGTTGAATGACGGGGTAGTACTTTCCCAAACTAATTTTCTCAAACCTTGCCAGAACTGGTCACATGCTTGCACTGCTGGTGTGAGTGTTGAGCATCTAAAATGCATTAAATTCATAAAATTATAGACTCATAGAAGCATGTAGCACACAAATGGGACCTTTGGTCCATCTGTCCATGCCTATCTACGCTAATCCCAGTTGCCTGCATTAGGCCCGTATCCCTCTACTCTTTTCCTTTACAAGTACCCGTCCAAATGTCTTTTAAAGTTTGTAATTGTATCTGCCTCCAGTACCTCCACTGGCAGTTCCTTCAAGATATTCACTACCCCCTGTGTGAAAGACTTACCCCTCACATCTCCTCTAAATTTCTCCTCTCTCACCTTAAACCTGCACCCAAAGGTTCTAGATTCCATGTCGTGTGAAAAAGCTTCTGATTATCCTATCTATGCCCCTCATAATTTTGTAAACCCCTCAGCCTCCTATGTCTCAGTGAGAATAGATCCAGCCTATCCAATCTCACCTTATAACTACAGCCCTCAATTCCAGGCAACATCTTGGTGAATCTCTTCTACACCCTCTCCATTGCTAATACATCCTTCCTATTGTGTGGTGACAAGAATTGTGCACAATAGTCTAGTGAGGTCTAACCAAT
>JARFYF010000001.1:60977870-60988554 GCA_030265395.1 Rhina ancylostomus
TTGGTTTTGTTCGTGGGGTTAGATTTTTTTAATAATAGCATTATTCCAACTTATCAATATCAATTGATATCTTTTTTGTTTATTAATATGAAGCATTGTGATTTCTAGTGTGATTCAATACAATTTATTTTGTAACATTTTCTTTTTTTCCCTTTATTTCATGCATTTTGTACTTCTTGTTTGAAATTAATAAAAATATTGAAAAGAACTGATGAAAGAGGATGTGCATTTACATGACACAGCATCCAAGAATATTTTACAGCCATTGTATCACCTCTTACTGAAGTGTAAACAACTAATCACTTTTTTATGCAGGAAACAGAGCAACTAATTTGTGCCTGCCCCCACATCCCCTACCCCCATGCTCCCATGAACAACAATGTGATATTGACCGGATGATCTGTTTTTCATTGTGGATAAATACTGGCCAGAACATACAGAATAACTCTCCTTGAGACAAACTTTTGACAAATGACTTTGGATAGGTTATTTGTAATAATATTTCAACATACAAATATCCTCAATGGACTTCTTCTGCGACCTAAACCCACTTTTCCTATCTCCAGATTCCAGGATCTGCAGTGTCTTGAGTCTCTATCTTTTCTTACCTCTCTTTCCCAGTTCTGGCAAAGGGTCTTTGACCTGAAATATTTACTCTCCTCCCCTTTCCACAGATGATGCTTGACTACCTGAGTTGTTTCCATCCTTTTCTGCTATTATCTCAGTTTTCCAGCATCTCCAGTTTTTTTTATTTCCTTTACTAATTTCTATTCCTCTGATTTTACTTTCAAATACAGTTAATGTTCTTCTCTATTCCAGGTGGCACAGCCAATGGTTTGACCCAACAATGAAAATGCAGCCCTCAATCACCTTTCTAGCTACCTATGGTCTGGTTCTCTCACTCTTTGTCACTGATTCCCTTCAGCAAGGTAAGACAAACTGACTCTTTGCATAATCTGAGCCATCACTTATTCTGAACTGTGTTGTTAATGGCTGAAAAGAACAATTTTAATGATTTTTTAAAGGTATCTTTATTAGTCACATGTACTTCGAAACACACAGTGAAATGCATCTTTTGTGTAGAGTGTTCTGGGGACAGCCCATAAGTGTCACTATGCTTCTGGCGCCAACATAGCATGCCCACAGCTTCCTAACCTGTACATCTTTGGAAGGTGGGAGGAAACTGTAACACCCAGAGGAAACCCACATAGTCACGGGGAGAACGTACAATCTCCTTACAGACAGTGGCCGGAATTGAACCCGGGTCACTGGCGCTGTAATAGCGTTACGCTAACCGCTACACTACTATGTCTGTCCCGACACTACCGTGCCTGAATAGATTATCATTATGGATAATCATATAGTAAGACATACATAAGACAAGAATAAGATTATGAAAGTCACCAATTTCACAAAGTGACTTAGTACTCTGAAATAGTTTCCAAAAATACAGTGTGATATATTCCAAGACTTCTGTGCTGTCCCATGTAAAGTGATATGACAGATTTAGATAAGGAGAAATGCAAATTTTTCATTTGTACTTATGCTGCGGTGGTCATTTTCACAGGTATATTGTCCTAATTCCACGCAATCTATTTCTTCTAATCATCATTAGATTTTTAGTATCATTGAATACTCCTTAGCCAAATGATGTCATGTGTACAGATGATGCACCATTTCAGTTGGAGTAAAACTAAACACTTTGAGAATGTGTCAAGTTCAATCACCAGTGATATTAACCTGTTAGTTAATATCACTTGGATGGAGTAGAGGACTGTAGTTAACAAGTTTGAGCTGGACTGGCAAACAACAAATAAATTACTAATTTTATTATTTCATTGTACATTTAGAGGCCTGTATTAGATAGTGTCTATGTGCCAGATAAAAACCTGGATAAAGTTCTGAAAGTTTGTATTGATTGGCACATGACATAAATGACCATTTGGATTAGACACCAGAGATCCACTAATGTGAGTGAAACCAACACTTGCTCTCAGAATAACAGAGAAGGCACAGAGAGGTTGTTGCTGAAATGAAAAACCAGCATTTTATTTATATAGCGTTTTCATGGCCTCAGCTTGCCTGAATGTTTTTACAATTGAAGCAACTTTTTGGTACAAATACAGTTGTAATCTGGGAAATTTGGTAATCTCTGCCCAGCAAGCTCCCACAAACAGCAATATGATAACAACCAGACTTGTTGTTGATGATATGGATTGAAATAGGAGTGCAACAATTAAGAATTTGGTAGGGAAAATGCCCACACTTGATCTGCATATGCACTCCAACTAGTGCCAAACCTACATGTAGTGATCACCACGCCCAATGCATTCCCTAGTTCAGTGTCCATAAATTGATCCTATCTTGGCTTTAGCTATGATACAGCTCTGAAGGGATTAACTATTCTCCAGTAATTTGTTAAGGATTCCTCTAATCTTTGCCACTTAATCACGCCTGACTTTAACCAGTTGTTTAGTGGAAATTGCATCTTCAGCTTCCTCAGCCTGAAGGTCTAGAACCCAGCTCTGAACCCCTCTACCAGTCCACCTCTCTTGTTTTATAAAGTGCTCCCCAGCCAGTTCCGCTGTAATATCTTGCCACTCTTCTACATTTAGTCTACAGATATAAATGCCCGTCATGTTAAAGATTCTCCTTGATTCTATATTCTATGTTCCATGTTTTATTTTCCATGTTCTATAGGCCTCTTGATCAGGCTTTAAGTCAGAAAATCATAGAGTTGTACAGTAAAGAAATAGGCTCTTTGGCCCATTACGTATATCTCAACCATTATACCTTTCTACACTAATTCCACTAGCCTACATTAATGTCCTGCTCATTCAAGTACCTGTCCCAATGCCTCTTAAATGTTATTGGTCCAGCCTCCACCACCTCCTTTGGCAGCTCATTCCAGATATCATCTACTCTTTACCACTCAAATCTCCTTTAAACCTCCTCCTGCTCACCTTAAACATATGCCCTCTAGTTTTGGACACCCCTACCATGGGAAACAGATACCGGCTATCTGTCCAATCTATGCCTCTGATAATCTTATATACCTCTATATTATGGCTAGCAAAGATACAAAAATCTCTGCCAGGGCCCCATCAATTCCTTCTCTTGCTTCCAACAGGGTCCTAGGAATTTGGTATCACCAATCAAGTTAATTCTTTCTCTTCGATTAGTACTTGGTCAGGCCCCGAGGATTAATCCTTCATGCACTTCAAGACCACTAACACCTCTTCTTTCGTAATGTTGATATGTTCCAGGATATCACTGTTCCCCCTCCTGAACTCACGAGCTTCTATGTCCTTCTTATGATAAATACAGATGAGAAATATTCATTTAAGACCTCGCCCATTTCCTGTGGTTCCTATATCACTTCTTATTTCCCTCATATCTCCAATGCAACATAATGCCTATATTTGGTTGATAATGCTGCTGTTAAAAGTTAACAGTTACTGTTAATATTAAAGGTGTTGCATGAATGGAAATTATTATTAGAGTTATGATTCAACAATGAGTATCACTGCCAATCCTACTTCATTATCAGCAGGTGGCTGCACAGACCTCTTTTCTAAAGATTACGAGTGGAAATCATGAACAATTACTGTTTACTGATACCAATTGCAGGATATCCACTGGGAAATAATCTGTTGATTTACCAGTGAGATGAAATAGTTGGAATGAAATATCAACTGCCACCGTCCAGCTGTTCGTGAACAACCTCTGTTATACTTTAAAGGAATGTGAAAGAAAATGAGGAAAAATACCTCAGCCAATCAGCTGAAATTAATTGGCTCTGAATTTAGACCACGAGTGTATTTGGCATTCTCAAAAAACACTTGTCAGAGATGGTGTGAATAGCTGCCATGCAAATTGGAGAAATATTTGTGTTCCTTCTTTAATTTGGTGGATGTTAAAGTGATTTGAGTGTCTTTTTTTAATGTGGAACCTTTAGATAGATGTTAAAAACATTGTGTTTTCATCGGATTTACAAAACCCTTTTTGGATTCCACCTAGTGAAGGGCAACAGGCAGCCCTGGGGCAGCCTATTGGTTGAGTCTCAGGCCAAGTAATGAGTGATTGTAATCTTAAACACAAGTAGAAATTCTACAATCTGCTCTTTGGTGATGTGTTTGGCTCATGGCCAAGAAAATCAACAGAATAAACTTTAGGGAAAACATTGGATACAGTTGCTATGCACAAATATACAAAGAATTATTGCTCCTTAAGCTGAGAATGGCTAATTGAGTAAGAGTTATTTCAGGACACAAAATCATTTTTCTCTTGAGGATAATGTAGGTATGGATGCTATGAATAATTCCTTCAGATTAATCAAGATCATCACAGCTGGAGAGTGGCTGAAATATTAGAAGAAGTACGGACATATTTAATTAAAATTCAGGCAATTTCCCTCACTGTCTTTATTTGTATTCATGGCAGATTGCAGTTTTCCAAGTGGAATGCATGTTCCTTTGGAGCCAAAACTTGAAATTAAAACATACAGTGAACGTGGGCAGCTTGCTTTAGAGTTACAAATACACTGCCGTATTTTTCGACAAATGGGACCTGGTGTTCATTGCATGCACAGAATAACTTCAAAATGAAAAAGAAAGTCATCAACCTTAAGTTATATTAATTGTAAGAAAGTCATTCACACAAAAATGAACAAATTAACAAATTGGATTAATTGACTCAGACTTGTTTCTGAAAACCAAGCGAAATACGTAATTTTCTTGTGTCAATTTCCTTATCCTTTAATGGCAACTGATGTGCAGACAGTGATAAAAGGACTCAGTGCATGAAATTAAGACCACACCAAAGGAGACCCTTATGGATGTTGATTTTATTTTGATGATAGTCACAAGGTATTGGACTCACTGTACGTACAATTAAAGACTTTCCTTTCCTGACTAAACAGACAGTAGAGGACTGTAGTTACCAGGTTTCAGCTGGACTGGCAAACAACAAATAAATTACCAATGCTTATTATTTCATAGTACATTTAGGGGCCTGTATTAGATAGTGCCTGTGTGCCAGATAAAAACCTGGATAAAGTTCTGGAAGTTTGTATTGATTGGCACATGACATAAATGACCATTTGGATTCATAAACCATAGCTCACAAAATAAGCACTCAGCTACTGATGTAACCTCTTCCAGTATACCAGCAAGGATCCCAGTAAAGCTGACACCCAAGTGAAACATTAATGGGAAGTAATGTTAGGTTGTTATTAAAATTTGATTTGGCTTATTTTTAATATGCCATTGCTTCAACAATCTTGTTGTTATGTTACCAATTTAAAGTATTTAAGAAGTGTCTTGACAAGCATTTCAATTGCCTAGGCATAGAAGGTTATAGGCCAAATGTTGGAAGATGGGATTAATATGTTTGGGTGCCCACTGGCTCCACACATAGATAATATGGCAAGGCAGGAGAAGCATGGGTCATCCTCCTCATTACAGAGAAGTTTAAAGGTAAGTTTTATAGAAGTTTTCAAAATCATAAGGCTTTTGTTAAAGAGTGTGGTCCCAGAGGCAGAAGAATAAATAACCAGCAGACTCAGAATTTAGGTGATTGACAAAAGAACCAGGGACAACATGAGGATATTTTCTTTTTGTTATGCAAGGAGTTACTTGAAAGGTGGTAGAAACAAATTCAACTGAAAGTTGAAAATGGGAACTGGACTGGTCCTCAAGGGAATAAAGTTTACAGGTTACAGGAAGAAGAGTGGGGAAATGGAATTAATTGTATAATGCTTACACAGGCACGATAAGCTACATTGTCTTTGTTTTAGTGAGGTATAATTCTATGATGTATAAATACTATTTTAATTATACAGATTCCCTTTAATCTACATTAGGTTTGGCTAAGGTAAAGCAAGTTTAAGCTTCATTAATGGTTTTCTGGGGAAAACAAATATATCCAATAAACTGCCCTTCCATGGTTTACAAACAGTGAGATGTGTTCACATATGTTTCTCACCCTGATTCTCCTACACTTGGGATAATTCACAATAACCAATTAAGCTGTCAAGCAGCACATCTTTGGGGTGTGGGATGAAACTGGAACACCCAGAGAAAATCTACATTGTCACAGGGAGAACTTGCAAACCCCACACCGTCTACACTTTCATATTTGCTGTAAAATGATATATCTTGCATTTTTCTGATTTGCTCCTGGTATGTCAGTGAACCTGATAACTAGTGTCTGTAAGGTGGCCCAGTGTGTGCGACTGGAATCATGTCTAAACCAAATTAATACCAAAGAAGCTGCAGATGCTGGAAATCTGAGCTAAAAACAGCAATTGCTGGAAAACCATCAGCAGGTCAGGCAGCATTTGTGGAAAGAGTAACAGTTGATGTTTTATGTCAAAGACCCTTCATCAGAACTGCTGATGAAAAGTCTTCCACTTGAAAAATAAAGTAGAACATAGAACAGTACAGTACAGGAGCAGGCCCTTCGGCCCATGCTGTCTGTGCCGACCATGATACCAGTCCAAACTAATCCTATCAGCCTGCCCCTAGTCTATATCCCTCTGTTCCCTGCCTGTTCATGTGTCTGCCTCTTGATTGTTTCTTTCTACAGATGTTGTCCGAATTGCTGAGTTTTTCCATCATTTGCTGTTTTATGTCATAAATTGACCAAATTGGGCAGTGTTTCCAGGTTTTTATAAGGTTCGGGTTTGTGGTAGTGTTCACCTTCGTTATTCCATGAAGCGACAGCATGCATGGTTTAACGTGGGAATCAAAAATTCATTCATCTGGCCTGTTAATTTAAATAAACTACTTAAATTCTTTTCAGACTTCTTTACATTTTCAAGGTTTGTTCAATTAAGATGATTTAATAAACTTTTGAAACTGTTAAGGTGACTGAATAGTCTTGTGAGAGATCAGCAAAGTCTGTCTTCCCTAGAGTAGGTGGTGCTTGGGTGGATGGGTGGGTAATTGGTTTGGGATGTCCTACACTCCTAGTCATTCATTTACCTTCATTAATTCAAATTATCTTTTGAAGATTTGCAATCAAATTATGGATTTCTAGACTGGGCTTTCCAGTGTGCATTTTTTTAACAAGCATCTGGTATTTTTCAGTGCAAGTATTCATTTGGATTCCATTTTAACATTTTACAGCCGGGAAAAGAGATATTGTCTTCCTAGTCGATGGCACTCCCGGAATGGGGAGATCATTTTTTTACGTCCGTAAATTTATTTCAGAAATAATTTACAATCTCAACATTGGACCTGGCAAAGATCAAGTTGCTGTTGTTCAATATGGTTTTAAATCAAGACTTGAATTTGGCCTCAATGTTCATTCAACAAGAGACGAGCTTGTGAATGCAATGAAACCTCTGCGATTTAAAACAGGAAGACCCCTCAAAACGGGTGCAGCCCTGGACTTTGTCACAAGGAACATCTTTGTCCCAGCTGCGGGCAGCAGAAGGGATGCCGGAGCCACACAAATCCTGGTGCTCATCACTGCCGGGAAATCCAGTGATGATGTTAGGCCAGCAGCGGAGGCAGTGAGACAGGCTGGTATTGAGCTCATTGCTATTGGAGCCAAGACTGCAGTTACATCGGAGCTGCAACACATCACTCCTGATCCAGATTCTGTTTTCAAATTGAATGAATTCCGAGAATTGCCAACGATTCAACAACAGCTGCTTTCTAAATTTCAAGCATCGCTTGTGACAGAGGAACCAATTCCTCCTACTGAAGGTAAAAACCTTTAAAAGATTTACCTGCACGATTAGCACAAAACAAAGACGCATGTAACAAGTTCATCCTACACTGGGCTTAAATATTAGAATGTAATTTTTAATTTTAATTTCTTAATGTGTTTAAATTCACTAGCTGCCATTGTCATATTTGAATCCTTTTATCCAGAACATTAATTTTGATCTCTACATTACTTATACAGGAACAGAGCTGTTCAGTTTCTGGTCCATATCTCCAAACATTAAGTTGCTTCTATGCTTCCAAGAAGGTGTGCTTTCCCAGGGCTATGACCTGGATATTCACAGGAATGGTTGAAATAAGTGTCTGATCTTTTGCTTCATTGCCACTTTCCTGTACTCGCCCCATCACGCTTGAAGCCCCTGTAACATTGAACTACCCTGAATAATGTAAATAATGTAAGAGTAAAAGGAGTTAGTTGAGATTATTGCAAAGTAATGTGCATCCAACAGCCAAGACAGACCAATTTCAAAGTAACTTCTCTGCTCTCAAACCCTGATGAAACATCCTCCTGTCATGAGTACACAAATAAGTTAAGATTCAGGCATTAACAGTTTTCTTGTATCAGCAACCTTTGTAGCCACTTCAAGAAAATCAGATTGGTCTCAGCTCCACTGTCAAGCCTTGATTCCCTTTGTCTAAAACTCCATCTCAGTTTTCAAATCTTTCTGATTTTGCCAGATTTTCTGAAAAGAAAATTACCAACAAATTTGTTACCTTTCCAAAGAGCTACATGGAGTGAGGAACCTGTCCTAGATTTATGATAACCACTTCATAGTGCCATGTATCTATGATATTTTCAAGATTTCTACACAATGCAGATTTAGGTTGTTTGTTATTTCATTCTATTTTTGTGAATGCTTAGAGCATCATTTGATGTAAATGTCTGTGGTAATTTGGAAAAGTATTCTTACTCATTTCCTTTGGTTTAAATGAACACAACGCACAAGTGTTTTTTGACATCAAAAAAGCTTTATTGACCTCAACATTGAAGAGATGCACTTTGCATCAGGAAATGTTGGGTTCACTGGATAATCTGCTAGAAAGGTTGCATACAATGTTCAGCCCATGCCGTAACACGTCTGATATCCCTGTGTACAGCATATGATCCATGTCCTGTTCAATGTTAACTATGCATTTCTAACAAGTGAAATCAGATAGATGTGCAAAGATAGCCTTGTTAACCTGAATACCATCATAAGATAATGAATTATGGATGACCGCCACATGTGCATTTTGTTGTCATGAATCACCATGGAAGATAGGGATATTCCTGGTCTTACATTTTTTCAGGCTTCATATGATTTCTGATCACTTTATATAACCTAGTGTGTTTTTATTTGTATATTTTTTCTAGTTACAATTGCAGCTGAGATCCAGAGAGACATTGTGTTTCTGATTGACGAATCTGATTATGTTGGAAATTCAAATCTACCATTAATCCGCAACTTTATGTCGAAAATAATTGAGAACCTTGATATTGGAAGGGACAGAGTGCGAGTCAGTCTGGTGTTATACAGCAACACTGCAGAAACAGAGTTTTATCTGAACACCTACTCAAAAAAAAATGAACTTCTGTCTCTACTGAGGACTCTCAGCTTGAAGGGTGGTAAGACACTTAACACTGGGAAGGCATTGGACTTTGTCCTCAGATCTCACTTTATCAGATCTGCAGGTAGCAGAAAA
Source organism: Rhina ancylostomus (assembly GCA_030265395.1). Lineage (NCBI taxonomy): Eukaryota > Metazoa > Chordata > Chondrichthyes > Rhinopristiformes > Rhinidae > Rhina > Rhina ancylostomus. The sequence continues at coordinate 60,987,290 of JARFYF010000001.1, forward strand.
GAAGAAGGTGTTCCCCAGTTTTTGGTGCTCATCACTGGTGGAAAGTCTGGAGATGATATCAGACGAGCTGCAGATGCATTGAAGCAGAGTGCTGTAATAACCCTTACTGTTGGAGCTGGGGCTGCAGATCCTGCTCAGCTGAAGGAGATAGCCTTTAAACCAAACCTGGGCTACAATGTAAGGGACTTCAATTCTCTTCCAGGCATACAGGAAGAGGTAATAATATTATTACAAAGGCTGCGTGTTCAAACAGTACCTGTAGAAGAAGTAACAGTACCTATTGAAGTGCCACTGGTTACTACTACCGAAGGTATTTGAGCTACATTCATTTCAGTCATTATGGTTTTGAAATACTGTTAAGATTACCTTTATTTCATTGGGGTCCATCAAAAAAACTTTTGAAATCATTATCCATCTCCATATTTGGGCAAACCCTTGTAATGATCTATATCTAAGAGACCCGTAATGGTGTTGATGTAATAATAATATTTATTTATTAGTCATGTACACATTGAAATACAGTGAAATGCATCTTTTTTGTGTTAACAACCAACACAGTCTGAGAATGTGTTGGGGCAGCCCGCAAGTATCGCCACACTTCCAGTGCCAACATAGCATGCTTCCTAACCCATTTGTCTTTTAGAATGTGGGAGGAAACCCACGCATGTCATTGGGAGAACATACAAACTCCTTACAGACAGTGGCCAGAATTGAACCTGGGTCACTGTATTAGCGTTACGTTAACTGCTACACTACCATGGTGCCCATTACACTACCGTGGATCTTGGGGTCCGAGTCCATAGCTCCCTGAAGGTGGTTGCACTGGTTGATAGGGTGGTAAAGAAGGCAAATGGAATGTTTACCTTTATCAGTAGAAGCACTGAGTTCATGAGTCAGGAAGTTACGTTCCAGCTTTATAAAAGTCTGGTTAGGCTGCATCTAGAGTATTGCATTTAATTCTGGTCACCCCATTGCAGGAAGAATGTGGAGGCTTTGGTGAGTTTAAGAAGGTGCAGATGAGGTTTACCAGCATGCTGCCTGGATTAGGGGGCATGTACTATAAGAGAGGTTGGAAAAACTTGGGTTGTTTTCTCTGGAGCAGTGGAAGCTGAGAGGAGACCTGATAGACGTTTATAAGATTATGAGAGGCAATAGATAAAAGTAGACATTTCCAGGGTTGAAATATCTAATACTAGAGAGCATGCAATTAAGGTGAGAGGGAATAAGTTCAAATGAGATTTACTGGACAAGTTTTTTTACACAGA
>JARFYF010000001.1:61003618-61013875 GCA_030265395.1 Rhina ancylostomus
TCACTTCTGACTCAGATTCTGTTTTCAAATTGAATGACTTCCAGGAATTGCCAACTATTCAACAACAGCTGCTGTCTAAAGCTCAGCCACTGCCTGTGATAGAGGAACCAATAATTATCAGTGAAGGTAAAAACTTTGTTCAATAATGTTTTTTTCAGATTAGTTGTTTTTATGAAAAGGAACACAAACTGAAGGAAAGTGAAATTTAGAAGGGGGAAGGTAACCCTGATTGGATAGAATACTGTGCATCAGCAATGTACTAAATGATTAAATTTGAAGCTTGAAATTTGAAAGTCACCACTGAAATCAAATTGCTAATGCAAAGGCACATGATATAATTTGTCATCTCTTATCCATAACTTTATCAGATGACTGAGTAATTGGGGTCTTATTTTTATCTATTACATAAAGGCTTCAATGGCAAGGACTAGCACTTACTGCACACCATTACAGTATTTAAAGAGTTTATTGTGAGTCACTACATTAAAATGCTGCAGTCCTGATGAAGGCAATCACAGGGTGCCATTGGAGAGGGAGCTCTGACACTTAGACCAAACAATGAGAAGGAACAGTGATACATTTCCAGGTCAAAAATGGTGTGTGACTTATTGAGAAGTTAGATTCTTGTCAGCTGTTATACCAGATGGCAGAGATTACAGGTTTGGGAAGGACTGGGAATGAAGCTTTCATGAGTTGCTGCAGTGCTTCTTGTTGACATCACAGCCGGTAGTGGAGTGTATGTATGGTTAGGTTGGAAGATATAATGCTGATCAAGCTGATGCTTTGTCCTGGATTTCATGCATGATTTTGGAAGTGCATTCATCCACTTAAGTGCAGATTCCACAATACTCCTGTTGTATGCCTAGTGGATAGAAAGAGGACATTGTGATCTCAGGAGGTGAGTTACTTTCTCCAGAATACCCAGCCGACTCTTGTAACTGCAGTACTTATGTAGCTGATCCAGTTCACTTCTGGTCAGTGGTGACCCTCAGAATGTTAGTGGTGGAAGACAAACTGATGTTAATGACATTGAATGTCAAAGGGTATTTGTTAGACCCTTGGAGACAATCATTGGCTATACTTTAATGGTGCAAATATTACATGCCTAGACCAAGCCTGAACGTTGTCAAGATTTTTCAGTATTCAGATATGGACTGCTCCATTATCTGAGGAACTGTGAAGGGAACTGAACACTATGGATCAGAGAAAAAAAATTACATCTTGAATGAAGGAGGGAACATCACTGAAGCAGCTGGGACACAGCCCTGGGACCTACTCACTAATGTCTTGGGAGTGATTAATTGGCTCTCCTTAATCATAATCATCTTCCATTGTTTTGGATATGACTTTAGCCAATGGAGGAGATTTCCCTCGTTTCCATTGACCTCAAACATATTAATGGTTCCTTGGTGCCACAGTTGATCAAATACTGCTTTAATGTCAAAGGCAGTCACTTTTAACACTAAGATTCTGATCTTTTGATTTTGGTTGGAGTAATCTTTAGAACATACTATCTGTGCTCAAGTCTAAAATATCTCTCTATCATGTAATGTTCTGGGCACCAGTGGTGTGTGTGTGTCTCTTAAACTCTTCAATGTCAGACCCTCTTCTTAAAAAATGGTAGCTGCAAGATGGGCATTATGAACAATGTATTTTTCTTAATTTGATAAGAATTATGGTAAATTATTGCAAAATCTTTGGATTATATTTTAGGTCCAGCCTAACTTGAGGCATTTTACCTTGCAGTTAATTGTCCAGTTCATGTCCACAGACTTTGTATGACCAGGTGCGCGTTTTCTTTTTCAGTTGCACAAACAGAAGTGAGCGAGAGAGACGTTGTGTTCCTTATTGATGGATCAGACAACATTGGAAATGCTAATTTACCTTATGTCCGTGATTTTATCATAAGAATAATTCAGCATCTGGCCATTGGACGTAATAAGGTGCAAGTGGGTCTGGCACAGTACAGCGATGACACAGAAGCTGAGTTCTACTTAAACACTTACTCATCAGAAGCTGAACTTCTGTCTCATGTCAAAAGCCTCAGTCTGAGAGGTGGGGCAACAGCCAACACTGGCTCTGCACTGGACTTTGCCATTAAATATTATTTTACTAGTTCTGCAGGAAGTCGAATAAAGGAGAATGTCCCCCAGTTCTTGCTGCTCATCACTGGTGGAAGGTCCAGCGATGATGTGGAGGAGGCAGCGGATGCGCTGAAGCGAGCCGCTGTCATGACCTTTGCTATTGGTGTTAAGAATGCAGACGCAGCCCAGTTGGAAGAGATGGCAATTGACCCAAGTTTGACCTTCAACGTGAAGGAATTCCACTTTATGCCAGATGTCCTGAATCAATTGATGATGCCACTGACAATGCTGAGTGTTCCAACAGTAATTGAAGAGCCAATAGATGTTGAAGAGGAAATGGTCACAACTTCAGAAGGTACCTGAATTGTTATTACTACCTTTCTTCAGAAATTACTACCTTACCAGTGACACTAGTATCTTTATAAACGACTATCCTTTCCCTGTCCAATATGTCAATGCAGAGAAGTTATTATTGCTGGAGGAGCTTCTGTAGCATTGCTCATTACAGTGAGACAGGAGCACGTGACCAACTCCTGATCGAAAATCAGGCATCAAATGATTTGCTTGGAGGAAAGATCAGTTGAAATGGCCTGTTTCTGGGCTGGCATTTCTCCAGACTCAAAAAGTGCATGTGTATCACAAAGGGCGTACACCATAGCTATTGTGAACCCCAAAAAAACTTGCCATTTCATGCAATTGCTCTGTATTGTGTCCCTCAAATCCTACACATTTTTTAATGTCCATATTTCATCTTCCAATTTAAAAGTTAATTACATAATTTGTATTCAAATTCATGTTAAATTTTTGCAGCCAGGAAGAGAGATATTGTGTTCCTAATCGATGGCTCCCCTGGAATGGGGAGATCATTTCAAAAAGTCCGTGATTTTCTGAAGAAAGTAATCCAAGAGCTTGATATTGGACCTAACAAAGATCAAGTTGCTGTAGTACAATACAGTCTCAACTCAAAATTTGAATTTGGCCTCAATGTTCATTCAACAAAAGATGAGATTCTGAATACAGTGGGAAAACTGAAAAAGGGAAAACCCCTGAACACAGGTGCAGCCCTGGACTTTGTCACAAAGAACGTCTTCATCCCAGCTGCAGGCAGTAGAAGGGATGCCGGAGCTGCACAAATCCTGGTGCTCATCACTGCTGGGAAATCCAAGGACAATGTTGGGCCAGCAGTGGAGGGAGTGCGACAGGCTGGTATTGTGGCCATTGCTATTGGAGCCAACAGTGCAGACACATCGGAGCTGCAACAGATTGTGCAAGAACCCGGCCTTGTTTTGAAATTGAGCGATTTCCGAGAACTGCCAACTATTGAAAAAGAACTGATATCCAAGGTTAAAACCATAGTTATTATTGAGGATGCGACTGCTGTAAATACTGAAGGTAAAATATCTTTGATAAAGCATGACTTCTCTATGTGCTAATTATCTAAGTTGTTTCTAAATTCTTGAATTGTGTGATCACAGAATTAAGAGAATCATCGAAACTTCACCTGCAGAAGCAAGCAATTTGGCTCATCGTATCAGTGCTGGGTCTTTGAAGGAATTACCATACTTAGTTTCACATACTATTTTTTGTCTGCCGTCCCTAAAGTTCTCCAGGCTCAGGCGCCTAGCCATCTTTGTAAAAGTTATTTATGAAATCTTTTTCCACAGTCTTTCAGGTCAAATATTCCAGGTCCTGACACTATGAAGAAAATAATTCTCACCCTTTCATCAATGATTTTAAACTCACCTATTGGCACTCCTACCAGGGCAAATAATTTTTCTCCATCTAGTTATCAAAATCTCTCTGCATTTTGAAAACCTTAATTGGGTCATCCTCAATTTTCTCTGCTTCATAGAAAACAATCCCAGTTTTTTCCCCCAAACTCTTCTAATAAATGAGATCTTCCATCTCTCATTACATCTTGTTGAACTTCCTTTGTAAGAGTACAAAAGGACTTTAAGTCTTTTTTGAAGTATGATGCTCAGAATTGGCCTTGATATTCTAGATGAGTTTTAGGCAGCACCTTAAAAAGTTACAGAAATGATATTTTGTTTTCCTTTTGCATTCTAATATTCTGTTTATAAATCCAAATACACCAGATGTTCATCCACTTTCCCTACCACTAATAAGGATTTATGTAAACATACTTGAGTTTTCCTGCTGATTTGCAATTTTGAAAAGCAAGTCAACTACAGTGTGCTCCATAATACATCATTTCACACCGCTCGGCATTGACTCCATCTGGGATGATATTGTCTATTTTACCATCTGGCCCAGATCATCCTGAAAACTATAATTATTCTCTGTCTTAGAATAGACTTTGCCAATAAACTACAAAAGGACAATGGGCCTACCACTGCACCCCGTGGAACCAACTCTGAAAAACCCCTCTAAAAACATCTACCATCTGCCTCCGATCATGGATAAAGTTTTATATGTATACTCCACCTTTCTTTTAATTCTCAGTTTCCTGCTTCTTTACAAACTTTGTACATATTTTTCAAATGCCTTTACAAACTCAATAAATATCACCTGCAACATTATGCTGACAATCTTCTGTTATCATATCAAAGAATTCCTGACAGAGTCATAGAGCAAGGAAACAGGCCATTTGGTCCAATGCATCCATGCTGACCAGTGAGCACCCTTTGTATTCATCGCATCTCCCAGCACTTGGTCCATAGCCTTCTATGCCTAGGCAATTCAAGTGCTCATCTCAACACTTCTTAAATGCTGACTGTGACCCAGCCTCAACACTTTTCAGTTCTCTCCTACATATCCTATAAACTTCAAAAGACCTCATTTAATAGCAATTGCATATACCTGCTGGGTTCCCTAATCTTACCAACTTTGCCTCTTACCCTTACAGCGACACCCTGACTCTGAACTATTACTATCTCACCTTTAAACACTTCTGACTTATCAAATTTTTTTTTTCCTCTAACAGCTGCACTTTCGCCAGATCCTCCCCCAACTTAAGACCCTAACTCTAGGACCATTCTTATCATATCAAACAATGGTCACTGCTCTCAAAAGGTTCCTGCGCAGACACTTCCACTGCCTGTCCTTCCTCATTCCCCATTACAAAGTTGACTCCAGTCCCCCACCATGTCAGGCTTTATAAAGCAAAACTTCTTGGATGCATTTTAAGAATTCCACCCCATCTAGAGCCCTTACACAAAGGTAATCCCAGTTGATATTGGGAAAGTTACTACTATCCTGTTGTTTTTAAACAACCTACTATGATTTGTCTACATATCTGCTCTTCTAACTCCTGTTGTCTATTGGGGGGCCCATAGTATAACCCAAAGTAATTGCCTCTTTCTCATTTCTAGGTTCTACACATATGGCCTCATTGGCTGATTCCCTCCAAGATATCATTCCTGAGTACTGCCTTAATGGTATCATTGATCAGCAGTGCAACACCCTGCTCTTTTGTATCTTTAACAATTTTATGCTGCTCTCTTTGATTTAACCTACACTTTCCCAAATGTTTATTTTTCCAGTGATAATGGTCTCAATATTTTTCCCATTACCAATGTCAGGCTAAGTGGCTTGAAGCTTCTCAGGTGTTTCCCTACCCATTCCTCAATAGTGTATAGTATTACTGACCCTCTGTTCATCCAGCACTACTTTTGTATCCAATAAAGTTTGCAAAATGTGACAAATGGTTCTTTTTTTTAAACCTCTGCTACTATCAGACACCTAGGATGAATCCCAAATGACTTCAACATTCATTATTATTTATTATAGTAATGTATTTTCTCTGTTAATTACTAATGTCAGTAATTCCCCTTGTCTCTTAAATGCAAAAGCACAGTGCAATAGCCTATCTTCTTCTGATTTACTTAAAATTATGTTCTTTGCCATCCAGAACACATTATCTTTGAATGTTCTACCTTTCCCTTCAAAGCAATATGCCTTGTTTGTACTTTAATTATCTCTTCGCTGCATGACTTCCAGTACTATATTACTGCATAACCCTGTCTTTGACTTTTTCCAGTCAATCTATACTAGATCTCTTGTATCACTGAAATTAGACCTTCCTTTGCTGAGCATCTTTACTTTCAATATTTTTTGTTCTCTTTCCATATTTGATTTATGCTAGTTGCAGTCTGAGCTCACTCTGCAGAATCAGATTCAACGCCATTTTCTTCCCAGTTAAACTGCCAATTGAGAAATTTATTCCTGTATGTACATCTGAGGCACCTCTTCTATGTTTTCCCCCACTTAGCATTAGGACAAATAATTTTTCCTAATATTGCCACACTATTTTTGCACAGCCCTTTGAAATTTCCCCCAAACATCTCCTTCTCACTGTTCATGTTCTACAATGAAAATTCATAGCAACAGCTCCCCCTCTCTTCCTTATTTTTAAATTAAATGGATTAAGTTCTGGAACCATCCAGTATGCCCTTTCCATTCAGAACTGCAAAATCATCCTTGATTTCACAACTTTTTTTTCCTTGAATACTTAATAACTAGGAATATTAACTTTCCTTTCCTGGAATTGTTAGAGGCATATCTCTGTGCAACCATGTCATTAATCCCATTTAGCAAATTGTATCTGAACGCATCTGCTTTATTAGTTACTGTACGGACAGTCAATCCAGACTGCTAATTTTAGGAATGTTTCTGAGTTATTGCTTACCTCACTCTCATCGGATCTCATTTATCTCTCTTTTTTCTAATTCCCTTCCTTCTGCCCAAGTAGTTTAAATTCCCTGTGAATTACTCTCTCACCACAAACATAGTCTGGTCTGATTGAACTAATTTCCTTGAGAATTGGTCTCAGAGCTCCAAGAATCTGAAATTTTTCCCTCTTGCATTATGGACATAGTTTTCTATCTCTGAGTGCTTTTGCATTGCTTCTGAAATGCTGTCTGAATGATATTTTTTAATCCCAGAAGCCACTGTGGGCAATCCAATTTATTTCACATCATGACAGAATTAAAAGGAATTAGCTGAATTTGGTGGATGCTTTGCTGTTTGTCAAAGTGGCAAAGTCGAGTTTTTGTACAATAAACTACCTTCTAATGAAAAAGCAGCTGTCCTACTGAACCCAAGCAGAGGTGAAAGTACCAGGAAGGCATATTGGTAAGAAAGTGCCTGACATAATCAGTGCAATTGGGTTAATTTAGCAAAGTTATCCAGGCAACAGTTACTTTCATACCTGGACTCAGGAAACTGAGTGTTTAACTGATGTACTAGAGCAAGGCAGTACAGGTTATAATCACAGCTAAAGCTACAGGGAAGAATATACAACTCTGCTATTAACACATCCTCTCACTTATAATGAGTTAGGTATCTAAAAAATATCACCACTTCTCTTTAAGTGGAAAGAACTTTATGTATATAGCTTTTCATTCATCTGCCAAACTACGCCATATCATAATTCACTGCATTAAAATTAATTTGATAATTACCAAATCTCAAGCTTGGCTATGAACCAATAAAATCCTTCTCATTAACTCCCTATTTTTAAGCCAGCCAATAATTTTGATTTCATGCTTCCAATTCTCTGGTCCACAGTTGAGAAATGGAGGAGACTAAAATGGATAACACAGGAAATTTGGTGCCAGGATCATAATGCATAATTAACCTGTTGTCATTTGTCCTAATCTGGAAGCACCCAGAAATTTATGCTGTCTCTTCATCATCCAGGCTGTTTATTGTCTTAACCTGGTGCTGTTCGCCAGTACAAGCTGGCTGCCACTAAGTGAAGCCATGGTGCATCTTTTAAAGGGGAAGTGGCTTATGGCTGGATGAGAAAGCCATCCAGCTACATATTAAAGCAGGCCTGGGAGGAGAAAGCCGGCAAGGTAAACCACAGGATTGCAGTCCTTATATTCTGGGTGCAATGCCTCAAATACATCAGTGACCTTTCAGATGCTTGGTTTAGTTTGGCGAATACATTTGCAAATACCAGCTCCCACCACAAGCTGCATGCAATATATCCCCAACACTCACCTATCAATAACTTATTGGATTTAACATTTACATATCCCACTACACGCTCATACACTTATTCACTACTTCAAGCCTCACACCTACATTTTACAGCTTGCACATATTGCCAGCTATTCAACCATGATAGGCATATTCCCCAAACAAACTGTGTGACAGTCACATACACTTCTCTGTCCTTTGCAATGACAAGGTGGCACATGACTTGCACCAGCAGCAATGAATTGGGGGCGTGAGCGACTGTAGCATCTCACTCCACAGCACTGGAGTGCGTTGCTACAATACAGTAGCAACAGCTACAATAAAGTCCATGACCAGCAGAGGGGCTGAAATCACTGAAGATGACTGTGTTTTCTAACCTTAATCCTTTCACTGTTGTTTATACCTCAGCCTGTGACCTCTTCCAGTTTACCGACTGCAGATGGTGTAAGCTTGTGCCTCTCATGTCTCACTGTCCTCACCATAAACCTACACACGTCATTCTCCTTTGAAGTAGCTAAGACCTCCCCACGCATCATGGCTTAGCAGCAAGAGCAATAATGAAGGCACATTGTCACTGAATCTGACCAGTTCACTTTTTATACTTTAGCCCATAGAGGAGGGTAACTATACATGGCAAGTCACCAGGCAGGGGCCTACCTGAACTGGTGGAATAGGAGTCACCTCCCCAGGGAGCAATGTCATACACCAAAGGTCTTACATGAGAACTTCAGTAAGCCTATCTATAAAGATGGATTCTGGGCTTGCCCAGTTAATGGTTAGTGTAGTTGCAGGCTCGTTGGAAGGTCTGTGGTTCAGTGTCACAAAGCTTGGGGGGAAGCCAGCACCAGACTTGCAGTAGGTTTTGCATGGTACTGGGAAACCACTCCTTCCAGTATCAAAACGGTAGCTCACTCCTTTTCAACACTTGTGGACTCGACCATAACATAGCATCTGATGAGACGCTGAAGGTGCCTTCCTGAGCAGTCTACTTGCCTGCATTTAGCCCATATCCCTCTATCCTTTCCTATCTACAATCCTGTCCAAATGTATTTTAAACATCATCTCTACAGCTTCCACTGGCAGTTCTTTCTATATATCCACCTCTGTGTGAAAAACTTGCCTCTCAGGTCCTCTTTAAATCCTTCCCCTTTCTCCTTTAACCCATGTCCTCTAGTTTTAGACTCTCCCACCCTGGGAAAAAGACTGAACGTCCAGTTTATCTCTGCTCCTTATGATTTTATAAACCTCGTAAGGTCATCCCTCAACCTACTTACTATGCTCCAGGAAACTGTCCCAGTCGATCCAGAACCTTGATAAGAGTGTCAACAACATCTTCTGTTACTTTGCTGCTGATTGAAAGTAGACTGAAAGAGCAGTAATTATCCAGATTATATTTGTCTTTCTTTTTGTGTAGGACATATCCACACAATTTTCCATATTGCCAAATGGATATTAATGTTTGAGAGCAATGGAACCACAGAAAGGTTGCAGATGCTTTGTACATCAGGAGAGCATTTTTCACCTTTTTCCAGAGTAGAAGAGCAGGTAGACTCACCAAGATTGCAGGCTTCCTGATGGACCAGCGTGCTATTAATCACTCCATTTTTCATGCACATTTCAATGCTGTTGACTAAATCTTGTATTATTTATTTCAATTTTCTTTTAATGTGAGGTAGACACATGGAAACTAATAGTTATGAGTTCTATAGTTTCTAGATTATGTTTATGATTCTGTCCAATTTGTTATGCTTTAAGCATTAATGGCACCCTTGTGGTAGAAATTTACCTCTGGTAATAGCAAATTTTCCTGAATGCGTACAATTGCGTTCCATTTTATATGATCTGCAGTGGCTTACACTTGGTATTCTTTTCCAGTTTTGCCTGAGGAAGCGAACAAGAGAGATATTGTATTCCTTATTGATGGCTCAGACAATGTTGGGAGCACAAATTTATTTCTCGTGCATGAATTTATCAGCAATATAATTGAGAATCTTGATATTGGAAGTGACAGAGTAAGGGTGAGTCTAGCACAGTTCAGTCATAATACCAAAACGGAGTTCTACCTTAATACATACTCAACGAAAGCAGAAATTCTGAGTCACGTCAAAGGACTCAAACTGAAAGGGGGCCCTACACTTAATACTGGCGCAGCACTGGACTTTGTTTTAAGGAACCTCTTCACTGAAGATGCAGGAGGCAGAAAAGAGCACGGAGTTCCCCAGTTTCT
>JARFYF010000001.1:61013896-61024715 GCA_030265395.1 Rhina ancylostomus
GCTGCTCGACCCGCTGAGTTCCTCCGGCAGATTGTCTGGTTCTACACCTGTTCTTTGCCTTGCAGTTGGAGTCGGGAATGCCAGCCTCGCGCAGCTGAACGAAATTGCAACCAATCCCAATTTGGTCTTCAGTGTAAAGGAATTCCAAAATTTGCAAAATGTACAGGAACGGGTGATGACACCATTGTCAACACTGAGTGCTCCCACCGTGAATATCAGAGAGTCAACAGTCATTGAAGAAGAAGCACTGATTCCTGGAGAGTTAGAAGTTACCAGTGCTGAAGGTACATAAATGAAGTTTTACACTTTAATTATTACTGTATTACAAGATCACAGTGGCATTGTGGTTAAAGTTAAGATTTGCATTCAGAGGTCTGATTCATTAATCCAGAGATACAGTTCAAATCCCAGCACAGAAACTGGCAAATTTCAAGTAATTAAAAAAGACAATAATGGTGACAAAGGAATTGCTGGGTTGTGGCAAAAACCATTCTGGTTCAGTAATGTCAGTCAGAGAAAGAAATCTGTCATCTTTACCCAGTATGGCTTATTCCTGACTGCAGTCCTAAAAACATGGTTGACTCCATGCAGGAGCAATTATGGATGGACAATAAATGCTACCATGGCAGCAATGTCCATATCCTGCTGATGTGTAACACAACATGAAATAATTAATTTCTTCTGCAGATAGTTGGTAAATTAGTTCAGACAATTTCATATCAATTAACCAAATTATTGCATTACATATAAATAGCATGCATTATGCATGGGTCACTTAAATGATTGAATATGGTTGGTAAATATCAGACAGCAGGACAAAATTATCTTTTATTTTGAACCACTGAGACCTGGAAATTCTTGGGGCAGTTTTAGAGGAAGTTCTTTGGTTATCAGCGTGAAATGTATTCAATGGTACAAGATTCTGGTTGTAGTCACCTATATACATTCTGTTCCATTGACTTCAATGTATGAAAGTAGGTACCAATGGCAGGTGATAGTGTCACTTGTAGTGAGTATTAAAGGCCAAATATGAATTCCGCCTGATTCATTACTTTCAGAGGTCACTTCTTTCAGCCTCTTTCTGGCTAAATAGATTTAAGCCTGGCAAGGGATATCTGAAGATCTTTCCTTATTGTAAAATCCTAGATGATACTACCACTAATTTTGGCCCACTCTGAACAAAAAATTTTATGAACCCAACCTTCAAACTTAGCTACTTAAGTCTTACCTTCACACTGAGTATTCAGATGAACGTATCCATCCATGAAAAGATACACAAACAGGCAAACAATATTAAAAATGTACTTTTGGAATTTTCTCACTCACTTCCATAACATGTAGCTTACAATGAAATGCTGTTGAGGTACAATCAGGGATGAAAATACCCACTAGACATTCAGGAATTGCTCAGAGAAAAGTATTACAGCCAGATTTTGGAAGAGAGTTGATAAATAAAGCAGGCTGGATAGCAATGGGCAATGCTGAAATTGATATATTTATGTATTTCTTTAGTAACATTGTGACATAGTTTGCATTTTTAGTTAAATTTATGTATGTTCATCTTATATTTGTGTTTACATCCTGCAGCCATGAGGCAAGATATTGTCTTCTTAATTGATGGCACCTTTGGAATGGGTAAAGCATTTCCCCTCATCCGTCAATTTCTTATTAAAGTAATTCAGGAGCTTGACATCGGACCTGACAAAGATCAAGTTGCTGTGGTACAGTATAGCTCTGATGCAAAAACTGAATTTACATTCAATACGTATGCAAGCAAGGATGAAGTTTTGGGTGCGACAACACAGATTAGACGTAAAACAGGAAGAGTCCTCAACACTGGTGCTGCACTAGAGTATGTCACAAGAAATATCTTTACCACAACTGCTGGCAGTAGACAAGATGCTGGAGCTAAGCAGATTCTGGTGCTTATTACTGCTGGGAGGTCCATGGATGATGTTAACCCAGCAGCAGACATAGTAAAGCAAGCTCGTATTGTGCCCATTGCAATCGGAGCTAAGAATGTTGATCCATCAGAGCTACGGCGGATTGCATATTCCCCTGATTTTCTCATTGTATTAAAAACCTTTCACACTATACCAACTTTCCAACAACGGTTGATATCAATGCTGAAATCAGTTTCAGTTTAACCATTTCAAGGTAAGGATTTTTAACAAGGTGTGACTATTGATTAAAAGAACAAAGAATTCTTAAATCATCAGATAAGTAGAATATTAGTTGCAAACTTAATGAAAAGCACAATTATGCATGGTGAATTTCAGAAGGAAGCCTAATATGTAGCACAGATGAAGAAGGTTCAGCAGTATGACAGTTGGCATTGGGTATTCTTAGGTTAAACAATAATCTTCAATTGTAACCTAGGCCAAGCTCCATAGTCCAACGCACAGGTAAGATTGAAGTGAGAAGCAAAGCTAACACAAAAAATATTCATTGCATAATTGGAGAAGGAAGGAAATGCTACTGCAGGGAACAGGAATTAAACTGTTGCAAAAATCTCTGCCCCTTGCTGAACTAAGGTTTGGGTAGAGGTGGGTCTCAGTTTAACCATACAGAAAAAACAGGGAAGAGATTTTGTCTGAGAAAAATAATAACAAAGTAATAACTTAATGCTAAATATTGTTAGGCTTTATTTATACCAATTCAGAGGAGCCCCAATATATATTTTAGTCGTTATCATTTAGCAACATATGATGTAAAAGACAATTATATTCTGCCGCTGCCAGTGGTTGCCATTTTATATTAATTATACTTCTATCAAATCCTACAAAGGGTGTCCAGTTGATAGTTTCATTTTGAGAAATATATAACTGGGTGAATGTGTACCGTCTTGGCCATTTACATTCAAAACAAAGTTTGCACGCAGCTGTGCAAGTTGAGAAATCATTTGTGATTGGTGCTCAAGATGTCTAAAATCAGCACAATGCTGAGTGTCTCTACCACAGAGTAACTGAACTGTCTTAGGTTAGTTCAATGTCGTTCAACATTTTTTTTTATTCTTCATGAGTTGTAGGTATGGCTGACATTGAGAGCATTTATTGTGTTTTCTCAAGTGGCCTTGAAGGTGATTGTGAACTGCCTTCTTAAAGTGCTCCAGTTCATGTATTAAAGATGCTTTCAGAGTGTTGTTTGGCAGGAGCTTTAGTATTTTCACCCAGCACAGTTAATTGAACAGCGATTCATTTCCAAGTCTGGAAGGTGTTTAACTTGGAAGGGTGATAGTCCCATGCATCAACCTTTCTTGCCCTTCTGTGCAGTAGTAGGTTGTAGGTTTGTAATGTACTATCAAAGAAGCCTTGACATGGTGTTGTAATGTTGATGAGATGCTTTTGGTGCATCTTGGTGAAAAAATTGAGTCAGTTTGTTGATCTGACTACACAAGATGCAAAACTCTGAAATATTTACCATAGTCTAAATCTTAGTTTAGTAAACTAAATTTGTTTTCACGAAGGACCTGGACTGATGGTTGACAGAAAGGATGGGTGAAGGTGATGAAAGTTTGAATGGCCCATGATACAATACAAACATATACATACACACACACACACACACACAAATTGGCATACTGATGCACTCACAGATACACATGGAGTTAAAGACAAATATATGTGCACTTGGGCCTACAAATATGCACCCACAAACAGACACACAGTTATACAGCGTGAAAACAGGCCCATCAGCCCAACTCTTCCATGCCAACCAAGGCGACTACCGAGTTAGTCCATATCCCTTCATTTGGCCCACATTCCTCCAAAACCTTTCCTATCCATGTACCTGTCCAAATGTCTTTTAAACATAGTAATTATACCTGCCTCTACCACTTCTTCCGGCGGCTCATTCCACGTACTCACCATCCTCTTGCGTGAAGATGTCGATAGAATCACAGAGCAATTTAAAGTAATTTCAGATACCAATTCCACAAACAACATGTCTGTCTGGGAATGCTAGCTGTAGTTAAATTGGCTTATAATAGAACACAAGGAAGGGAGCAGGGCCTCCAATGCAAAAAGCAGAAGCATTTCATTTCCAATTGTGCAGGGCCACAATGTTAGTGACAGGTTTCTAACTGGCCGTCAGCTCAGAATGGTATGGAAAAATACACAAATCTGAAGTTATTATATTGTACTAGTTATCAGCTTAGCCCCTGTTTGCCCTATGTGGTGAACATCACCTCCTTCAAGCCAATCCCTTTGGTAGAATGCCTCCTCCACTTGAAGCCATGGGTATTCAAGGGGTAGCATGTTCTTTTGCAGATCCTTCAGTTGCTCATCATGGTCTTGTTCCAAACCAAGCCAGTATAAGCAGCACCCATGTTTATGTGACTGATAGGAACTCTAATATTTAAAACCAGATATTACAAAGTTAGCTCCCAACATGGATCCTTTGATGTCGGCAAAATACTGAACAAGTACTTTGCATCAGTATTCATTAAAGAGAAGGGCATGGAGGATAGTGAGATCAGTGTGGGGTATTGTAATACGCTAGGGCATTTTGAGATCAAGGAGATGGAGTTGGGTGTCTTGAAGAGCATTAAGGTGGATAAATCCCCAGGGTCTGAGAGAGGCAAGGGAGGAGATTGCTGGGGCTTTGACTAAGATCTTTGTATCCCCTCTAGCTGCAGCCAAGGTCCCAGAGGACTGGAGAGTGCCCGATATTGCTCCTTTGTTTAAGAAGGGGAATAGAGATAATCCACAAAATTATAGGCTGGTGAGCTTCATATCAGTGGTAGGGAAGCTATTGGTGAGGATTCTTAAGGATAGGATTTACTCACATTTGGAAGAACATGGGCCAATTAGGGACAGTCAGCATGGCTTTGTGTGGGGCAGGTCATGCCTTGATTGAGGTTTTTGAGGAGGTGACCAAGTTGAATAATGACAGTAAGGCAGTGAATGTTGTCTACATGGACTTTAAGAAAGTGTTTGACAAAGTCCATCATGGTAGATTGATCTGGAAGATTAAGATGCATGGAATTCATGGTGAATTGGTAGTTTGGATTCAGAATTGGCTTGTCCATGGAAGACTGAGGGTAGTGGTGGAAAGGTGTTATTCTGGCTGGAGGTCAGTGACTAGTGGTGTTCCCTAGGGATTAGTGCTGGGACCTCAGTTTGTGATGTGCGTATATATAGTAATATATATGACTTGGACAAAAATGTAGATAGGTTGGTTAGTAAGATTGTTGGTCAATGACACAAAAATTGATGGAGTTGCAGACAGTGAAGAAGGTCGTCAAAAGATTCAGCAGGATACAGTTGTGGACTGAGAAATGGCAGATGGAACTTAATCCGGGGGGTGTGAGGCATTGCACTTTGGGAGGTCAAATGTAAGGGGAAAGTACACAGTTAATGGAGGACTCTTAACAGCATTGATGTACAGAGAGATCTTGGAATCCAACTCCATACCTCCCTGAAAGTGGCAACACAAGTAGATAGGGTGGTAAAGAAGGTGTATAGCATGCTTGACTTCATTGCTAGGGGCACAGAGTACAAGAGTCAGGAAGTCAAGTTGCAGTTGTATAAAATTTTGGGGTTATTAGGTTGCATTTAGAGTATTGCATGCAGTTCTGGTCACCCCATTACAGGAAGGATGTCGAGGCTTTAGAGAGGGTTCAGAAAAGGTTTACCAGGATGCAGGATTAGAGGATATGAGCTACAAGGAGAGGCTGGACAAATGTGGATTGTTTTCTCTGGAGCATCAGAGGCTGAGGGGAGACCTGATAGAAGTTTACAAAATTATGAGAGGCACAGATAGGGTTGACAGCCAGCATCTGTTTTCCCCAGGGTAGAATACTAGAGGACATAGCTCTAAATTGAGTTTGGGAAAGTTTAAAGGGGATAGGCGGGGCAAGTTTTTTCTTGCACACAGAGCTTGGAGGGTGCATGGAACGCACTGCCAGGGGAGGTGGTGGAAGCAAATACATTAGTGGCATTCAAAAGTCTTTTAGATAGACACATGAATATACAGGGAAGGGAGGGATATGGATCATGTGCAGGCAGAATGGATTAGTTTAATTTGTCATCATGCTTGGCACAGACATTGTGGGTTGAAGGGCCTGTTCCTGTGCTGTACCGTTGTATGTTAAAGGCTTTCACAGGGCCATTAAAAAAAAAGCAGCAGTGAGGCCACTTTACAACCTGACTGACTTTCTTGATAATCCTTCAGTCTTCATTACTGCTGTGCTCTTGCCTTCCAGAAAGCTTTGGAAACAGACATACCCACAATCAAAGTGTTGTTATATCTGATCCATCTTAGTGACTAGCATATTAAGATTGCCAACTCATCTCTCTTGAAGCAGTAGCTCACAAATGACCTGGCATACCTAGGCTAAATGCAGAACTGATGGGACCTGACATGCTGCCACTTGTAGTACTTAAACCCTGCCTAATTCCTAACCCAAGCACTGAAATAAATTAAAATTCAGCCTTCTTCCTTTATGACAGAAAGCTGGTATTTGTATCTCAAGTGACTTCTGATTCAGTTCCACGATATAATTTGTTATCCTGGCTGGAGTCACCAATTCTTTCTCTTTAAGGAAAAATATGCCAAAGCTTCAGGGGATACGGTAATCACCAGAGAACATGTAGCCCGTTTATTACAGCTCCTTGCAGAGCTGCCAAGGGCAAAACTGAGTCATAAGAAATTCCTATTTTTTTTTCTAAATTTGGAAAACTAGGAAAGGAATGCACTTCACCAGCAATAAATCCTAGGTCTTATGTAATGTTGCATACATGTTGAACATAAAAGCTTTTGTGAACTTCAGTATTGTGAATAACTTATTATAATAACTGCTAATATTCCTGTTCTAAATGGCTCAAAACCAATTATGGAATACCTAATTTACTAGATTAATAAGGGAGCAGTGCTTTACTAATTTAAAATTGAAGTTGCCTAAGTTTTTCCCTATGAATTTGACTCTCCAGAAATCAATTAATATTTTGATTTTTAATCAACTTAATCTTTAATAACCTTGTACAGCCTCAAACATAATGATCCTATTAAAATAGTATCACCCTCTCAGGACTGTGATAAAGTACTGCAGCTTAGGGGCTTACCATTTCTAACTAGTGGATCTCTCTCGCTCCATCCAGTAACAATTCCCCAATGGACTTAATTATGTAAAATGAAAATCTGCATCCATCAAACAAAAGCAGACTAGTCATGCAAGTTGCCAGACCAATGATACCCTTCACAAATATGCACGTTGCCTGTCATTAAAATCGAAGAAAATCTACTCTGCTTTAGATTAGAATCATTTTATAGCGAACATAGAACAGTACAGCACAGGAACAGGCCCTTCAGTCCACAATGTCTGAGCTGATGATGATGCCAATTTAAACTAATCCCATCTTCCTGCACCTCTTTAAATGCCCCATAAACATTGCTTTCATATTTGCTTCCATCTCCTTCCTTGATAGTGCAATTCAAGCACCTATCATTTTCTGTGCAAGTAAACTTGCCTTGTAAATCTCCTTCCAGCTTTCCTCCTCACCTTAAGCCTATGTCCTCTAGTATTTGACATTTATACCCTGGGAAAAAGACTCTGACTATCCACACTATCTACGCCTCTCTCAATTCTATATACTTCTTCAGGTCACCCCTCAGTCTGTGACGGTCCAGAGAAAACAATACAAGTTTGTCCAACCTCTCCTTACAGGAAATACTCTGGTCCAGGTAACATCCTGGTGAATTTCTTCTGCACCCTCTCCAAAGCCACCATGTCCTTCCTGTAAAGTGGCAACCAGAACTGCACACAATACTCCAAATGTGGCGTAACCAAAAGTTGATACAGCTGCAACACAACTTGACAAATTTTGTACTCAATGCCCTGACCAATGAAGAAAAGTATGCTGTTTGCCTTCTTTACCACCTTATCTACTTACGTTGCCACTTTCAGGGAGCCATGGACTTGTACCCCAAGGTACCTCCTTATATCAATGATCCCAAGGGTCCTGCCATTTACTGTACACTTTCCTCTAGCATTTGACCTCCCAATGTGCAACACCTCACACTTGTTCAGATTAAATTCCATCTGCCACTTCTCCCATATTTCCAGCTGATCTATACCCTGCTTTATCCTTTGACAACCTTCCTCGCTATCCACAACTCTGTCAATTATTTTTGTCATCTGCAAACTTAAGAATCAGCCTATTTGCATTTCTGTCCAAATTATTTATACATATCACAAACAAAGGTCCCAGCACTGACCCTCGCGGAACACCACTGGTCAGACCGCCAGTCAGAATAACATCCCTCCACCACTGTCCTCTTTCTTCTATGGGCCTAGCCAATTCTGAAACCAATCTACCAAGATACCATGGACCCTATTGTCTTGAACTTCAGGATCAGCCTATCAGGAGAAACTTAGTTGAAAACTTTACTAAAGTCCGCATATACAACATCCATTGCACCACCCTCATTAAATCATCTTTGTCACCTCCTTAAAAAAATTCAATCAAGTTTGTGAGATGGGATATCCACCAAACAAAGCCATGCTGACTATCCCTAATAATTCCATGCTTTTCCAGATGTGAGTAAATCTTATCCATGAAAACCTTCTCTAATAATTTCCCTCTTTGAAAACTGTTGAGTTTTTATCTTTCTAAACAGGCTGCTCAATCTTAAGAGCTGGACTCTTGACAAAAGCAGAGAGGGGAAATTTTAAGACTGAGCATGAGAGTGTATTCACTGAATGTCCACAGCCTGGTTCAATTGTCTGGCAGTGTTCTAGATTACTTGTGGGAGAACCTTTTATTAGGCAAGGGGGGAATCAATATCAATCAGATTTTTGCATTTGCTTTTTTTCTATGACAGTTGTTTTGTCCTTGTACGTGGAACCCGTTCACAGAAGGATCATAAAAGGCTCTTGCATCCCTGATTAAGGCAATAAAAAATAGCAGGGATGGGGTGAGAGCAGGCAGGGGCTCAGAAGGTGTGTGTGCAATTAGGGGACATAAAACAGAGCCATCCCATCAACAGCTAAGAACTGTGATGAAATGACTTGCTGTCTGTAGGGATTTTTATACTGTTTCAGTGACTTTTTCTTTTCCTTTTCCACTCTTATCCATGGCTATCCAGCACTGGAATGAGTTTAACAGGCCTCTCCCTTGAAAGGGCCTCAAGCAGTCTGAAGAGATTTATTCCTTGAAGTATTTGATCATACTTAAATCATAATACATTGCCAACTTTAAAGAATGAAGCTATAAAGTGAACCTGAACCAAAATAACTCACGAGTTTAAAATGCATATAAAGAAAGTAAAGGCAAGTGTGTAAATTCAACTAATACCAATGGCAAGATATGAAACAAAGAAGATTCACATAAACTTTTAGGAAGATGAAAAGCTCGTCTGGTAGGTTAACACTCCCTAACTGCCCTTGTAAACGTATCTCACAGTCCCTTCTCCCTCCAGAATTGCACCTGATGGTCTCCATCCCACAAATTATTCATTCTCCCACTTTGTCTCTTATGTTCAAATTCAGTACTTTCAGGTAAAATAAGGTCTGTTTAACAAGGTGGTCAAAGCAAAGTGAATGGTACTAGACTATACCTACAAAATGCCAGTATGAGCTTTATGGGTCAAATAGCTATCATAATGTTGTATCATCTTAATCCTTATACAGAATTTCAAGAGTGGAATTCTAGCCAATTTATTTTAAGATACTGTACACTGAAGCTTCTCTGCTTGGCTAGCTTGTGGATAGAGTAGTGAGGAGAGCTTAAGCTCCTGACAGGCATTAGAATTTGGGACTGTTGATCCAGAGACTTGAGTTCAAATGTCATCATGGTAACTGGGGAATTTAAGTTCAAGTAATTAGATGAATCCAGAATTATAAGAACATTTAATAACTGCAACAGTAACCATGAAACTACTGGATTGTTATTAAAGACCTATCTGCCTCACTAATATCCCTCAGGGAAGTAAATCAGTTGTCCTTACCCAGTTCTGGGACAATCAAGGCTATGCAATAAATGTCAGCATTGGTTGTGATATTTTCATCTTGTGAATAGATGTAACATAATCCTAAATGAATGTTGGCCAAATGTTCAACATTGATCAAGAAACAGAGGAGGCATGTGTCAGGTATAGTCAGCTGGGATCAAGTGAATCCTTGGAAGAGTATGGGGACGCAGGAGTACACTTCAGAAGGAAATCAGAGGGGCAAGAAGGGGGCATGAGATAGCTTTCAGAGAGAAGATAAAGAAGAATCCAAAGAGATTCTATGTTGCAAAATAGTGCAACTAGGGAGAGAACAGGGCCCCTCAAATATCAAAGTGACGTCTATGTGTGGAGTTGCAGGAGATGGGCAAGGTCCTCAATGATCATTTCTCCTCTGTTTTTACCATGGAGAAAGTCATGAAGATTTTGGAACTTGAGATAGTTTATGGGGATAGCCCACATTACAGCAGAGAAGGTGCTAGATGTCTTAAAATGTATGAAGGTAGATAAATCTCCAGGGACTGATCAACTATATCCAAGAACACTGTGGGAAGCTAGAGAAGAAATTATGGTAGCCCAGGCTCAGATATATGCATTATCATCAGCCACAGGTGATGTGCCAGAGGAATGGAGGGTGGCTAATGTTGAGCCTTTACTTAAAGAGGGCTGCAAAGAAAAACCTGGGAGTGATAGACCAGTAAGTCTAACATCTGTGGTAGGTAAGTTACTGGAGGGAATTCTAAGGGATGAGGTACATTTTTCTTTAGTTTTATTTACAGCGTGGTAACAGGCCCTTCTGGCTCAACGAGTCCGCGCCGCCCATTTTTTAAACCCAGATTAACCTACCCATGTGTCTTTGGAATGTGGGAGG
>JARFYF010000001.1:61193756-61215191 GCA_030265395.1 Rhina ancylostomus
AAATCTAGGTCCTATTAAAGCACTAGGATGTCCAATGCATACTTGAGGAACCATCGATTGGACCAAGCACTGCACATGGTCCACCTAGGATTGAATGATGGTCAATAACAATTTTTTCTAATAAAATGAGAACTACAAGAAGCATTAATGCCCCTTTCAGCTCTCCATCCAATCAGCAAGCTGCTTAAACTGCACAAGCATCTGCTGACAGAATAAAAATAAAAATTGGCTGTGCCTCCTGCTAGCATTATTGGGCAAGAATCCCTGATGCTTATCTGATAATCTGCTCAACGTCCACACATATCAAAAATCAGCTATCAGGTTTACTAAACTGTATGTTGCACAGAATATCCAAGTTACTTCAACATTCACTGAAATACAAGATTTCAGCATGCCTTTTGCCAAAATTCACACAGTACAACTACAGTTTGATTCTCATGGCACATTTATTGATAATTGATATAAAAAACTGCTCTGTTTCCGGGAAACAGCCTATATACACAGCCTGTGTAAGATGTCAGGGTCACACTTCTAACAAGGGGCTGGAAATTTTTGGAATGACATGATGTGCAATTTATGGCATTCCATGGACAAACCAATGCTGAGTAACTTTGTCAGGGCACAACAACTCTGATGAATTGGGACCGAGATCATGGAGCAACCAATGTTTTACTGATCAACAATATAATTAGTGAGAAAAGATGCAACAAATGCAGATGGGCTCTGCCCTGGAAGGAAAATGTCCAAAATCATCTTAAATCAAATTTACAGGGTTGACAGTGCTGCAAGAAGTACTTCCAAGTGGCTGTGGGTCAGCTTTTCATAGAGGTGTCACAAAATGATTCAGAGAAAAATTTGGAGAACTCTGGGCACAAGGACTATTGTGTGTTAACGGGCTTTTCTTAGGGCACAGAGTTTTTAGATAGAGTCCCCACCAGGCATCTCATATCAGTATAGGATTTTATATAGTATAGTATAGGAGTCAGTATAGGATTTTAATATAGTATGGTGATTATCACAACAATGATCTGATCTCCTTGTATTGCATTTCTGTAATGGTCTGCAGTACATTTAAATCCATCTGTATTTCTGCTGAATAGCACCCCCGCATTCAGCCTTACAGTCCCAACTTATTGATCCATTTTCCTTTCAGGTCTGGCTCTATGCTGGCAGCATAGGACAAAAGTTTACTCTTTAGTTCTTTAATGTATGACACACAGAAATATAAAGAATTTTGCACTGACCTATATAGGTGAGGATGGATGCCTGTCTGTCTGTTCCTGCAGAGTTACTACTCAGGCAGGTATAAATTCCAGAATCCTTCTGAGAAGCTGGTCTAATAATTAGACTGCCACTTTTGCTCAGCACGTGCCTTTAAAACACAAAGTAGTGAAACATATTAGACATGCATTTACTGTAAGATCGGTTTTACTATTGATAGGTTTTACTATTCAAGGCCACAAATTTAAAATAAGGCTTAACTGCAAATAATTTTTCCAAAGCCATGGAATAGATTATTAAATCCTTTTATTTAAAATGCTCTCTGTATTAACTTATTTTTGTATGTTGGGACACAGTTCCATTGGTGCTGTTCCATACCACCTGGTTCCATTCATTTATTATCCTGGATATTGACTGTAAGAAGGCTATTCCTACATGTGACAGGAGGTGGTGTGAGGGGAAGTGAATTAGTTGTTAGTGGTAATGAGATTTGGTGGTGGGTGTTGTGGGGGGCGATGTGTGGGCTGGTGTGTGGTAGGTGGGGGAGATGGTGGTGGTGGGGAGGGTGGTGGGGTGTGTGTTTAAACACTTATACAAGTGTTTAAATTTTTGAGAGCCATACATAAAGTGGATGGTCATAGTCTTCTCCCCGGGTAAGGGAGTCCAAAACTAGGGGGCATTGCTTTAGGGAGCAAAGGGAAAGTTTTAAAAGGGACCTGAGGGGTAACTTTTTCATGCGGAGGGTGGTGGGTATATGGAATGAGCTGCCAGAGGAAGTGGTTGAGACAGGTACAATAGTATTATTTAAGAAGAACTTGGATAGGTAAATGGAGGGGCGGGGCTTAGAGGGATATGGGCCAAACTCAGGAAATTGGGACTAGCTGGATGGGCACTGTGGTTGGCATGGACTGATTGGGCCGAAGGGCCTGTATCCGTGTTGCATCACTCTTTGACTCTATGACTCTGAAGAAAACTGAATAAAATTTGTGAGACAGGACCTCCCCTGCACAAAGACATGCTGACCATCCCTAATGTCTATGCTTTTCCATGTTATTTTATCCTTTCCCTAAGAATTTTCAATAATTTCCCTACCATTGATGTAAACTCACTGGCCTATAATTTCCTGGTTTGTCTCTACTGCCCTTAAACAGGAGAACACCATTGACTATTCTCCAGTCCTCTGGGACTTCGCCTGTAGCTAAAGAGGATGCAAAAATCTCTGTTAAGGCCCCAACAATTTTTTTTCTTGCCTCTCTCAATAACCTGGGCTAGATCCCCTCAGGCCGTGTAGGGTTATCCACCTTAATGGTCTTCAATATCTCCTCCTCCTTGATATGAACATGCCCAGAATATCAGCACACCCTTCCCTCATCTTGCTAACCTCCATGTCCTTGGTGAATACCAATGTAAAGTTCTCACTTAGTACCTTGCCCATTTCCTCTGGCTGCAGGCATAAATTCACTCCTTTGTCCTTGAATGGTCATACCCTCTCCCTGTTTACCCTCTTGTTTTATTGTAGCTATAAGATGCCTTGTTGATCCTGATCCAGCATGTCAGATGTGGACTTACCCAATAACAGCTGTTGCTAATCTACTCTCCGCACCTTCTGCCTACAACTGCTGTAATTAGCCTTTCCCCAATTTAGCACTTTCCGTCCAGGTCCTGTCCTATCCTTATCCACAACTATCATAAAACTTAATGAAGTTACAATCACTGTTCCCAAAATGCTATCCCTTTGAAACTCCGATCACCTGGACAGGCTCATTTCGCAATACAAAAGCTAGTATGGTCTGATTGGATGTTGTACCCATGACTGTGTGGGTTTCCTCTGGGTGCTCCAGTTTCCTCCCACGTTCCAAAGATGTTAGTGTTAAGAAGTTGTGGGCATGCTATGTTGGCACCGGAAGTGTGGCGACATTTGTGGGCTGCACCCAGAACATTCCGCGCAATGATACATTTCACTGTGTTTCAATGTACATGTGACTAATAAAGAAATCTTATCTTGTTTCTTATTCACTACCCTATCTGCCTGTGCTGCTGCCACCTTTAGGGATCTATGGATTTGTAAACAAGGGTCCCTCTGTTCCTCAATATTCCCTTTGACTCTACCATTCTGTACATCTCACCTTGTTAGACTTCTCAAATTGCATCTTTCACACTGAAGAGAATTAAATTCTATGGGCTATTACTCTGCTCATTAACAGCTCATTAATCAACTTCATTAACAATTTTTTTGTCACCTGCAAATTAATTAATCGTGCATGAACAGTTTGAATGTGAACATAGGAGGTATATAAAACATAGTAAAACACCATAAGGAGCTGTATAAACCGTGTTTTACCATTTCTCTCTGCCTCCTATGACCAAGCTAATTTTGGATTGCAGTCCATATTGTTGCCCAATAGGAATGATTCTCTATACTGGGCCATTAGTTAATTTTGAGGGGCAACCTGGCCAGTACCTAAACGTTCTCTGGGAAGACTGTGCAACATTGACTGATTGAGAGCAGTGTCTAACGTTAATAAATGACTTTGTCGTTTCCACATTCCCCATTAGTAATACTCGTCTCAGCTTCTACTTTTCTGTTTCGCTCATTCTTTACCATCTGTTTATTTTGCATGAATTATCTCTACATGGCTGTGGTATGTGCTTGTAAGGAATCTGCCTGAAAAAGAAGCATTTTTGAAATCCAGCATCATGAAATTCTGTTCCACTTCACAGTTGGGACGAAACTCACTTTGGAAAGATGGGGAGTTATTATATCAACCAGACTTTTTTCTTCGATGTTCATCCTCCACTAGGCAAGGTATGAATTTCTTCATAAAGAAGTAAAGTTAATGACGATTGCTGAGGGATGATATAGAGCAGTGGACAAATATATCTACAATTAATATTTGATGAAAGAATGCTGCTTGTGTCTCCTTGGGAAAAGCTGCACAGTTCCATTTATTTTAGAATATATTTTAATTAAAATCACAGTATTAAGCAATTACTGACCACTCAGCCCAGCTAAAGTAATGGGACCTTATCTAAGAGTCATAGAGTGATACGGCACTGATACATGCCCTTCAACCCATCTTGTCCATGCACCAACCCTAACCCTAAAGCATCAAGTACCCATTTGTACTAATTTTAGATATTAGTATTTGATCCATAAGTTTCTGTGCCTTGGTGATTCAAGTGCTCATCTGGATAAAGTGTGCTGCTGTCAGAGCGCCTCTGGTTTTTTAACACTTTTACTTCAATATTTTTTCACAAGCTTGGCTTATTTGTCTCAAACACTGGGGCAGCAAATCCCATGTTATGATATTCCAATCACTTGGAATGAAGAAATATTGTTTCCCTGGAAAATGCAATAGAATCAACATTTCAGCTTAACATCCTGAACCTTGCTCTGATAAAATGCCATGAATGTAAATTATTTCAGTCTGCACACACACCTAATTTGCTGAGTATTTCAAGCATTTTTTTGTTCTGATACAGATTTTCTGCATCTATGGTACTTTTTTCCTTATTTCACTTTTGGATTTTTAACTTGCATTGTTGGATCCTAGTTTTATATAATCTCACAATGAAAATATTTTCCTCAAATATAGCCTAACCAATGTATTGATAATTTTAAATAATTCTAAGAGGTGTTCTTTAAGTCTTATTTCCAAAGTAAAGCCCCAATCTCTACATTCTGATGCCATCCTTGCATATCTTTTTCACTTTCTCCAGTATTTTAATGTTCTTCTATAACACAGGCACCTCAATGTGCCTAGTGCTGTGATTTGACCAGTGGTCTTGTACAGTTTAAAATCACTATCTTTAACTTGTTTGTCTCAAAATAAATCCTAGTTTTCTCTTTGCTTTTTAATTGTTTTGCTGACGGAGTGATGCTTTTAATGTTTTATTCACCCGTGACTGTTTTTGTCTGTATGCATTCAGTTATTGTTTTCCTGTTTTTAGATGTTAATTGGATTAGCAGGCTATCTGACTGGATACGATGGTACCTTCCCCTTTAAGAAACCTGGAGACAAGTACGAGCACCACCACTACTATGGCATGAGAGCGGTAAGGAATGTAGACTGAACCAATGGGCAGGATGTTCTTAGAACATAGAACAGTACAGCACAGGAACATGCCCTTTGACCCACGATGTCTGTACTGAGCATGATGCCACATTAAATTAATCCCTTCTGCCTGCACATGATCCATATCCCTCCATTCACCGCATATTTATGTGCCAATTTAAAAACTCCTTGAAAAACTCCTATCATATCTGTTTCTGCTATCACCCTTGACAGCACATCCCAGGCACCTACCAATCTCTGTAAATAAAAGCTTGCTTTGCACATTCCCTTAAAATTTTCCTCCCCTCACCTTAAAGCCTCCAGTAGTCGACGTTTCTATCCTGGGAAAAAGATTCTGACTATCTACCCTATCTATGCTTCTCATAACTTTATAAACTTCTATCAGGTCTCCCCACAGCCTCCAATGCTCCAGAGAAATCAACCCAAATTTGTCCAACCTCTCCTTGTAGCTAATACCTTTTAATCCAAGCAGCATCTTGGTGAACCTCTTCTGAACTCTCTCCAAAGCCGCCACATCCTTCCTGTAATGGGGTGACCCAAACTGTCTTATACCTAAAATGTAGATACCTTCACAAGGAAGAAGGGCAGAGAGGTACTAGTTGGTTGTCTTTTTGAGATGCGTACTTGTATAATCAGTGTAGGATGCACATATTGCTGTGAAGGATATTTTCCAAACAAAAGTGCACTGAAAATACTGCAGTTTCCTGGAGTTTAGCTTTCATCTTTGTAATTGTCTGACAAAAGAATTTAAATGCTCATTCTGTACATCAGTTTTCATCAGATTTCAATATCATATCCTCTTGATATTGTTGGTTAGGCCACACTTGGAGTATTGTGTGCAGATCTGATCACCACTGTATAGGAAGAATGTGATTAAGCTAGAGAAGGTGCAGAAAAAGTTCACAAGGACGTTGTTGGGATTGGAGAGTTTCAGTTATGACGAGATATTGGATAGGTTGGGTCTGTTTTCCCTGGAGTGAAGGAGGCTGAGGAACCTTTTAGAGGTTTATAAAATTATGAAGAGCATAGATAAACTAGATGGTCACAGTCTTTTTCCCATGGTTTGGAAATCTAAAGCTGGAGGACACAGGTTTAAGGTGAGAGGGGAAAGATTTAAAGGGAATCTGAGCAGTAAGTTTTTCACACAGAGGGTGTTATATGGAATGAATTGCTAGAGGAGGTGGTAGAAATAGGTAAAACTACAACGTTTAAAAGACAATTAGATAAATTCATGGATGGGAAAGGTTTAGAGGGATATGAGCCAAACGCAGGCAAATGGAATTTAGCACAGATAGGCATCTTGGTTGGCGTGGATGAGTTGGCCGAAGGGTCTGTTTACATGATGTGTAACTCCGTGAATCTATGATATTTGCATCCATTAGTGTAGTTTCCACAGACTAGTTGCTATGTTTACATTTCTCATGTTAACCTGTTCTTTTTCTGTCTTGTGTGCTCTTCCTTCCTAATATCTCCAGCTCTGTGCAACCTTGGGTTCTTGTCTTGTTCCCTTTGCGTATCTCATTGTTTTGGAGCTGACAAGGTCACTTACTGCTGCACTTCTTGCTGCTGTTATTTTGATATTTGGTAAGTTTCTCACTGATTATATTTGAATATCTTGCACAGCCTATTATAGTGTAATTGGAGATATTCTGATTATATGGGGTGTACACTTAAACAATAACTTTTGTTGTGTGGGTATAAAGAGTCGTGCAGCACAGAAACAGGCTTTTTGGCCCACTTTGTCTGTGTTGACCATTATGCTCATTTAAACCAAACCCACTTGCCTGCTTTAATTCCCTATCCCTCAATGGTCATTCAGGTACTTGTCCAGATGCTTCTTAAATGTTGTTACTGTTCTTGGCACCTCCAGCTCTTCTGGCAGTTCATTCCAGATACCAAACTACCTTTTGTTTTAAAAAATTTACCCCTCAGATTCTCATTAAACCTCCGTCGGTTCACACCTTAAACCTTTGCCCTCTAGTGTTTGATATCCCTACCAAGGGAAACAGACTCCAGCTATCTACTCCATCTATGCCTTTCATAATTTTATATATAGTCATAGAGCAATATAACATGGATACAGGCCCTCTCCACGGTGCCCACCCAGCTAGTCCCAAATTCCTGTGTTCGTCCCACATCCCTCTAAGCCCTGCCTCTCCATGTACCTATCCTAGTGCTTCTTAACTGATACTATTATACAGTACTTGCCTCAACCACTTCCTCTGGCAGCTCATTCTATATACTCTCCACCCTCTGCATGGAAAAGTTGCCCCTTGGGTCCCTTTTAAATCTCTCCCCCTAAACCTATGTCCCCTACCCTGGGTAAAAGACTTACCATACACTTTATCATTTCTTCTCATAATATAAAACATTTCTATAAGGGCACCCCTCATTCTCCTGCATTCCAAGGAATAAAGACCTAGCCTGGCCAACCTCCCAGGTACAGTGAAAAACTTGTCTTGCATACTATCCATACAGATCAATGCATTACATAGTGCCTCAACAATAGATTTAAAAGCATAGAACAACTGTAATAGAAGTAATGAGTGGATCTGCAGAGAGCAGCTTGCAACGAGTCACCACAGTCCAGTGCCATCTTGGGAAGATTTGAAGTCCTGGCAACATCCTCGTAAATCTTCTCTGTGCCCTTTTCAGTTTAACCATGTCTTTCCTTGAATACCAAAACTATACACAGTACTCCAAGTGTGGCCTCACCAACGATTTATACAACTGGAACATAAGACCTCTGTGTCATCTCTCGGGATCCTTTGCTTCAAGGAAAATTAACCCAGCCTTTCTATTCTGTCCTGATAACTTAAGCCCTCCAGTCCAGGCAACTCCTCGTGAATCTTTTCTGCACCCTCTCTAGCTTAATCACATATTCCCTGTAGTGCGGTGATCAGAAATGCACACAATACTCCAAGTATGACCTAACTAATGTTTTGTACGACTGTAATTTGTACTCAATGCCTCGGCCAATGAAGGCCAACACACCCTACGTCTTCTTCACCACCCTGTATGCAATTGTAACCGTTTTCAAGGAACTATGTATTGTACTCTTAGGTCTCTCTTTTCCCTAGGGCCCTGCCATTTACTGTGTCTGTCCTGTCCTTGTTTAAATTTCCAAAATATATCACTCTGCACTAGTCTGTATTAAAGAAGAGGTGGTAGAGGCAGGTACAATTACAATATTTAATTTAACATCTCAAACATTTGGACAGGTTCATGGATTGGAAGAGTTTAGAGGACTATGCACAAAATGCGGGCAAATAGAATTAGTTTGCATAAGCATCTTGGTTGGCATGGACAAATTGGGCTAAAGGGCTTGTTTCTGTGCTGTATAACTTGATTAATATAAATCTATAAATTCCATCTGCCATTCCTTTGCCCATTTTCCCAGTTGGTCAATATCTTTTTTAAACCTTACACAAACTTCTTTGTGTTCAGGATACAACCAATTTTGGTGTCATTTGCAAACTTACTAATCATGCCACCTATATTCCCAACCAAATCTTTAACATATCTGACAAACACCAGAGGACCAAGCACTGATCACTGTGGCACACTACTGGTCACGTGCCTCCAATCTGAAAAACAACCCTGTGCTACCCCAACTTTGTGCCTCCAGCCTTCAAACCAGTTTTGTATTCAATTGTCTAGTTCACCCTGGATCTCATATGATCCAACCTTCCAACAAGCTTACCGTGAAGGACCTTGTCTAAGTCCTTGCTAAAGTCCATGTAGACAACATCTGCCACCCTGCCCTCTTGGTCACCTCTTCAAAAAAAAAATTTATTCATACTGGCCACTTTCTTGTTTTATATGACAAGGTAGTATCACTCAAGGGCAAAGAAGGGAATTTATGCCTGGAGCCAGAGCAAGTGGGCAAGGTACTAAACGACTACTTTGCTTCAGTACTCACCAAGGAGGATGACTTGGAGGATAGTTAGACAGGGTGGGGTATGCTGATATTCTAGGGCATGTTAATAGCAATGAGGAAGAAGTTTTGGATCTCTTGAAGATCTCCTGACGGGATCTACCCCAGGTTATTGAGAGAGGCAAGGCAGAAGATTGCTGGGGCCTTGACAGAGATCTTTGTCTCCTCATTAGTCACAGCCGAGGTCCCAGAGAACTGGAGAACAGTCAATGTTGTTCCTCTGTTTAAGAAGGACAGTAGAGACAAACCAGGATATTATAGGATGATGAGTCTTACATCAGTGATAGGGAAATTATTGGAGAAAATTCTTAAAGACAGGATCTACTCGCATCTGGAAAAACATAGATATATTAGAAATGATGACAAAGGTGATTGATGAGGATAGGGCAGTGGATGTTGTATACATGGACTTTACTAAAGATTTTGATAAGGTCTCCCATGTTAAGCTGATCTAGAGGATTAAGAAACATGGGATCCATGAAAACTTGGTAGACTGGATTCAAAATTGGCTTGGTGATAAAAGACAGTGATGGTGGAGGAGATTTATTCTAACTGGAGTTTTGTGACCATTGGCCTTTCACAAGGATACGTGCTGGGACCTCTCTTTATGATATTTGGGCAAGAATGTAGGTGTGTTAATTTGTATGTTTGTAGCCATTACAAAAGTTGTCAGAGTTCTGGATAATGGGGAAGATTGTCAAAGGATTCAGCAGGATATAAACCAGTTGGAAGTATATGGGTGGAGAAATAACAGATGGAGCTTAATCCAGACAAATGTGAGGTATTGCACTTTGGTAGGTTAAATGTAAGAGGAAAATATACAGTAAATGGTGGACCTTTAGGAGCATTGATATACAGAGAGATCATGGGGTGCAAGTCCATAGCTCCCTGAAAGTGGCAACGCAAATAGAAAGGGTGATTAAGGAGGCATACGCCATGCTTGCCTTCATTAGTCGGGGTGTTGAGTATAAAAGTTGGGAAGTCATGTTGCAGCTGTATAAAACTTTGCTTCGGCCACATTTGGAGTATTGTGTGTCGTTCTGGTCACTGCATTGCAGGAAGAATGTGAAGGCTTTGGAGAGGCTGCAGAAGAGGTTCACTTGGACATTGCCTGGATTAGAGAGTATTAGCTATAAGGAGAGGTTAGATAATCTTGGATTGTTTTCTCTGGAGCATCAGAGGCTGAGGGGTGACCTGATAGAAATATATAAAATTATGAGAGACATAGCTAGGGTAGATGGTCAGAGTCTTTTTACCAAGGTGGAAATATCAAATGCTAGAATGCATAGCTTTAAGGTGAGAGGAGGAAAGTTTAAAGGAGCCTTATGAGGCAATTTTTTACATAGAGAGTCGTAGGTGCATGGAATACACTGCCAGGTGAAGTGGTGGAAGCAGATGTGACAGCAATGTTTTGGATGAATTTAGACAGACATGTGGGAATGGAGGGATATAGAACATGTGCAGGCAGATGTGCAGTTTAAATTGGCATCACGGGCTGGAGGGCCTTTTCCTGTGCTGTATTGTCCTATGTTCCATACTGAGTCTTTCTTTCCTTTCTGACCAAGTCCGTTCTTTATGGTCCTCTTCTGCAATTCTCCCTGTCCCTCCCCTTCATAATGCTTGTTGTTACCTCAGCACTTTTAATGATTAATCATTTGCCTTCTGACATTGGCGCCATCTTTGTTCATGATAACCCTGCCCATCTCTTTAGGGAATCTGTCTCCCAGAACTTACTGAGGAACAGATCTCAGAAATTAAACCCATCTATTGTGCACCCTGTCCTCGTTATTAATATGGTTATAAAGTTAATACTTTGAAGATCCATATAGTTTCTTTTGTCCTCCTCCTATCTTATTGAATAGTGATGTTCACTTTCTCTTTGAAATCTTGTATACATGTCAGAATGTGCATTCAAGGAAGCTTTCATCCTCTTTTGCATGATCAATGTCCCCCAGACTGCCCCTGTACCTCAGAAACTTAATATTGAACACAAGCAGTCAGGGTCACTTCCATCAGATGTGGTTATTTTGACACATACTGAGTAGCCGAGTCAGGATGATGAGAACTTGATGGAGAACCTGTAGGTGGTGGTGTTTCCATGCACCTAAATGCTTTGGACTTCTTGGTAGTAGAGGTTGCAAATTTGGAAGGTGCTGTTGGTTGTCTACCCCTTCCCCTTGCCTCTTTATACTGGCTATCCTCCTCTATCTTGCAGTCCAGATGAAGGGTCTCAACCTTGACCCACTGAGTTCCTCCACCATTTTGTTTGCTACTCATTTAGTAATTTCACTCAAAGCTGACAGACTGGCTTGCATTAGCCCCCCACAGCTGTTCCCCTCCATTGAAATAAATGGGGAAGGTGCACCTGTGTTGGTCCAGCCTGGAGTAGGTTGTTTGAGTGTATTCCCCATCTTAAAGTAATGGGGAATTGCTGCAGGAGCTGGCAAAACATCCACCAACAGCCAACAGGAACTTCAGAAGTTGAAGAAGTACTTTTCTGATATTGGATTAAAGCATGTTATTACAACCAATTAAAGTGAACCTTCCTCTATATTTATACTTGCCTTTGGTATATTAATGCCTCCCCATGGCATTCAGATGTGTTTTCCACAAGGAAATAGATAGTCTCTCACTTTGTATTCTTAGATAAGTTAAACAAAAATTATTGCAGAAAGTAAGAGGGAATGAATAATCCTAGTCTCTAAAATAGGTTTTTAATAATTTTTTCTTTACTGCAATTGCAATCACCAATCAAAGAGACATGATTATAATAGAGTAAAGCATGACAAAAGGCTGGAAAGAGAATATATCTGACACACACTTCAGGTAGAAGACAATAAAGTCATGTGTGTGAATTTATCCACTGGATCTTCTAACAATGTATTATTCAATACATGGGGATCAATGTTAATGCTGGACCCAATGCTATATTCTGGTTATATACTGTTGCTAAAATTAGATTTCTTCAACCTTCTGGTTCCAAATACACTCAGAATTAACAAATAGTTAATTTGTTAATTCACTAGGTTTAGCCAAAATAAGGAGGGCAGCCATCAGGGTGTTATAGATTTGCCAGCTCTTCTGCAGAAGGCACTACATATTTCCCTCAGTTGGTACGAAAGTGGGGAAGGGGAGCCATGGTTAGGAGGGAGGGAAGCAAATAATCTTGTGTTTTCACCTTTGCTGGAACATGTATGTATATGAAATTTGGTTCAAGCTTCCACATTTAAGTGCTCTATAGACACACACTGCTCAGAGCTGTGCACAAATGATCCATGTGACTGAGATAAACAGAGAGGCAAACTGCAGAAACAGACCCTTTGGTCCATTAAGTCTGTACCAAACATCAAGCACCCATTTACATTAATACCACACTAATCACACTTTGTTATTCAACCCACATTTCCATTAACTCCTCCCAATTTCTACCACTCAACTACACACTAAGGGCCAATTAATCTGGTAAACTGCACATCTTTGATACATGGGAGGGAACAGCACTCTGAGGAAACCAATACAGGGAGAATGTACAAATCTCTCATGTACCAGAGGTCAGGATCGAACCCAGGTGGCTGGAATTGAGAGGCAGCAGCTGCACCTGATGCCGCACTGATGTGCTGTCCATCAACTGATGCTCATGCAATTGTTACCTCAGTGTTAGCGCTCTTAATATCTGATGGGAGAACACCAAGGGAGGGAAAACTGGAACCAGAGTCATGTGCAGGGAATTAAGTCTGATTGCTTTTGGAGGCAGCCTTTAAACCTACACAAATTATTTACACGTGAAGATATATGTACAGACATAATGTAAGTAATGACTACTGGAGGATTGGACACTGGTCTGTCAGTGTTCCCACCCAAGTGGAATTCTCTGATAGAATCTTAACAAATTCTAGAATTATTCAGATTATCTGGAATCCAATTCACCTTCATTTATGTGGTAGGCGTTTGATTTAATTGCATTCAATGAAAAATTAAGCAAATGTTTATTTTGTAGTTCCAGATACCGACAGGAGAGATATTGTCTTCGTAATTGATGGGTCAGAGAATATGAGGCCGGCTTTCTCTTCAGTGCGTTCCTTTATTTCTAGAATAGTTGACGATCTCGATGTTGGCATTGACAAAGTCCGTGTTGGTGTCGTGCAATATAGCAATGATCCCAGAACAGAGTTCCTCTTAAACGCTTACACCACCAAACCTGAAGTTCAATCTGCCATCCGTAACCTACGACCTAAAGGTGGGCGGAGCATCAGAACGGGTGACGCGCTAAATTATGTTAAAAACAACCTTTTCACCAAGGCTGGCGGTAGCAGGATCGAAGAGGGTGTGCCTCAGTTTTTGGTGCTTCTCACTGCTGGTAGCTCAGCAGATTCAGTTAATCTGGCATCAGAGGCATTGAAAAAAGCTGGTGTAGCACCTATTGTCATTGGATCTGGAGGTGCAGATGATGAAGAGCTCGAAGAAATTTCACTGTCTTCTCAGTATGTTTACAAGCTAGTCGACTTAAGGAACGTGATGAATATACAACAACGTTTATTGGGACCACTGACAACACTGGATGTTGATGGGATAAAAAGAATCTATGAATCTACCACTGTGGTACCAGGTAAGGAAGACATTTTTTATGAATCTTTGAGTACGAGTTGGGACATCATGTTACAGCTATACAAAACATTGGTCATGTCGCACTTGGAATATTTTGCACAGTTCTGATCACCACACTACAGGACGGATGTGGTAGCATTTAAAATAGTGCAGAAGACATTCACCAGGATGTTGCCTAGAATGAAGGACTTCAATTACAAGGAAAGATTGGATAGGCTGGGTTTGTTCTTATGTGGAAGGCTAAGGGGTGGCTTTATAGAAGTTTATAAGATCATGAGGGGCATAGTTAGGGTAGATACTAAGGGTCCTTTTTCCTAGGATAGAAAAGTCTAAAACTAGATTACATAGGTTTAAGGTGAGAAAGGAGAAGTTTAAAGGAGATTTGAGGGGTACCTTTTTTTTACACAGGGCATTCAGAGGAAGTGTTAGAATGTTTAAAAGGTATTTGGCAGGTACTTGGATAGGTAAGGTGCAGAAGGATACAGGCTTAATGCGGGCAAATGAGATGAGCCTAGATAGATATCGCTGTCAGCATGGATGAGCCAGGCGCAGGGCCCACTTCTATGCTGCACAGCTTTATGACTCTGAGAAGCATCAAAGAGAATTGTCATTGCAGTACACTACTTGGGTGAATGACAATGAGGCCCTAACTGGAGATGTGACAAGAGCTAGAGGGGATGCTAGTGGCTCAGAATGAAGGTCAACTTTTGTCCTACTTGGGGGGATCACTGCAAACCTTTTGCATTAACAGGTTATTCATAGAGCTCCAATGTATTTTGCTGGGAGTACAATGTAAAACCTGAGAGGGCTGTCTGGAAGCACAGTTGAAAAGGTTGTTTTTGTTTTGAAATCCATTAAAGGCCAGAGGAAAGCATAGAGGGATGTTTGCATAGAGGGATAAGAGACTCCCACAACTCTGCTAAAAATGCACATGATAGCAGAACAGAAATCACAGAACCCAGGATTATGCCTATGATGTGAGGTTAGAGGTAGTTAAAAGCAACGGGAGTGAGTTGTGAAGGAAGAAAATATTTAAAGTATCAAAATAAGAGATTGGTAAATTTAACATGGGACTGGACAAGGACTGCAGTACTTTT
The DNA here is from genome assembly GCA_030265395.1 of Rhina ancylostomus. Lineage (NCBI taxonomy): Eukaryota > Metazoa > Chordata > Chondrichthyes > Rhinopristiformes > Rhinidae > Rhina > Rhina ancylostomus. The sequence continues at coordinate 61,208,693 of JARFYF010000001.1, forward strand.
GGGGAAGTTACAATAGGAAAGTGTTTAGTTGTTCTGAAAGGCAACTGAATAGTTGAGTGTCAACATAGGCAAGAGATCTCAGCATAATCATGATTGAAATAATGGTGAAGGGGGCAATGTGGAAATGAAAATCATACCATGTATTCTTGTATCATTCTTGACATTAGGCCTTGAGACCTTCCAAGCACACAACTCTTACCAAACATCTGCCATATTCATTGAACTGCTAACAAACCCCCACCCCACTAACACCCTTCCTGTATTTACCATTGTTTTTCTCCCTACACCTATGAATTTCACCCTATCCAGCCTTCAACCTCTCTATGCCCATTTCTCCCTGATTCTTTTCAACACTTCTCCCTGTGGATTCTCAGCGGTTGATCTATGCTCTGTCCCCTCTGGAAACCACCTGGCCTGACCACTGCCCTGAATGTTGCACTGACCCTCTACTTACTGATCAAACCCAGCAGATATCGAAGAATTGCTTTTTAGATAAGCACAACCAATTTAAAATGCAACTTACTCTGCACATTTAATACCTGCCCTTGGCATTGAGGTGTGTTTTCTGCAGGGATGAAAAATAATCCCTCACTGGTTTACTCTTGTAGAGTTATGCAGCATGGAAACAAGCCCTTTGGCCCAACTTATCCATGCTGACCAAGCTAGTCCCATTTGCCTGTATTTGGCCCATATCCTTCTAAACCTTTCCTATCCATGGAACTGTTCAAATGTCTTTTAAACATCTCTACCACTTCTTCTGGCAGTTCATTCCATCTACCCACCATCCTCTGTGTGGAAAAACTTGCCCCTCAGGTACCCCTTAAATCTTTCCCCTCTCATCTTAAACCTATGACCTCTTGTTTTAGATTCCCCTACCTTGGGGAAAAAAGGGCTTTGACCTCCTATCTTATCTAAGCCCCTCATGATTTTATAAAGCTCTATAAGGTCACCACTCAGCCTCCTTCACTCCAGAGAAAACAGTCCCAGCCTGTCCAATCTCTCCTTATAACTCAAGCCTTACAGTCCTGGCAACATCCTTGTGAAACTTTCCAGTACCTTGTCTGCCTTAATCACACCCTTCCTATAGTATGGAAACCAGAACTGCACACAGTATCCCAGGTGCGGTTTTCACTAATGTCTTGTCCAGTTGTAATATGACAAACCAACTCTTGTACTTAGTCCCCTATCTGATGAAGGCAAACATGCCATACACACATACGCCTCCGTTTTCCTGACCAGAGTCCTCAATATCCCTCAGTTAGCCAGGGTTCTCTAATCCTGCCAAACTTGCCCTTCACTCTAACAGGAAAGTATTGGTCCTGAACTCTCCTCATCTTACTTTTAAAAGCCTCCCACTTGCCAGAGGTCCCTTTATCTGCAAACAGCCTCTCCCAGTCAACCCTTGAAAGGTCCTGTCTATTGCCATCCGAATTAGCTTTGCCCCAATTTGGGACTTTAATTTGTGGAAAAATCCTATCTTCTTCCATAACTATTTTAAAACTAATAGAATTATGGTCACTGGTCCCAAAGTGCCCCACCACTGACAGTTCAGCCACTTCCCATTCTCATTTGCCAAGAGGAGCTTATTGTCACTAAACCAGTTTTATACCCTTACTATCATTTTCCCTTAATCCCATTAGGTTCCCTTTTAAAAACCCCGTCTGACACACTGATAGATACTTTGGAAGGTCCTTATATATAACACCTATATATGGTGCACACACACCACACACGTGCACACACCCTTTCTACTATACTGCCCTGATCCACCTCTATTGCTCAAAGAATTCAATCATTTGTCAGACATGATTATTCTATAAATCCAAGCGGACTTTCCTTGATTAACTCCTGCCATTTTATTCACCTTGTTTTTTTTTGAATAATGGTATCACATTAGCAATGTTTTAGTTCTTGGGCACACTTTTTTTATCTAATGAGGATTGAAAGATTGCAATCAATGCTTTTCTCTTTTTACCAACACTTTATTAGAAACCTGCCAGTTGTATACATATCCCCATTCTCCCAATCCCATGCATATCCCCATTCCCTCTAAACATTTATGTTTGGCTGAGTTGATGTCTCTCTGTGGCTTTCCCTGATGCCTTTCTCCTCTGTCCCCCTATTTACTTCATTTTCTCTCCAGAGATGTCTCTGACATCTAAATTCTGAAATTCACTCCTAAAATTGCACTGCCATTTGACCTCCAACAAGACAAGAATAACTCTATGACCAAGGCTTTGTTCCTCTATCCTAATGCCTCTGTATATATTTAGTTCAGCATCACATTTTGTCTGGAAGGCTCACCTGTAAATTGCCTGGGGATGCATCATGATAAGGATGCAATATAAATGCACCCTGTTGTTTCCCTTTTCTTTCACTTTACTGTTGATAAAATTGTTCTGTGCTCAATTTTCTTTTGTTTGAATATTTCTATACTAACACAGCCTGGGAACACCTGAAATTTCCAGCTTCTTCCATGTGAATATTGCCAAATCCTGTGGATTCCTTACAGATCTTGATATAATATTGTGGCTCCTTGAAAATGATGGTAACATGCAGTAAACTTCCCACCTTCCCTAACTTTCAGTGCCAACTACCCAAGGGGAAATGGTCCAGAGGACATAACATTTCCTGCATGCACTCATAAAAGCCAATGTGTTAGTATTCCAGGAGCTGAATTTCAAAATATATGTGATTATAGATGTAATGTGTGTTGTGAGTAAAATCATTGTCAATGTTTTGGTGATGCAAATTGCCAACAAATTAATAAGTACAATTTTTTTGCAGGTGTCAGTATGGACAAGAAAGATGTTGTGTTCTTAATTGATGGGTCTAACAATGTTGGGTCTGAAGAGTTCGCCCACATTCGTGATTTTGTCCTGAATGTAATTAATAGTCTTGATATTGGAGCCAACAAAGTTCGTGTTGGTCTGGCACAATACAGCAACAATGGGAAAACTGAGTTCCTATTAAAACAACACCTAAGTAAAGGTGCTCTTCAAAACGCCATCAGACGAATTAGGCCAAAAGGAGGTTCACCACTTAACACGGGAATTGGTCTGGACTTTGTCATGAAAAATCATTTCAACAGACAGGCTGGAGGTAGAAAACATGAAGGAGCACTCCAGTACCTGATAATCATCAATGGAGGAAAATCTAGGGACAGGATCCAACGTTACTTGGGGCCATTAAAAGCTTCAGGAATTAATGTTTTCGGTGTAGGGGCAAAGAATGTAGATGGAAGTGAACTCCAACAAATCACAACAGTTGATTATGGTACTTACATAGTAGATAACTTTCAGGACCTTAAAGGTGTGCAAGAACTTCTGAAGATTCGCTTGCAGATGGAAGATCCCAAAAACTTTGAAACACCAGAACCTCCCACTGTGGGTGTGTATCTAAGGCTAGGAATCACTGCTGCTAATATTAATGGACTTCTTTGCTGTTGCAACATAGGAATTAATCAGTTCCCACTGGGTTAACACCTTCAATAACGTAGAAGGAATTGAAGGTTGTGTTCTGTTTGCATGCTTATATGACAAAAAATGAATTCCAGACTGCAGTTCAATATAGTCTTACTGCATAATTGAAAAGGACAGGTTTCTAATTGGCAAAACATTCAACCATTTGGTTTGATGGAGGGGTATTTTAATCCATAATGATTTTGAATATGCATTTACAAAGCTATTCTTGGAATTTAAGTTAAAATGTTAAAGCATAAATTGTCTTTGCTTCAAGCAAAATAAAACTGAGCAAACTTTTCATTAAGGATTTTCATTATCTGTCATATTTTGTAGACCTTGGCAATTTAGGGAAACCAATTTCTAATGATCAGCAATGCTTTGCAGGTGCCCTTTTTCAGTCTCTTGAGATATTTTGACTCCTCTGCTATTTATGACTAACCTTGGGCTTAGTACATTCTTTCTTGTATTTGTGCTGTCTTCCATCTGATGTTAACAGTTCAGTTGCTTTTCTTTACAAAGCTTCAGGAAACGTTTAAGTAACCTAGCCTTTTCACTTAATACATTCTAACAGCTGACTAAGTTGAAAGATGGAAAAGCTCAAAAGGAACATTAGCCGTCATGTTGAATGATGATGTGTAACAGGCAATACCATTTGTAGGGCAATGGGCAGATTGGAAGCTCGAATCTATTAGTTTTGATATATCATCTTCCGTGAGGTGGCTGCCTGTCAACCAAGAGCCACAACAGTTGGTGTTTGAACTCCAGTCTTGGGAAGAGAAAAAAGGTCCATCATGGTTTTACTCACTGTCCAGTAACCAGAGGGGAATGCAGCAGCAAAGGTATCCACTGAGGACAGAGTAGATTTCACTGTGGTAATTGGTGAAGCGCCTGCTCACAGCACCAGTCTGGGCTCTGGCATGAATGAAAAATTGGGCATTTATGCATGAAAATAAAGAGCCCTTTGTGCATCAGATACCCAGCCAAATATAACTCAACATCTAGAGATGATAGGTGAGAAACTGTGTAGGGAGAGAAAGAGGTACATTTTAAGCAACGTGATTTAGAGTACTTAATTGTCAACAGCAAATAAATCCATATGATTTGAAAATCTATTATGCATATCGATAAACATTGATGTTTTTTCTAATTTTAATCTCTTCCATTTGTTTTTCAAGTTTTGTCACAGAGAAAAGCCGACATTGTATTTCTTCTGGATGGCTCCATTAACATTGGAAGGGGCAACTTCCCCCGTCTCACTGAGTTTGTTGCCAGCATAGTTGATGCTATCTACGTTGATGATGGATCAATCCAGGTGGGAGTTATCCAGTACAATTCTGATCCGACCAATGAATTCTTCCTCAATTCATTCCGAACAAGAGAAAATGTTCTCAAGGCTATTGAGAATATACAGTACAAGGGAGGCAGAATCTTAAACACAGGGGCAGCCTTGCGCTTTGCGAAAAACGTACAATTTATCAAATCAGCAGGAAGTAGGATTGAAGAAGGAGTCCCACAGATCGCTTTCCTTCTGATTGGTGGGAAGTCTAATGATGATGCAATAGCAGCTGCACAAGAGCTGAAAAATGCTCGATTCAAAATCATCACTGTGGGAGTTCAGGATGCAGTTGAAGAAGAAATCAACAAAATAGCAAGTGAATCAGCTGTTGTTTTCAGAGTGTCTGACTTGAACACACTCTCTGAACTGACTGAGCAAGTCTTAACGGCCACAACTGATGTAATTTCTGGTGAGCTCTGTCCAAGCTTCACTGACACAGTAAGAGGTAACAACAAAGTATTTACTTCCTGGCAAGATATAGACAAATCAAAAGCTATGAGTGTGAGCTAATAAGTGCTATATTTTACTTTTCTGGGTGCATTGCCATCAACAAATGGGAGAAGGGATAAAATAGAAATGCACTCTCCAACTAGTATTGCATACACAGACCAGATTTTCTAACATTCCTCTAATGCATGTGCTGGATTCTCGTTTTTATCTGTAACTTTGGCCCAATTCCTTAGCTGTCAACATATACAAAAAAAAATCTGGTTGCATTCAAGTCCTCCGTATGGTCGCAAACCCTCCAAAGGAAAGAAAGTTTGAAGAGCCAGTGCCATATCTGAGTTATTGAACTTCTATTGGTTTATTTCCTGTTGTGAGACAGTATGTGGTGGGATGAGATTTTGACATCCTCGTGAGCTTTCACGTGACTTGGAAGGATTATGACAAAAGAAAATTCTGTGGCTTTGGACTTGTAAAGTCCAACTGAGCTGGCACAGGCATGTTGGAACAAATGGTCATCTTCTGGGTAGTAAGCTTAGAATCGTAGAAATGTTACAGTTCAGAAGGAAGGCATTCATTCCTTTCAGTCCATGCTAGTTCTTGGTGAAGCAATCTATTCTGTCTGATTCCCCTTCTTTTCCCCATAGCTCTGCTTGTATTTTTCTCTCAAGTGCCCATTTAATTCTCTTGCAAAAACTCAGTCCCTACAGTCAATGGGGTTTGAATCATAACTACCGTCTGCATTTAAAAAAGATTTTGTTTTACCTTATGACCCCCCCCCGCATGTTTTGCACAAAATTTAAAATCTCTTGTCTGTGATACAATACTGAGTGTGAGGTGAATGCAGGGAGATTTCAGGGGAATACAGATGGGCCAAATAAATGGGTAAGTCCGTAGGAAATGAAATATAGTGTGGAAAAGTACAAGGTCATCTACTTTGGTAGTAAAGTAGAAAACCCAGAGTAATTTTGAAAAGATTGAAATGTCTGGTGTTCAGAATGAACTGAAGGTCCTTGCACAAGAATCACTGAAAGTTAACATGGAGGAAGAGCAAGCAATGTGGAGGACACAGCAACAAACAATCTGCTGAAGGAATTCACCATATCAAGTGGGAGAGAAAGAATTGTCGACGTTTCGGGTTTGCTTATTGCTCCAGATTCCAGTATCTGCAGTCAAGAGATTCCAATTAGGAAGACAATTGAACTGCACCTGGAATACTGTGCACATGTCTGGTCTCCCTGTACTAGTGATAGAG
>JARFYF010000001.1:61253427-61263908 GCA_030265395.1 Rhina ancylostomus
CGTTGATGAGAAGATTAAGCTGTTGTAGTTGATAATATCTGGTGACCAGGAATTTTTCTTCTGCTTTATGATGAGGGATGAGCTTGACAGTTTACTGTTCTTTCTCATTCTAACCTTTCATATTTTATCAGAGAAATGCCGGGGTTAAACAATTCTTTGTTTTCCGTAATGATGATGAAACACTCAGAAAGGTGATGTCATGCCACGTTTGCTTAGGTACGTAATAATTTTTTACTATCCTTTCAGTTACTTTAAATTTGTTTGAAATATCTTGAGTTTCACTGCAGCTTTATCATGATATGGTGAAATCTATTACCCAGGTATTTCTTCACCAGTGGTTCCCCCATTCCTAATGAAAGTGTTGACTCATTCAGAGGGTTGCTAGGAAAATGCTTATCTGCTAATTGTATGCACCATTCTGCACAGAGGTCTATACTGGAAAGCATTACACATAGTTGAGTGGTACATCTAGTATGGAATTTATTGTGGGAGTGCAGAGCATTGTGACCAGAGAGTCTTAGATTGGGCAGATTCATTGTGGAACAGAACGTACATTTGTTCCTTAAAGAATGTTTTCCTTAAAAAGAAATAACTAGAACAGATAAAATAATTGGGGCTTAATTCCACAATGTTATAATGTAAATCAAAATTGAGGTCTTGCCTGAACTCCCTTTGATCACTGGACACTGGAAATTCAAGCCAGTGTCCGGTATTCATTTGGAATGACCATGATATTTATTAGCAATGGATTATGCACGACCTCCATAGTCACTATAATTAGGTATTTTTAAATGTCGGCTTTGCTTCTTGCGTGCTTGTTTCCTCGAATACAGTAAGTTAAGGGCATCAAAGGAGGAGCGATTCCTGAATTTTGCATCCACCTACTTCTCTTAAATAATCTTCACGATTTTAGTCAGAAGAATTACTATGATAATACTTTTGTCCATGTAGAATAATGCTTGTAGTACACTGGAATTGTCTGTTTCAAGATTATATCCTCTGGTCAGTAGGTCTTTTTGTATTTACTTATCCCTGACTTGCTTTAATACATGCAAAAAAAGCTTTTATTGCAGTCTGCAGCCCTCAGTTCCCATTCGTGAAGTCTCATTTGAAAGCTTCTTAACCCTGCACCTTCATCTGTGGCTAGGACAGGTTTTTTCAGGCAAGCTACAAATTTATGCATGGCATTGTTAGAGGGTAAGTTATACATTAGCAGCTTATATAAAATCTATAGCCTACCAGTTTTTAATATCCCACAGGGGGCTCATCTGTGGGTGGTTGATAGTCAGTGCAGACTCACTGGGCTAAAGGGACAGTTTCTATGCTGTGAGAAAGAAAGGACTGCAGATGCTGGAATCGAGATGAAAAAGCAAGAAGACGCTGGAGGAACTCAGCAGGCCAGGCAGCTATCTGTGGAGAAAAGCAGATGGTCAATATTTCGGGTCAGGACCCTTCTTCAGGACTGAAGATAGGAAAAGGGAAAGCCCAATATATCAGGAGGGAAAACAGAGCAGTGATATGTGGACAAAAGGGGGGGAGGTGGGGTGGGCACAAGGTGGTGATAGGTAGATGCAGGTAAGAGATAGTGATAGGCAGATGAGGGGGAGGAGGGGAGAGCAGATCCACCAGGCGATGGGTCAAAGGTATGGATCCAAATACAAATTGGAGGAACACCTCGTTTCCCTCTTGGGACCTTACAGCCTAACCAGATGAACATTGAATTTTCCCACTTAAAGTAAACCACCTCCTTCACCCCCCCCCTCCACCCACCCTGCCTCTTCTTTTCTTCCCTTTCCTAGCCTCTCTCTTTTTTATCTCTCTGCCATTTTTTCTTTCTTTTTTTTCCTCTCCTCTCCTTCCACCTCCCCCCCCAACTACCCAATGCCACCTGCCTCCATGCCTTTGTTCTATTCCCCCCCCCATATATTGGGCTTCCCTTTTTCCTAACTTCAGTCCTGAAGAAGGGTCCCGACCCGAAACGTTGACCTCTGCTTTTCTCCAGGATGCTGCCTGACCTGCTGAGTTCTTCCAGCATCTTGTTTTTTCATCTAGTTTCTATGCGGTATCTCTATATGACTCTATATTACCAAGTTGACTACATTAAACTTTTATCTGTATAACAGTGACTGTGCTAAGCACTGAATTTATCTGCATTTAGTGTTGGCAACAAGTATCTCCAGGTCAGAGTAATATGCATAGTAAAGTTTGCTGCCTGGCTTCATTAGAAGTGTACACTTTAGTGCACATCTGAAATATTCCCAATTCCCAAATTAGTCTCTGATTTGGTCACAAACTGGCAATCATCTTAGATCCTAGATTCATATGCACAATGATTATTGTTGATTTGAAATCTATTGCATTAAAATACTTTTTGAAATTCACATTAAAGGACATTTTTATAGATAACAAATACTCAAATGTAGCTGTTTAATATCTAGCGTTTTTCTTTTTTGTACAGATTTTTGTGAAGTCGACGCACTCTGTGACAGTAGTGTTTACCGGCGTAAAAGATCAGTAACACCCACTAATGTTGACTTGGATATTGCATTCATCATCGACAGCTCAGCAACCATCAATCCAACTCAATTTATAGAGATTAAGAGGTACATTTCCTTTGTGACGGACCAGTTGGAGATTAGCAAAGAACCTGCAACATCCAACCACAAGGCCAGGGTTGCTGTGGTTCAGCATGCTCTGTACAAATCTGACACAAATAATAGCCTCAATCAAGTGAAAACTGAATTCACTCTCACTGACCACCGATCCAACCAAGACATCAGAGAATACATCCTGAACAAGATGACACAGCTTGAAGGGACGAGAGCAACTGCTCACGCTGTTGAATGGACCATCAAAAATATTTTTGAAAAAGCACCCCAACCGAGGCCATTGAAGCTCATTGCCCTGATGACCACAGGAGATCTCCCAAAAGCTGAAAAAGAACGACTGAAGACAGTCATCACGAATGCCAAATGCAAAGGCTTCTTTTTTGTTATATTCAACATCTTTAAGAAACCTAATGAGCAGGATCTCATTAACCTGGCAAGCGAACCTCAAGATGTGTACTTCAGGCCAATTAACAAAATCTCGGAGCTCCACAACGAAGATTTGCTGAGGTTTGCCTGGCAGCTCCCCGAGTATGTCAGAGGTAAGTTGTAGCCACTTGCTCATTTTCACTGTTTGTGCAGAGAACCCTCATGACCCCTGGAAGCTATTCACTTAAAGCAATCATTCACAAATCCCTGGCATTCAACTTGGAACAAACACCACTCGCTGAATATTATTCAGTGCAGTACTGATGACTGGCAAATACAAGTATAATATTAACATTGTTTGCGGCACAGCGGTGCAGCTGCTACAGACCCATCTTCAGTTCTGACCTTGGGAGCTGTCCACGTGGAATTTGCAATGTTCTCCTTGTGACGCTGTGGGTTTCTTCCAGAGTGCTTCGCTTTCCTCCCATATCTCAAAGATGTGCAGGTTGCTAGGTTAATTAGCTACTGTAAATTGCCCCTAGTGTGCAGGTGAGTGATAGAAACAGAGGGAGTTAATGGAACGTTGAGGGAATGGAAAAATAAACAGGATTAACTTCGGATTCAGTACAGATTTGATGGGCCGAAGGGCCATTTCTGTATGATATGTGTCTATGACTTTCAATAACATTTGGTACCCTAAACTATGCAATTCATTTGAAAACCAGGTTGTCTTCGGTATTGGGCTTTGCACCAAAATATCTAAATTATGAATTCTACAAAATAGCATTTTCCTTTCAGTTGTTTGGGAGTTTAGGTGTAAATACCATTTTGGTATTACACTGCCATCTGATAGGATGTCAGGAGATCCAACAGAATTGTATAGTAATGCAGTTGATAACGGTTGTAGGACTTTTCTAAGGGCAGTCCTTTTAAAATGTATCATTAACATACAATGTTGTGCCAAAGCCAAGAAAGTAAAAGATCCTCTGTTGTCTTCAGATGATAAAGCAAAAAGTTACCTTGCACCATTATAGACAGAGGCTGACACTAATTATCACAGCCGGAAACTGTAATGACAGATGGAGTCAATGATGAGTCTGGATTATTGTTATATAGTTCTATCAGTTAAATGTGGTGTCCATTAGTTCACCCCAGAATTGATGCATTCCTTGTGCTTTGCCTGAAAAAAAACTTCCCTATAGACACTAAATGCAGCCCGATTAATTTATCAAAAAAATTTATTGTCTGTTTCAAGATTTATTTTTGATTATTTTTCATCTGTCAAAACTTGGAGAAAGAAATAGTCTCATGACTATTTCCTGTGTCTTCAACGTTTTGCTGCATGTGGTCCTATAAACATCCGTGTTTAAATATTTCATATTAACCCTAGCAGCATCAGTCTTCACTGTTTGTTGATGTTTTTGAAGCAACCAAGGACTGGTTATTTAACTGTAAATCCCATCTCCAAACCAGTAAGCATATTTCACGTAACACTGAATTTAAAAAAAAAGTAATTTGAGCTTAACTTTCAAAAAAGATACAAGATATTGAATAAAATGATTAACTAGGATAAAAGTGACAAAGACAACACTGAGATAATGAGATGAATGCACTTCTATCAGAACAACTTGTCACATTTAAATTATTGTGCTAGAGTTTAATTCATTACCATTTTGACAGTGAGGGTGTAGTTTAAACGTAGAGGAATAAGAAACATTTTCTTGCATGTGCTTCAGTGTAGATGAGTATAGTTCCATTTCAAAACTGTGCCCAAAAGCTTTCTACAATACACACAAAATGCTGAAGGAGCTCAGCAGGTCAAACAGCATCTACGGAGGGAATTGAACTGCTGATGTTTCGGATCGAGACCCTTCATCATGACTGTTTATTTCCCTCTATAGATGCTGCCTGACCTGCCGAGTTATTCCAGCATCTGCAAAGTCTGATGTCCCCAAAAGCTTTGTGCTGTTTCAGATGTTTGTTTTATTTCTCCATTTCCTCCACCCCCGCCCTCATTTTCTTCCTATTTCTCCCAACAATACCATCTTGTGTTGAAATGTGGTTCTCCTTGGGTACTCAATGTTCTCTGTTCATACCTTGCCTAAGCAGTTAGACAGTGTGTAAACCCAGGCAGTATGCTAGTTTACTGTGACAAACTTCACACTGGTTCCAGCTTTATTTTCACTCAGCATTTGGAGTTTTCTGCAAGGATCCCTCTGTGCATATTAGAATCGGAAAATATGTTTGAGCATTGAAGCCAACTGAAGTGATTCCATAACCATCCTTTTGAAATCAGATAATGTGGTACAAATGAAAAATTGAACCACTGACCTCTTTTTGTCTCTCTGGTTCAGTACATGTATGTATACAGAGTCAGTGGAAGAATTGGTAGGGTTATTTTCTTAATACAAATGTTTAAGCGCCTTGAAAATTTCTTTCCTTCCAGCTGAGAATGCATTCCACTTGTCCCCAGAGCTGCGGAAAAAGTGTGGGTTATTCCAAAGTGACCAGCCAAGCAGTGAAGTGTTTATGAACACCCACCAACAGGTGTAAGTAGACACAATCCAGGAACTCTTCACAGCTCGTATTTAAAACTATTTCAGCAAAATAATTTTTTTTTCCCCTTTTTTTGTGTGTGTCTAGCAAAACCCAGGTTCCTTTGGCTGCAGACAAACTTATGGGTAAGTTATTGCTGCTGATATTTTAGTTTTATAGGCTTGGGGCTGGGCAGAACAGATCTCATTGGAAAGCAACAAGCTCACTGCAACTTTCCGAATTACTTGCTCATTTTCCAAGACTTCAAAAGTACATATGAGAGAATCCAGCGAGGCTACAAGTCTCATTGAGCCTGTTTCACTTCTCAATAAGATCGGATCTGATATCCTATGGACTTTCCCATCTCCTTCTATCAGACACTTTGAAAACCGAGTGTCTCTCATTGTTGTTCTGACTGAATTTAATTCCCTCAGTGTCCCTTTTAGCATATTTGACCCTTCATTGAAACCACAAACAATTAAGAAACCACATTTTATATATTCCTTTAACTTAGGTTAATAGCTAATCTTTCTTTTTGTGTAGCTCGATATTGTAGGCTTTTTTGCTTTACATTCTAAACACAATTTGAATGATACGTTATATTTCACTTGGGATGCATATTTTTCTTGCTTCCTTCCTTGTTAGAGGTAGTGTCATATTCAGCTTGGTTCACATGTGCTGGGTGCTATATTGGCTTGGTGGACAGACATCTTAGTGTGGTTTAACAATACCAAAGCCTTTTGGTCACTGATCCCAAGCCAGCCCTGGATCCAAGTTGTCAGGCTGCGTCTGTAGGAGAGAGAAAGGGAGTCAACATGTCAGGTTGATGACCTTTCACCTCTTTTTTGGTGCTTCTCAATTACTGGCTGTCAGTCATCATCCAGGAATGCCCACCAAGAAGCAGCTGTGCTCCTTCCTCTAAGATATCCACTCATCTCTTTTAACTTCATTTGGACAAAAGGTCATCAACCTGAAGCTTTGACTCTATTTTTCTGTCTCCACTTACTGCCTGATTCCAGCATTTTCTGTTTATTTTTATTCCACAATCCAGTTGACTGCTGCAAATGCAAAATTCCAATAGCAATGATGGAATATTAATTAGGAATACAAATAATTTGGACCATCACCCACAACTCTTCTATTCCTTCCCCTCCTCCACAACTCTCGGAGCTAAAAATAACAAGACCATGGGTAAGAGATTCCGACTCAAGGATTAGAGGATGAAATCAGGATGCTTTTCCCTCTAGGTTTAGCAACTCAACTTTTAGTGCTCAATGACAGCAATGGAAATTGGAGGTTTTAAAAAGCCTCCTAAAACCTCCAACAAACCTGCCTGCCTGAAGCCCAAGAATTATCTTAGGTTACGGTGAGGTGAGGAGACAGGGATTTGCAGTATTCACCAGCATCGCCCAAGTGTTAGTCAGTGGAAAAACTAACTCCCATGTAGATAATGGATGAGTTATTGACAAAGAATGTGGCAGTCTGGATTGTGCTATTTCACAACACTGGATTTATAAGAGAATGAACCACAGAAAGATTATAGAAAAGATTCCAAATTTACAGAGAATTGGAACTCTAATCTGAATCCGGTTTCTTTCCTTGGCGTTATTTTTCAAATTTCTGGTTCAGAATAATATGTCACTGAAGTAAGTTTCTTCAACCAGCTGTCTCAACACATCCAGTACTGTTGCAATTGATCTCTCCAGTCTAAGCACAAGACTGATTGGATGGAAGTGAGGGTGGATCCGCAGATATGGAAGAGCATGGAAACGGAGGTTGAATTGGTTTAGAGTGAAGGAATGCCAAATTCAATTGGATGTTCGGTAATCTGCTTTGATTTATCTTTGGGTGCAAAGGTTTTCCAAATAATCATTCCCTGAGTTGGGTATAAAGTGTACAGAAAATGATCTTGAGAGTCTGAATCTCTTCTATGCTCAGTATTTTGTTTGGTTTCAGCAGGGGCATTGCCACATGAGATTGGCTTCTGAATTCTCACTTCTCTCTCTGTTTTGCTGCAACAGGAATGAAATTATCTGCCTCCAATGTCACAGAAGACAGTATCGTCCTCCATTTGTCTCAGACTGAAGCTCAGCACATTGATAATTATGAAGTTACTGTGGTTGAAGTGAGCCAGAACATCCTAGTTCTGAAGCTGAATGTCAGTGATCCCAAAATTGTCATAAAAGATTTGGAAAATGGACAGCAATACAACATCATTGTGATAGGATTCACTCAGTCCAAAGCAAAATCTATTTACAATGGGTTTTTTACAACAAGTAAGTTCTATCCAAACCCAAAAGAGTGGATGACATTTTTTTTCTTACAACTATTTTCAGGTCAGTTTTGCTGTCGTACAGCATGTAAGCAATGGAAAGAAAATATTTGATTACAGTCTATGTTCAGCACTGAGTAAGATGCACAGATAAACTTCCTTTAAATCATCCTTTTGAAGAATAGTAATTCACTCAATGGGCAATACAATAAGGAGACAACCATTTAGCCTATTGTGGTTATGTCAAGTCACTTAGTTCCAACTTTCTCCCTCAGCTGCAAGTAGTCCCCCTTCAGGTGCCTATCCTATTCACCTTTTGAAAATTGCTTTTGAATCTGCTGCTGTCACCATTCCAGACATTGCACCACAGGTCCTTATAACCTGCTTCATTTAAATGCTTTGTGTTACCCTTAAGTCTTCTGCCAAGTACGTTAAAACCCAGTATAATGAAAGGTAGCTGCACAAGCAGCTCCCAAAATGCTGTCCCTATGAAAAATCCTCAGATCATTTCAGAATCTGAGCAGTTTAGCCCATAGATACTGCTCACCATCCAATGGATTCAGCACAAACAACCATATTAAGCCTTTAGCCTGACCCAAAAGAGAGCAGTTTCATTCTAACCCATACACCCATCCACAAGAATATTGTACAGCAGTGCTAGATATTCTGAACTCAGCAAAGGTCAGAACCACATTAGGTACAGAATAATTAATAAATCAGAACAAAGTGATTGATGGATTTAAGATTATATTTCCCTAATAATTGCAAAATTTATTTTTATTATGAGATATTATTTTTGCTGCAAAACTTGCATGTTTCTGTTCTACCTTTAGAAAAATCACTGGAAGCAAGTGTCAGAAGCCCAAGTACCCAAATCATTATGGATCCACTTGAGAACCCTGAAATAGGTAACTGTTCATGAATAGTGCTTGTACATTGTGCAGTGTTTCAGTGAAAGAAAAACTAATGTAAATATGGATAATTCATTTGGTTTTGTGTTAAAGGTGGGAAAATATACATTTCACATTACATGGAATATCATAAATGTTCAGTGTAGTTTATTGTGAGATTCATTAAAACATTAGTGAATCATATGCAAGGGCTATATATTATAATTAATGCATTGGTAATAGGTGTTTTTAGGAATTACATATGACAAAGGACGTCTGTAATAGGGAGGGGACTTTATTTGGTGAATTGATGGGAAAGTAGGTAGGGGGTAAATACATAAATGGCAAGAGATCTAGCTGTAACATGTTCCATTTATCACCTTTTGTACATTTACCTCTTACCCCACATACATTTTTATCTTCCCACACACAGTTCCACCAGGTGATTCTTAACTAACTAGTTCAGTTATCATATATTCAGGGCTACCTTTACTCAACTAAATGTGATCCATTGAATGCATTATAATCAAGCTTTTAAATTTGGGAAATAAAATAGGAAACAAAGTTGGAGAGAATGCTCCATGGAATCCAGGAAAAAAAATACAATGTGCTTCAAAATTAAAAACAATCTGATGAGATACCATGCATGACTAATGAAACAAAGGAGTAGAACTGGATTCTCCAACCACATATCAGCTTAGATTAGGTCATCTGTGTATTCTAGTAAAATATTTTGGGTTCAGGTAAGGTTGAGCGTTCCAAGCTCACACTGTGTGGGACTTTTCCTGATCGGGATGACTTGCTTAGGAAGATATTAACATCCAGAATATTGGGTTTTAAGCTCATGTATTTGACGTTTATCCTCAAACAAATCAACAATCTCTCTGAGGTTGTAATATTTACAGCAATAGTCAGGTTTGAAAAAGTTTTTGCATTTTAGGCTTAGACTGGAGCAAGTTCTAATTTTATACAAGTAAACCTGTACAAGGGAGGGGTTGACTCTTGTGGTTAGTGTAGCTGTGTCTGGCATTTAGTGGTGCAAAGTGTATTTCATATTTCAAAGACAACCCTAGTTTTCTGCTGAATAAATGTTATGGCCTGTGTAGACTTAAAGTTTCAATTTGAATCTGTTTTGTAATCTGCTATAGTGACTGACAGTTTTGTTATGCGCAACTTGGAAGCTGTATACACACGAAACATTTTGCATGCAAACCTATTCCATCTTTATGTTCCTGTCTCTAGCAGCTTTCCACATGTTGGGGATGATCCATAGTGGTCCACAATGCAGTGAACTGCTGACAAGCACAAGGTTGCAAAGCAGCTAGGGGATGAAAATGTTTCTGGATGGAGTTCAGTGTTAATGCAGAATGCCCTCCCTTTTCCTGCTTTTGCTATCAGCTTTGTGTGCCATCAGTGTTATTAGAGTAATAAAGTAATATTCTGAGTGTTGGTCTACCATGCATTGCCCATACATGAATGACTTTTCAACTTGCGATACCTGGTTTTTACCAAATAGTTAATGTTAACGATTCACATTTTGCACAAATTTAACAGATCGGTGCATGCTGGATTTTGATGCTGGATCGCAGTGTTCTGAGTATAGTGCAAAATGGTTCTTTGACAGCAAAAACAACATCTGCACTCAGTTTTGGTACGGCGGCTGCGATGGTAATGGTAATAGGTTTGACACAGAAGCCGAGTGCAATGCAGAATGCATGAAATCAGGTAAGTGATTTAGTGATGAGGGATAATATACTGTCTGCCACTTTGATACCCTTGCAGTCATTAGGGTGTAGAAATTAACTGGGG
>JARFYF010000001.1:61288240-61303832 GCA_030265395.1 Rhina ancylostomus
TTACATGCCATCCCGACAGATCATGACGTATATTATTATATTGAGGTAGTAAAAAAAAAATGCAGAATATAGTGTTACAGTTACAGAGAAACTGCAGTGCAGGTAGACAAATAAAGTGCAAGGGCCACTGTGAGGTATATTGAGAGATCAAGAGTTCAAGAGTTAATCTTTTAGCATACGAGGTCCGTTCAAGAGACTGATCACAGCAGGATAAAAGCCATCCTCGAGTCTGGTGGTATGTGCTCTCAAGCTTTTGCATCTTCTGCCCGATGGGAGTCAGGAGAAGAGAGAATGACTGGGTGGGAGGGGACTTGATTAAGTTAGCTGCTTTCCCAACTCAGCAGAGCGTGTAGACGGAGTCAATGGAGGGGAGGCTGGTTTGTGTGATGGACTGGTTATTGTTACTCACCAACTTACATACAGAAACTCTAAATAATGCTCACATAAAAAGGTAATAATAACAACATATGGAGAAGTTTTGTGATGAAGGCTTTGGAATTTTTTCTGATGATCTCCACTCAACTTTCTGGGACGTACATAGTATGCATTAGGAATTAAAGTTATTTCTCCACTTTGAGTCTCCGGTTTCTTCCCTCCAGGAGACAGGCATCATTGGCAGCCTGGCATTTAAAACCTCTCTTATATTTTCCTTAAGAGATTGGTAGCAAGTTTGCTTCATAATCACCTGCAGATCTTGCGAGGGTATTTCCACAGAGCTGTTAGCTAAGGGAGTACCACATTTAAGGATTTCGCCACAGAACGTGGTTTTCTAGTTTCAATATTTCCTGAGAATCTATAGGTAATTTAACCTTCCCCACTTTAAGTTCAATGGAAAGACCCGAATTTATATGGCACCTTTCACTTCCCTTTCAGCATGCCCAAACTCGGATTTCCAGTAACTGATGTGTTCAGCATCTAACAGTTCCAGCATTTTATTTCCCTCTCCCCTGCCCTCATTTCCTCTATTTATGCTTCCCTGGACAGGTCACAGACATTTCCCCAGTTCTTTCCACCACCACCTCCACCCCCTACTGCTGCAACTTAACATACAGATGTTTTGATGCGGCAATGAAACATTAACTCTGTTTCTCTCTCCACTGATACTACCTGACCTGCTGTGTATCCAGCACCCTCTGTTTTTAATGCATCCAACAATATACTTGGGGTTTGGTCATTGCTGTAGAGTAGAAAACACAGCGACTACCTCATGCACAGCTAGTTCCCATGAGCAACGATGTGACTAAGACCAAATAAAGCCATTTTCTTGAACATTGGTTGAGAGGTAAAATATCAGCCAAGATGCCAGGCTCATTTAACCTGCTGCTCAAACCAGCACTATGGGATGTCTCGTCTCTACAAGAGAACCACCGGGATCTTGGCTTCACATTTCATTTGAAAGACAACAAATCTGACTGCGCAGCTCCCCCTCCCCAGTACTACACCAAAGTATCAACCTAGATTTTGTGTTAATGTCTCTGAAATGGGATTTGAACCCAGGTACCTCCAACCCAGATATGAGGGTGCAATTATTTTATTTCCTGAAGGACATTAGTTCATCTGATAGGTTTTCATGACAATCTGGGGCTACACCTAGTTGAAAATGTTCTTTTAAAATCTGATTTCAGAAGCCCAGCAACTGTGCTCATATTCATGTCCCAGCTTCTAACATTTACCATGTTAAATCTGTTTTCTGTAACTGCTGGCTGGGTTGTGAATTCTGGTGCCGAGTTACAGAAGACAGATCTATCATGTGGCAGAGGTCAGGTTAATGTATACGAAGTTTGTGAGCAAAGCTCCCAGATCCCAAATGTATAAACATGAATAATATATACACAGCTATGTGTATGCAATGATTCTTGATCAGTATGACTAGCACAGACACATAAGCATTTTCCTTTAAAACACAAGTTGGACAAAATAGCAAAGGCAAGACAGACATTATTCATAAACATAGACATTGTTTAGCAATCTCACAAACAATGGATCAGATCCAGTGTTTGCCATCTACACCTTGTCATGAGTGGTTCTGGGCAATTAAACAAATTTTAGGATCTCTAGGAACATCCACATCCTCGATGATAGTGAGGTGCAGCATCTGAGTACTAAAGACTAGTGTGAAACAGTCACCATCATCTTCATTGAGAAGTGCCAAGAGGAATGGCCTTGTCTAGCAAGGGAGAGTACAACCGTCTAATCTTCAAAATTCAATGGCATTACCATCACGGAGGCTTACACTTTCAATAGCCTAGGCATCACCATTGACTAGAAACTCAACATACAAGAGCAGGGCAAAGACCAACTTTCCTCCTGACACCCCAAAGCCTTTCCACCACCTACAATGCACAAGTCAGGAGTGTGATAGAACTTCCTCTGTTTGCCTGGATAAATGCAGTGCCAACACCCTAATAAAAGCTCAACAACATCCAGGATAAAGCAGCCGACTGATTGGCACCCCTTCAACCACCCTGAACATTCCTTCCCCTCCACAATGCACAAAACAAATCTACAAAATACATTGCAGTTACTCAATGAACTACTTGGACAGCAACTTTCCAACCTGGGACCTCTACCACTAAGGACAGCAAGGGCATGGGATCGCAGCCACCTGTAGGTTCCCCACCAAGTTGCACTCTGCACTGATTTGATGTCAACCTTTCCTCATTGCTTTCCTCAAACCTGGAACTCCATACCTTACAGAACTGTGGTACTACCTTCACTAGAAGGAGTTCAGCTCTTCAAGGTGGTGTCTCATTACTTCCTTCTCAAGGGCAATTAAGGATGGACAATAAATGCCGGCCTTGCAGGCATTGCCAAGATCCCAACTGATGAAAATATCGCCACTGGCACCAAAGTCAATTCATTTCACTTTACCTGGTGCAGGAAGCAGCTGAGAGAACTGGATACAGTAAAAGGTATGGGACAAAGCAACTGACATCCTGGTCTTCTTGCAGCTACCATTGGGCAGGAGGTACAGAAGCCTGAAGTCCCACACCACCAGGTTCAAGAGCAGCTACTTCCCTTCAACCATTTAGTTCTTGAACCAACTGGCACAACCCTTATCACTACAGTTTAGCGACACGATGACCACTTTGCACTAAAACAGACTTTGTGCTTTTATTTGTTCTAATTGTGTTCTTTCTTGTAAAAGTTGCGTATAATTTACGTTTTTCTTCTGAATTCTGCTAATATGTTATATGCCTGTGATGCTGCTGCAAGTAAAGTTTTCATTGCTGCTGTGCATACGACAGTAAACTCGACTTTGAAGACCTAAACTCTAGGACTGCCCAGGGCCTGTAAAGTTGTTCCAGTGTACATTGCTACACAGACATCCAACCAACAATATGGAAAATTGCCCAGTTATGTTAATGAACAGGATGAGTACAATTTGACTAAATACCACCCAGCAAACTTGCAATCATCAGCACCATGACGGATAATGTCATCAATAGTGCTGGCACTTACTCACCAATAACCTGTCCTCCAAAAGGACCACATGATTCTTAAGCTCATCACAGCCTTGTACGCAGGCACGGTGGTATAGCGGTTAGCATAATGCTATTACAGAGCCAGAAACCCAGGTTCAATTCCGGCCTCTGTAAGGAGTTTGTATGTTCTCCCCGTGTCTGTATTGGTTTCCTTCAGGTGCTCCGGTTTCCTCCCACATTCTAAAGACGTACAGGTTAGGAAGTTGTGGGCATACTGTGTTGGTGCCAGAAATGTGGCGACACTTGAGGGCTGCCCCCAGAACGCTCTACGCAAAAGATGCATTTCCCTGTGTGTTTCAATGTACATGTGACTAATAGAGATATCTTATAGGTGAACCGAAAGAGTGGAAATCCAATGTGACAGCCCTGGATATGACACCAAAACGGTATTAGCATCATGCCAAACATTTCAGCCGCCCCACCCTCCCCAATACTGATAATCTCCATGCCTTTATAATGTTTGGATTGACAGGTTGGTATCAAGGAGTTAGTGGACAGAGGTAAAAGAGCAAACATGATTGGCAGAGCAGCAACAAGATGCTGGATGGCACACTCTGCTTCTTTGTTCTTACTGTTGTCTCTTTGGTCACGTTGAGTGAAACCGTCAGCAAACTTGTGCTCTCTCATCCATGCTCCACCCATAATGTGGTAGCAAAGCCAATTGAGCGTTGATCAGCTCTGACAATTAAGCAAGCAACTACCAAATCTGATCCTGCTCTTTTCCAACATCCACATGCAAATTTCCACCACGAGCACCAGAGTAGTCAGGGGTGTATTTCATTTTGTCGAGAGTGTGAAACAAAGTGAGCCCCCAGAAGCCAGGACCCTGGCTGATTTATTGCTGCTCTAACCAAGAGGACTGTGGCCAATAGTACTGATTTTTCCAGTAAGGCTCCACTTCCTTCATCAAGGCCAGATTGCTCCTGGCTCTGTGTGCTTCAGCTCAGTAGTTAAGTAATGAATATACCAACCAAACAGTCAGGATACTTGCACAGATGTGAAAAAGCTGGATCTTTTTATAGATGCAGAGCAGTAGCTAATGGAAAATAAAATAACATAACCCGCCTGCTCATTAAAAGATTTTGGCTCCACTTGCACACAGTAAATCTGCTTTCCACATTTTAAAACTTAATGCCGTAGCAATGCGCTTAAACTGACAATCTAATCATCTGATGTTGTGCATTAGAAGCCAAGAAACAAAATCTGAGCAGAGCTTTTGTTCAGCTTGTGTAAACAAATTTGTTTCTCTTAAAGTTTGCTTTCTTAAGTGGATGGATATCCTTAGGAATCAGATCTAATTTGCTTGGGGAAAACGGAGGGCAAATGAATTAAACTGGGATGTTTTTTCTGACCACTATAGGCTTTCTTTCTGTACTAACATTCAGCTCATGAGGGGCCATAACTTGTGTTGTGTACCAATCCGCTCTTTAACATTTGCCAACTTGCCTCCAGTACAGAGATTTCTACTATAAACATCTTCTTCAAATCAAACAAACTGCTTTAATAGCATTTATTGAATCCCACTGCAATGTCAAATGCCTTGCGAAAATGTTACTGAAGCCTATGTAATAACTTCTCTTGTATTTTACTGGCAAATGCCAGGCATTTCCCCACCCACACCCCCTCCCCTCCCCTCTGCTGATCATCACCAGGCTTCCTTAACGTTTAGCCTGAAAGAGAATTCAGAAAATCAGCTGCTCATTGCTTTCCATTTATTCCTTATACACTGGCTTGGAGCAGAAGAATCAGAATCAGGGTTATCATCACTGACTTATATGACATGAAATTTGTTGTTGTGCAGCAGCAGTCCAGTGCAAAGGCATAAAATTACAATAAGTTACAAAAGTAAATAAATAGTGCAAAATAAAATAATGAGGTCGTGTTCATGGTTTTGTTGGACTGTTCAGAAATCTGATGGTGGAGGGGACAAAGCTGTTCCTGAATCATTGAGTGTGGGTCTTCAGGCCCCTGCACCTCCTCCCAGATGGTAGTAACAAGAGGGCATGTCCAGATGGTGAGGGTCCTTGGTGATGGATGCCACCTTCTTGAGGGACCACCTTTTGAAGATGTCCTCAATGGCGGGGCCGGTTGTGCCCGAAATCATTGAGTTTGGAGGGATACTTTCAGACAGGAGTCAAAGACTGGATGCTGAAATTGTTACCACATATGCCCAGACACTTCTGTGCACATGATTACTGGAAGGATGCTGGGCACATGCATTGACATTAAACTGCATAAGATACTCACTTATGTTCACTTGCACAAAATATCACTATGTATTCAATGACAGATGGAGCACTGAACCGGGCCTTATCATGAATTGAGAAATTAGTCAAAGGGCATCCCTGGTTTAATTGACTTTTCTGAACACTTAATTATATCAATGTAAAAAAGAGAAAAGAGTAGTGCCAACCAACATGCTGGATACATAGCCCAAAAACCATGTACAATTCACCCTTTTCGATGGTCAGGAATTTATAATAAAATGAAAACCAGAAATTTAAACACAGTGCAGAACTAAAACTCAAGGTAAGGAGACAAGAAACTGCAGATGCTGAAATTTGAAGCCAAAAAAAAAAACCACCTGCTGGAGGAGCTCAGCGTGAGAGGCAGCATCTGTAGAGGGAAATGGACAGTCGATATTTCACCAGATCAAGGCCTCCGATCCGAAACGCTGACTGCCCGCCTCCCTCCGCAGATGCTGCTTCACTCTGCCGAGTCCCTGCAGCAGGTTGGTTTTTGCTCCAAAAAAATCAAGGTAACACAACGGGAGCTTCACAGAGTAACAAGGGGAGAAAAGGACAGCGTGAAACAGATCCAAAAGAATACACGTGTGTGTACTGGGGCTGCAGAGTGGTCAGACGGGGGCCAAGTGGTGGTAGATGAAAAATAAAACAGAAAGGAGGCACAGTTGCAGCAACAGAATGACTGGAAAAAAATAGGTGGTGGTGAGTGAATAAGGGAGTGCTGTAGGAAGAGAGTGTGGTATAGGGTGGGACAGGGAAAGGAACTCACTGGTAAAGATGATATTTCACATCCAGTAAAATATGATTAAAAAGAGCTATTCACCAATTATCCTCCTCAACTGAATTAGAAACCATGGGGATTATAAGACTGGGTCTAGATTGTAGATTTACTAGTGATGCTCACTCACATCACTAAAGTTCACATTTATGATGATCTTCACTGCCCAACACAACATGGCCATATGATGCCAATATGGTGTGATCTGACTGTTTTTTTGTCTTACATCTTTCTCCATAATCTTTGTTAAGCAGACAGAGGAGTACTCAAGGAAAAATGAAGTACAAATTTTAAAAAACAAAAAAGTGTAATTCTTATTAATAATTAGAATCATCTTACACAAGATTCATCGACTTTCTACCTGTCCTTGTAATGTAAAATGGGAGAACGTCCCCAATATCCTGCAAAAGTTTTATTTTCAAAATTATTTGGCCAACACTTCCTCTGTAGCAGGCTACATCTCAGCATGACCCCTCAGACTACTGACCTCACAAGAAAGAGCTCCAAAGAACCTTCTTTGACCTTTTCCATTAACCCTGCATTGTCTGGCTATCCTCAATCATAATGACATTCTAACCCTTTAACTCACAAGTGTAAACCATATGTGCTTATTCAACTAAGCCTTTGCTGGGTGAACTATCTACATTTTGTCATTTAAATAGAACACAACTCAGAGCACCCAATGGAAACGATGCTTTTTACAGCTTATTGTTTGGCAGTCTCCCAATTTTGAAAAATCATACTCATCCCACAAACATCAATTGAAAAATAAAAGAGGAAAGGACCTCAATCCAAAACATTAAACATTTCTCCCTCTCCATGGATGCCGGCTGCCCTGCTGAGTATTTCTAGCATTTTCTGTTTGGAATGTATTACTTGCAAGGAAAATTAAAACTCAATTTTTCTTCACATCTGTAATCATTCACCTTTTGTTAACATTTTATTGAAGCCTTCCTGTAACATCATCTTGGCACTAATATTGTGTAAGAAAAAAAACAAATCACTGGAGGAACTCAATGGGTCAGGCAGCATCTGTGGAGGGAAACAGACAGTTGATGTTTTGTGTTGAGACCCTTCATCAAGACTGGTGTTAAAATGGCAGAGCATCACCTGTAAAATACAATAAAGCAATTTCTAAGCCAAGATATCCAGCTTCCCTAATGTTCTATATTCTTGCAGCTTGTATATTTGTAACTCCAATGTGAACATAATTTTTGCTTTCCTTAATTTATCCATTCCATTTGTAACAGTTGCAAATTAATCCCTTTCCACGATGTACAGTCTGTGCGATTCCTTCTGCATGGTAAGCTTATTCAAATGCAGGTAGTGCTTTTCAGCTTGGCTGCTCATTGTCTTTTTGGAAATGCTACAAGGATATATACAAGGAGCACCACGGATAAGGAGGATGAACTGAAAACGTGGATCCATACATTGAATTATGATGTTGTTGCCATTACAGACACCTGGTTGTGTGAGGGACTGGCAGCTTAACCTTCTTGTGTTATGTTGTTTTAGACATGATGGGGGGGGCGTAAAAGGAGGTGGAAGGGTCGCACTACTGACAAGGCAGAATGTTGCAGCAGTACTCAGAGAGGACACACTGCAGGGCTCATCCACGGAGGCAATTTGGGTGGAACTCAGAAGCATCATGGGGTTCTTGAAAACAGTATGTGGAAAGTCTAACTAGAGGTGAGAATGTACTGGTTTTGAGAAACGAGCCAGGCCAACAACAGACCTGATAGTGGGTGAATATTTTTGGGAATAGTGACCACAACTCTATGTTTTAAAATAGTTGTGAGTAATGATAAAATTGGATCGCAGGAAGGTATTAAATTGGGGGAGGACAAATTACGACAGGATAAGACAGGAGATAAGGGGCATTGATTGGGAGCAGCTGCTGTTGGACAAGTCCACGTCTGACACATAGGAGTTGTTTAAAGACCAGCTGATCAGAGCACAGGATCGGCATGTTCCAGTAAGGAGCAAGGACAAGGATGGTAAGGTAAGGGAACCCTGGATAACCCAAGGGGTCCTAAATTTAGTCAGGAAGAAAAAGGAAGCATACGTGAGGTTTAGGAAGCTAAAAATCAGACGGGGTCATTGTAGATTATAAAGATAGCAGGAAAGCACTCAAGCAGACAACTAGGAAGGCCAAAAGGTGCCATGAAATGTCCTTGGCAAGCAGGATCAAGGAGAATCCCAAGGCTTTTTATATTAGGAAAAACAGGATAACTAAGGAGAGGGTAGGTCCACTCAAGGATAAAAGCGGGAATTTGTGCTTTGAATCAGAGCAAGTGGCTGAGGTACTATGAGTACTTTGTGTGATTATTTACCAAGCAGAAGGATTTGGAAGACAGTGAAAGCAAACTGGTGCATGCTAATATGCTGGGATATTTTGAGATTAAGGAGGTGGTTGTGCTGGGTCTTCTGAAAAGCACTGAGGTGGGCAAGTCCCCAGAGCCTGTTGGCATATGTCCTAGAATATTGAAAGAAGCAACTGAGAAAATTGTTGGGGCTTTGACAAAGATTTTTGTGTCCTCACTAGCAACAGGAGAGGTCCCAAAGGACTGGAGAGTAGCAAATGTTCTACCTCTGTTCAAGAAAGGAAATAGGGTTAAACCAGGTAATTATAGGCCAGTGAGCCTCATGTCAGTGGTAGGGAAGCTATTGGAGAAAATACTGAAGGATAGAATTTATGGACATTTGGAAAGGCATGGCCTGCTTAGGGACAGTCATCATCGCTTTGTGCAGGGCAGGTCATGTCTTAAAAATGAGTTTTTTGAGGAGGTGACAAAGGAGCTTGATGAGGGTAAGGCAGTGGATGTTATCTACATGGACTTTAATAAGGCATTTGATAAGGACCCTCATGGTAGGTTGACTCAGAAGATAAAGATGCATGGGATCCAGGGTGAATTGCAAGCTTGGATTCGGAACTGGCTTGCCAGAGAGTAGGGGTGGAAGGCTGTTATTCTGGCTGGAGGTCTGTGACCAGTGGTGTTCCACAAGGATCAGTGCTGGGCCCTCTGTTGTTTGTGATAATATATCAATGATTTAGATGAAAATGTAGATGGGTGGATTAGCAAGTTTGCAGATGACACCAAGATTGGTGAAGCTGTGGACAGTTCAAAGGACTATCAAAGGATACAGCTGGATATAGATCAATTATAAATATGGGCAGAGAAGTGGCGGGTGGAGTTTAATCCGGTCAAGTGTGAGGTCTTGCACTTTGGGAGGTCAAATAAAAGAAGAAAGTATTCAGTTAATGTTGGACCCCTTAATAGCATTAAGATAGAGAGGGATCTTGGGGTCCAGGTCCATAGTTCAATGAAAGTGGCCATGCAAGTAGATAAGGTGGTAAAGAAGGCACATGGAAAGCTTACCTTCATTGGTAGGGGTGTTGTATATAAGAGTACGGAAGTCACATTGCAGCTATATGAAACTTTAGTCAGACTGCACTTGGTTTGTTGTGTGCAGTTCTGGGTCACCCCTTTATAGGAAGGATGTAGAGACTGTGGAGAAGGTGTAGATGAGATTTACCAGGATGTGGCCTCGATTAGAGGGCATGAGCTATAAGGAAAGGTTGGACAAACTTGGGTTGTTCTCCCTGGAGCATCAGAGGCTGAGGGGAGATCTGATAGAGGTTTTTAAAATTATGAGAGGCATAGATAGGCAGACAGTCAGAATCTTTTCCCCAGGGTAGAAATGTCAAACATCAAAGGACATACTTTTAAGGTAAGTTTAAAGGCGACATGAGTGCAAGTTTTATTTTACGTAGGTAGATGCCTAGGATAGGTCACCAAGGGTAGGTCACCAAGGGTAATAGTGGAAACAGGCAGTTTGGTGGAGATTTAGAGCCTTTTAGATAGACACATGAATATGAAGGGAATGAAGGGATATAGATGATACACAGGAGACAGACATTTGTATAAATTAGCATAAAGGTCAGCACAACATGGGCTGAATGGCCAGTCCAGTATTGTACTGTTCTATGTTCTCACGTGAAATGTTTTATTTTAACCATAAACATTCCTATCTTAGTCACACATGAACTTTAGAAATTCATTTTTATTTGTTCAGTTTGTATTAAGATTGCTACCAATGGTTTCCTAATTTAAAATGCCGTGAATCAGGACATGTGTTTTATGCAGTTGACGGCATAATTTGCTCAAAATCAATTTAAAATCCATCACCAGTTCTAGACACTTGGTAAGAACCTGAGTTTTTGATTCTACTCATACCTCATCATGAATTATTAAATGTTTGCTCTTTTCCAAATTAAAGTCTTCTGCAAAGAATAGGTTGGCATTCTTTACCAAATAATCATTCTGCTTTTCATTTAGGCAGCAGAGTGGTGGTTCGGTTGACCTCCTGGTGGTTTGACCCTGACCTCTGGTGCTGTCCGTATGGAGTTTGCATGTTCTCCCTGTGACGGTGAGGGATTCCTCTGGTTTCCTCCCATGTCCCAAAGATGTGCCAATTGGTAGGTTAAATGGCCACCATAAATTGCCCCAGTGGGTAGGTGTGTGGTACAATCTGTGGGGAGTTGTGGGAGGATAAATGGGATTAGAGTAAAATCAGTGCAAATGGGTGGCTGATAGTTTACGTGACTCAGCGGGCTGAAGGGCCTGCTTCTGTGCTGTATATCTGTATGACTCAATGAGATAGGATCAACCTCCTTTTATAGGCCTCTTTCATGTATGTGCAGTTATAAACTGGAGCACCAATACTGATATTCTCTAGTTATGAAGTTTCCAATTAAATATTTACTTCTCATTTTTAGTTCTTCCTGTTGCAACTTGTACATAAAAAAAGATACAGTGAATACAAGAATAGGGACCTAAAGTAGGTGCACGCGAGTGACATTTCAGATTTTGTGGTAGTATTAATGAAGGTGAAAGTGCATACCAATTCTGACAGGAGAGGTAATTTAGCTCCAACCACCCTGATACCCAACTCAAAGTTAATTTATTTTCTTTTGCTTTTTCTTTTTTTTGGCCTGCTTGTCTGCAATGAAACTACCATCATCTTTCAGAATTTACAATTCAAAATACTGAAGAAAAAACACTACAGCTTGCAGTGTACTTTTGCAATTGTGATGTGTCATATGTGCCCTGGTCTTCTCAACTTACAGGTAGGTTTGCAGCCGCAAAATAACGTGGTTTATTGGAAATACAAAATCGAAACAGAAGTTGCTGGATACAGCATTCAAGTCAGGCTGCCTTTGTGGAGTCAGAAGCAGAGTTAGCAATTTAGGGTGGTGACCTTGTGATGAAAGGTTAGTGTTCAGAAACATTATGTTTTTCTCTCCACAGATGATGCCCACTTTGCTGAAAGTTTCCAACAATTTCCGTGTTACTTACTTTTGTCAAGATGTCTCCTTTATTGGCAAAATACTAGAAAAACACCAATTATAGAGCAAAATGCAACATTTCAGCAAAGGTAATTTAGTCTCACAAGCAGGTGTAAATAGCAGACAGTTAATGTGAAAATTATTTCACTAACCTCACCAGTTAGTTGACAAGAACTACATCATTCACATCCAGAAAATAGACAGGGAGTCAAAACACATTGTGAAATTTCTTGCTGTATCAGAAATTACACTCACTTAATTGCATGTTTCTTCTCAAACTGACTCTACAAAGCTAAAAAGGCACAGGACACAGATGCGGAATGAAGAATTTTTTTTAACTTGGAACTTCACAGTTTCTAAATTATCAGAACAGTCAGAGGAGTTACAGAGAGAAAAAAAACTTCAACTGATTGTAAGGTCCAAAATAGCACATTAGTGCGACATTTCCTGCAATACAGTGAGCTGCAATACAAAATGAAACTGGATGAGCCTTGGCTCAGTTCAAATTGTTTTTTTTAAATGTTCCACTGATATCAGGAGAAAAAATGCTCCTCTCACTGTCTATCAGAGAGGAAGGGTTAGTGAAAATACAAAAAAATTTATCCCATATTTTATAACACATTAGTAACACTTTGCAAAACTGTTATGGTAATATTCAAGGCGTAATTCATCTTTGGATCAACAGCAAGCGGGCTAGCTTCCTGGAAAGAAAAGGGAATTTTTCAGGACTCCCATAAAAGGCTACAGAAAGAACATGGCCAGATCATCACTGCATCAGATCAAGATCTGATTTTTTTTTCCCTAAATCAAATGCTCCCAGGATGTGGATGCTGGTGGCAATTACTATTTCACTCTGTATTGAGGAGGCAGTTAAGAGTCTACCACTTTGATGAGTGAGGAGTCACAAATGGATCCGAAAGGGTAATGAGATAGATTTCTTTCTTAAAGGATTTTAGTGAACAATCCACTGGTTTCATTATTACTATCACCGAGACTAGCTTTCAGATTTATTTACTTACTTGAATAAGAGTTATGCAGGTGCCTTGGCATTTTGCATGCAGTGGTGTAAATGTGGAGTTCTAGGGTTGAGTGAAAACTGAGATGGTTAATTCTTGTTTAAAATAGGCAAGTGCATAGATAATTGAATTATGACAGCCTCGGGTAACCGAATAGTCCATGCATCTTCCTATACTGGTCTATTTTCGATACCTACGTATTACATCAGAGGCTGCTATTCATTACTTGATTCTATGCCAGCTCACAGAGCAACCTCATTCCCTCACTAATTCTCTCTGTAATGTATTCTCCCCTGATTCCCATTAATTCCCTCCAGATTGTACCACCCACCTAGAGACTAGGGTAATTTAGGATGGCCAATTAAGCAAACCATCTACACCTTCTTGGGAGGAAAGTAGAGCACTCCAGGAAAACCCATGCAGTCACAGGGAGAATATGTGAACTCCACATGGATGGCACCTGATGGCAGGACTGAATCTGGGTTGCTGGGGCTGTGAGGCAGCGGCTCTATTAGCTGTGCCACTGTGCTGCCCGATATTCCAGTCAAGGGAACAGAGGCAAGGATGTTGATGCTATTGAAAATTATATTTGATACTATGCTTGCAAAGTTTATCAAGGGTGAACTTGGATGGGTTAAATAACGTTTCCTCATCTATGTCTTCATTCAATGGCTGGCACCGATATTTTTTTTGTAGCTTTAACTACTCTTTCTGGTCTGTGTGGTTGGGTAAATGTCTAGACATTTCCAAATGCTAGCAAAGCAAGTTTAAATTCTATACAGCTCTACAGCTTAGCACATGCTGTAAATTTCTAAAAGGTTGCAGGTTTAAGCCCCTAATATTCATCCAGCCTCTGTAGCAATGAGGTTGGCAAATCATATCTGTGAACAGTTACAGGCTGATTAATATTAATATCTCAAAGGATGTGGTCAATTATTTTAAGTTCGGTGACTGTTGTTACAAAGGAAACATTGGTTACCATGCGCATAGGAACACTTCACAGTGACATGGAGTTGACTATTAATCTTTTTTTTAATTGATATTGGTTCACTGAAAAATAATGGCCAACAGACATGTTCTTTGAATAACGAAAGGGGAGTCTTAGCATCCACATGAACTAAAAAACTGGACGAGTGGTTTGTCACATAGGAGCCAATTTGTGCACAGCCAGATAAATGAGATAGATTACCAAAAAAGCTCATTTATACAGAAGAGATGTTAGCCCAGGCAGAATTTAGTGACCTCACTCAGAGAGCCATGGGAGCTTTACTATTTTCCAACTGATGGACTAGGAATGAGACAAGTCTTTACCATAGATTTTCAAACTAAGGTCCATGAAGTTATTTGATTTGTCTTCCTTTTACTGGATTTATTGATTTCCCTGCATAGAATTTCTGTTGTACACTATAGTAAAATTCCATTGATCCAGGAAGCTTGTAACTTTGGTGGTGCTGTAGTGGCAGATCTCCTGGACAACTGGATGTTATTCCAATTAATACTCCAACACACTTTTAATTCATTTTTTAAAAAAGTTGAACAGTACAATGATAAATTTTCCATTGAGTAAGTTTCAATAGAGCGGTGAGTTTCTTGGGAGTATGGGAACCGGGGCCCCAGTGAGTTTCAAATGAAGGAAATGGGTCCTTGGTTAGTTTCAAGAAAGTACATGGGAAACAGAACCAGGTGAGTTTTGAGACAGCTCAGGAAATGGGGCCCCAGTGAGTTTCATGGGAGTGCAGGCATCCTGGGCCTTGGTGTGTTGAGGGGAGCAAGGTCACCGGCATCTGGTGTGTCAAGTGCCAAATCCTGGGTAGTTAAGGAATCAGATAGATTAGTGGAGTTGTACTATAATAAAAATATTGCCTTTGTCTTTAGTGGCATGCTCCTTTGAAAATTAACTTGGAGATTGTTACTTTTTAAAATCACATAGAAATGTTTGAAAACCATTGTTTGTTGAAAGCTGAATATTTCAAACATTAAAAAAAATCTTTATCAATCTAGTCCTGGTTTATCAGTATCTGCTTTGAGTACATGGAAACAGAAAAGCAAATGATCAATGGTCATGAATTCCTCAGCAAGTGAAGGAAACAAGGAATTTTGATCAGAAATTGAATTGACTAGCACCTGGGATGTAGGACAGTACAATTAGGAAATGTGCCATTTTGAAAACTTCTTAAGTATGACCCAAACTGGCAAAAGAAGTACTTTCCATTTAATATTTCCCCTCTTGTTTTAATGACTCATCTCCTCTTTGTTAACTATACACTTCCATGGGCTAGTCATAGAGCAATAATGTAGTGGTATTAAAGGAGCATGGATGGACGGTTACAATTTATTGGAGGCCCAGGTTTTCATCAGGCAATAATGGAACCTACATACATCCAAGTAATACTGAGCTGATCTCTTTGAGCAAGACAGGATGTTGAAAAAGTGGCAGATGTATTCATCTTGATCATGTCATGAAGAAGCCTTGTCCACAGAGCCAGATGGATGGTTCTGCAGAGGTGAAAATTAAACTAATCAAAGTATTTTGGGGAGTTAATGCCAGTGTCTCTCCTCCCACTTCTGTCACCCACCTATAACCATGACAACCCAAGAGAAGCCAGCAAATGCTGGAAATGTCTAGTTTAACTCAGCCTGGAGAGAGTAGTATTTAAATAAAAGGTATTTTATAAGAAAGTGGAGAAATATAAAAGGTCTTTTTAATAAGAATGATC
>JARFYF010000001.1:61313770-61324692 GCA_030265395.1 Rhina ancylostomus
GACGGAAGCATAAACAGGCAGGGAATAGAGAGATATGGACCACATGCCGGCAAATGGGATTAGTTTAATTTGACATCACGGTTGGTATGGACACGGTGGGCCAAGGGCCTGTTCTTGTGCTGTACTGTTCTA
Source organism: Rhina ancylostomus (assembly GCA_030265395.1). NCBI lineage: Eukaryota > Metazoa > Chordata > Chondrichthyes > Rhinopristiformes > Rhinidae > Rhina > Rhina ancylostomus. The sequence goes on from JARFYF010000001.1 coordinate 61,313,903, forward strand.
TGTCTCTATGTTTTTGTAAGTCATGCACCGGCCTTGCTTAGAAATACATCAACACATTGTTTCATAATCATCGTTGGGTGCCACAGTTCCTCCCCCATCTGCTTTTCAGTGTGTTTATCAGCTCTTAACTCTGCAGCTCTAGCTTCCAAAATAATGCTCTCGGCTCAGCACTTTTCCTGTCCAGTCATCATATTCTTCAATCATGACATGGAGAATTTATTGTTTGGCTGCTGGTAAATATTGCAACAAATTATTAGAAAAGTATCCATGGAGGTAGTTTGTCTAATTCCTAGCTTTTTCCTCTTTACTGACAGAAAGCATTGAGGACCAGACACTTAAAATCTACTCAAAACTCATCTAGGTGATGCCACAAAAGATAATACATTATCAAGTTTTGCACAAGTGGTGCAATCATTATTACTTTCATTCTTGTGTGGATGTCAAAGTCTAGGTCAGGATTTGTTATCTATCTCCAGTTCCCCTTAGGGAGATCCTCCTGAAACTTCCTCTGGAATTGCTGTGCAGTGTGGGAAGCTGTTCCCATTACACTGTTAGGTAGCGAGTTGCATTTTGATCCAGTGACCCTGAAAGAAGGCAACATGTATCCAAGTCAGGGTTGTCTTCATCTTAGAAGTCATGATATTCCTGTATTCCTCTTGTTTTCAATTATGGAGGGGGTTACAAGTTTGGGAGGAGTTACCAGAAGAATAAGGTTTATAATAGTAAACTTTTTTTTAAAACTCTGAACATGCTTCTATTATATCTTCTGTTGAATTTTAGAAGGAGATATTTAAAAGACAATTTTCCAAGAATAAATTAAAGGAGCCATATTCATTGGGAAACTTCGGAACTCATTATTAGTACAGAGTTACTTATGGCCACTAATGGGAAAGGTTACAAAGTTCTTTAGTTATTTGGCCTCTGTGTACAAGTAGAAATATTGCCTGGTGAACAGTTGAATAGCTACATTTTTGGAGTGAGATTTTCTATAGATAGCTTGCCAGATTCCACATTCATTTAAAATAACACACCAAGTTCTCTTCTGAGACTATTGACATACAGTTGGCAGAGTAAAACAGAGTATTGGACACCATTCACTATCAGTAGAATAGTTAGTCATATTTTCCTACTGGGGTCCTGCTGATATCTTCAAGTCATTAAACTGAACAAATGAGACTTTTGGAACTAAAGTACTGCTGCTTATATCTTTTTATCTATGCCAATGTAGTGAGTTCTCCAATATAATATTCAATTTTGGCTTGCTGTTGTTGAAAGGTGTCTGTTAGAAATCTAATAGCCATCGAACTCAAAATGCAGCATCCTCAGCAAACTGCCAGCTCACCACATCAGACTACCTCAAAATGTTTCAGCTCAGCACGGTGCAGACTACATTGCACTCCCTGGCTTCACTATGTTCATCAGCGACAACTAAACTACACATGTTGAGGGCTTCATAGTGTCCTCTGTGGAGGAGTGCATTTTACAAAATCAAGATTGTATTGTGTTTTCTATGTACAACTGCATAAGCATACTTTCAGTGCTTTAACCTGCTACTCCAACAAAACTGAATTATACAAAACAAAATTTTAGTCCACTTTGGATTCACAAAGGCATACTGCTTGCATGTACCCATTTTTTCATTTTTGTTAAACATCAATAACATACAAGTCTACAATGCAGCATGTGTTACCCAAGCCCCAATGCAGCAGCTGCCTAGGTCTATGGTCGAACATAGAACATAACAGCACAGTACAGGCCCTTTAGCCCACAATGTTGTGCTGACATTTTATCCTGCTCTAACATCTATCTAACCCTTCCCTCCCACATAGCCACATGAATGATAGAGAAATGGAGGGTTATCTAAGAGTCTCTTAAACGTTCCTAATGTATTTTCCCCCACTACCTCTGCTGGCCATGTGTTCCACACACCCACTACTCTCTGTATAAAAAAAACTTGCCTCTGACATCCCCCTTATACCCTCCTCCAATCACCTTAAAATTATGTCCCCTCGTGCTTGCCATTTTCACCCTGGGAAAAAATCTCTGACTGTCCACTTGATCTATGCCTCTTATCATCTTGTACACCTCTATCAAATCACCTCTCATCCTCCTCTCCAAAGAGAAAAGCCCTAGCTCACTCAACATATCCTTACAAGACATGCTCTCCAATCCAGGCAGGTTGAGATATGGGATGGAGTGCAGAAGCTCATTTGATAATATGTAGTTTTCCACTTTGTGAAAGATTAACGTTCTGGGCACAAGGAAGGGAGAGAAGAAACATGTTCATCTAATACCTACTATCAGAAGGAAAAGAGGTACACCACACACTGATTCACAGATAAGAATAGTTTTATCTAATCACTGTTGAACTAACAGGGTGGCCCGCATTCCTTTGCGAGTGGTTTCCATTCATCCAATCCCGTCAGGATTCAACCTATAACCTGCCCTAGTACCAGGCTCCTCCAACTCAAATGCTGAGGTGACCAATCTCCAGGTGTGTACAGCCTTTCTGGCACTGAGACCTTTGAGTTGACTAGCTATGTGAAACGTGGCAGCTCACTTGTGCATTCCCACTGCTCAATCAAAACCTTCTGCAGCAAAAACAAAATTCTAAATAAAGTTTGGGAATGCATCTCATGTGGAGTTCCAGCAAGTCACATAAGAGAGCTGTACACAAGTGATGTAACGTCTTGAAGTGTGTGCCAATCAATATAAAGGAGGAAACCAAGGAACACTACATATAGAATAGCATGTGCAGCTTTCACTGCACGTTACTAGACAATGTTTGACCTCAAATCTTCAAACCTTTTTATTTGAAAATCATGCTTTAATGGATGAAAGTGCACATTACAAACCTCAAAATGTTTGCTTCTGCTGCTTCAGCTGATTTAAACTGAGACATGGAAATTGGCCTCACACCAGTGGAAGGACGGTTGAATATATTCAGCTCCAGTGACTACCTGCTGGAAAGTATGTGAATGTGTGCATGTACATATGTGGTTACTGGGTGTGGACAGGATCTGGGTTGGCTGCCATACTTCCCACAACTGAGCAGACTGCCAGCTCCCACTGTTTCATCTCACACATGTAGGATGACTATTTCACCGAGATTCTGGATGGCTTCCAGTCCCATTAAGATCTTCTACTTTCAACCACATAGTCACAGTAGTGAAACTCAAACGTATTAACTGCTGTTATTAATTTTCACTCACTGGTGTCAAAATGCTGATATTTCATTTGGTTACCATGCCAAAGTAGAAACAGAAAATGAGCCTTATATTGCACACAACAGTTAGAGTTGTATTACTCTTTTAAATACTTCTTTTAAAAAATATAGCTCCAAAGACTTCACTTAATTTACCAAGTAATTCACAGCACCTGGCAGTAGGTCAAAGTCTGCCTCACAGGGTGGGATAAAAAGTACTGAAGCTCAGAAGCATTGTCAGTGAAGGGTAAAACAAGAGTAAAGAGAGTGATCTCAACAACAACAACAAAGTGGGATGGAGATGTTCCAGTCTGGGGGTTCTTGGCAGGGGAGAGGCTGCTGATAACTTAGAACAGCTGAAGGAGTCCTAATAAAAAGTGCAGTGATGTAGTTGGGAGGGTATTCTAGAGCTCTGAGAACATTATGAAGTTAGATGCACAAGTCAAACAGCACTTGGAAGTGGAATAAATGTATGGAGACATAGCAAGTCAGCCTGTGGATTTAGTGTTTCTGGAACAGAAGCTTTGAAATTATTTGGGAGTTTAGAACAAAATGGTAGCCAAGAGGAACCAGGTACAACCCTTGTACTGTTTTCTCAAGCGTCCTTGTGCTGTATTTTTAAACTCAAACCCAGTTTTTAATTTGAAGACAGTTGAATTGTGAAATGTGCTTTACTGCTGTAGCTGTTGACAGCAAACATTTCTGTAATTTACTTGGATTATTTAATTAGAATATCCAGAACTAGATAACATATCAAAATACATGTGATAACACCTCTGTCCACTGAAGTTTCCAAAATATAATTATCTTTTTTAAAAAAACATACCATCTATTATTTTCTTTGACAATAAACAGACACGCAACAACAAGCTTAAATCTGCTTTGCTTCTTCAATATCTACCTCAGATATACTTCCTTGTCTCACACAAAAAAAATTGATTTAATCAAGTGAAACACAAAGAATTTGGTAAAAATACTTTTGTGAAAAGTTACCTGATTATTTCCAGCTTTTCAACTCATGGTCAAACTTTTGAAGCACAGTGGGATAAAGGAGAGCCTGGGAAACAGAAATCCCACACACCTGCTGCACATTTACTCTTGCACATGCTCCAATTGCATTGATTCATTGACAACTCATTCCACCTGCTTTGCTATGAAGTGTGCAACTTTTGAGACAGCCTATTAACTAAACTAAAAACTCAAATAAAGCTGTCAAAATATGTAATAAAACCAACTTATTGGCAAATTTAATCATGAAATATCCATTTTTAGTGCTTTATTTCACACAATCTTAGGAAAAATACAGCTTTATCACAGTGTAAAAATGGTTCATTAATGTTTAGGGATTTTTTTGATAAAAATAATTGGATTGTTCTTGCTTTCTTTTCTTGCTTAAGTTCTTCTGAAATTTTAATTCCTTAAATTCTTAATGCAACAGAATGGGCCAATGAGGATGGCAGGAACAGGTGAAAGGAACGTTTCAGGATTAGGATACAGGTGGCAGAGTTTGGGATCGCTTGAAGCTTCTGATATGCCTAAAATGACAAAAATGTGGCTAAAGGGGATTTAGTGGGTGAAACAAGGATAGAAGCAACAAATAACAACTACTTTGATTTATATAGTGCTTTTATTGTAGCAAAACTGTCCTGAGGCACTTCATAGTAACATTAGTGCTTCAATAATGATACTAAGCCATGGAACAAAATACTCAGGCAGATGACTAGTTGGTCAAGGAATAACAGAAAGGAGATATAGCAGGGTGAGGGAGTGATTTGCAGATCTGGCTGTATTGATAGTTGAGATCATGACTGCCAGTGGTGGAGTCATTAAAAATGTGGATGAACAAGAAGCCAGAAGTGGGCCAGAACAATAAATCTTACCTTAAACTTACAATGAAACAAAAGGAGGGCATTTGGAAAGTAGTTTTTATTGATTGCTCTCTATTACCTGGGGATTTCCACACTTTATCTAAATCAGTAACCTGTGCTGTTGAGTCAGGAAGGCACTGCTGATGATGGCAATGGATCTGGCATTAAAGCTCTCACACAGGTGAGTTACCAGCAGACTGGCATATTCACAAGCAATGGACACTTTCCCCCAGTCATGAGTCAGAGCCTTCAGGGAAGGAGGAAGTTGGGAAAAAAAGGATGAAAAACAATTTGGATCTTCTTGCTAGACGATGGGACAGGTTTGTGGGGAGGGGTGGATAAGAGAAATAAGAGGGGTTAAGAAGAACCCAAAGGAGTGGAATAAAGAAATCTGTTTAAAAGTGTTTGAACTTGTGGTTTTTATTTTCAGCAGTACAACAGATAATTTGCTAATCTTGTCCATTATTAATAACCAGATCTGGCCACCATGATGGTGTGGCCAGATACAGTGCCAACTCGATCTTCAAGTTTGCCGATGACATTGCTTTTATATCTGCTGGATGTCAGCAAGACAAAAGAGCTGATTGTTGACCCAAGGGAGGGGAGGGGAGGGGGGTGCAGGGCGTGTAAACACAAGCCACAAACCTGTCCTCATCAAAGGAGCTGCTGTAGAGATGGTCAACAGCTTCGAAAAGTACCTATGCATCCATATCAGCAGCAACCTCTCCTGGTCCCTCCATAATGATGGGGTGATAATGGTAGAGCATTAGTGTATATACATTCTTAGGTGTCTGAGAAGATTCAGCATGTCCACGGGGATTCTCTCAAACTTTTGCGAAGGCGCTATAGAAAGTATTGCGATGGGCTGTATCTCAGCCTGGTATAGCAACTACTCTGCTCTGCACCGACAGAACCTGCAGAGAGTGGTAAACACTGCCCAGCCCATCACAGGCTCGTCACCTCCTTCCATCCGGTCCATCNNNACCGTGCGTTGCTTCAGGAAGGCTGACAGTACCACCAAGGATGCCTGCCACCCTGGCCATTCCCTTTTCTCTCTCCTACTTTCTGGGAGTAGATACAGAAGCTCGAAAGGCCAGACAACCAGATTCAAGAATAGCTTCTTCCCCACTGCTGTCAGACTTCGGAACCAATCACCTCTATTACATCCCCTTGCCGGTGGCGCTGCCATGTTCTTGGATTCTTAATTCTCTCTCTCCTGGTTATTCCATTATTCCCACGTTAGTATTTCCTTTATGCACCACTTCAGAATATACTTTGCACCATTCTGCTGTTTTGCACTCTTCACTGTATTTATCATTACCACGTACACTGTTTATTCTGTGAGCTTCATGCAAGCAAGGAATTTCATTGCATCCTGGTGTACATGTATCTGAACCTGGATCTGAATCCGAAAGATTCCTTGCATCATTACAACTGTGGCAGATGGTGCCTAGTCAGTAGCACGCTTGCTTCTGAGTTTCAAGAGTGTGAGTTCAAGTCCCACTTCAAAGATCTATCCTTAAATACTAGGCTGACACTCCCAACCAGTACTGAGAGAGTTCAGCACAGTTGACAGCATTGTATTTTGGATGTGAATTATAAACTTGGACCCAATCTCCTCTTACAGGTGCCCATAAAAGATCCCATTACAATAATTGAAGAGCAGTGTAGTCTTCCCTGTGGTTTGAGACAATATGTTAACCATCACACTATATCATTAAAACAAATTACTGTCATTATCACATCATGATTTGGTGTGTTATAATTGGTGGCTGTGTTTCCTTTAAGCCCACATTGCTGCCATTAACTTTATTGGCTGAACATCACTTTGGGGTATTAGAGGAATATGGAAGGTGTAGGATGATCTTATTTCCTTAGCACCCATAACAAGCGTGGACCAGGCTGTTCAAGATCCAATCAAAGTAACGTTTCCAGAATAGCACTGACTGAGTGCAGATCTGAACTGTCCAGCTTTAATTTTATGTTTTAGTTTGGCATTTGAACCACTGCCTCATGACTCAGAGGAGACTGTGCTATCATTTAGCTTGTATCTAATGCAGTTAAACCACAGCCAGGGGAATTTTCAGTTCCATCTCTGCTCTGATTAGTTTACAAGGAGCAAGAAGCTTAACTGCTCATTAGTGTCTTAATTGTTGGTCCTCCTTGTTTATTTATCTGAAATTGATCTTTGTTGAGCTGATTCATTCCAATTGATTCAAGTTCCACTCTACTGTTAAAAAAAGAGTCAATGTAAAGTCTGCAGATCTACTGCCATGCCTTAATTTTGTTCAGATCCCATGTGTTGATAAATTCAGTACTGTGTCACAAGTATCATGAAAAGAAGAACTGACTTACACGTAAACAATAAATGAAATTTTAAAAACTGCAGATGCTGGAAATTTGTAAACAAAATGTACTGGAAACACACAGCAGGTCAGGCAGCATATGTAGCAAGAGAAATAAAGTTAATGTTTCGGAACAAAGAACCCAAACTTTCTCCTTCCACAGATGCTGCTGAGTATTTCCAATGTTTTCTGTCTTTTCCATTTATACAGCTTCCTTCACACCCACAGGACCTTCAAACATGATCTAAATGCCACCACTGGTGGTTTATGGGAAATGCAGCAACCAATTTGATATAAATGATTGAGTAATCTGTTCGCTGATGTTTAAGGGTTAAAATATTGATGAAGACCCTCTTGGAAGGCACCTCCCAAATACTATCAATATGCACCTGATGCGGCTGTTTAAAATCTCAAACGAGGAACGTTCCTACAGATAGAATTGCACTCCTTCAGTAGTGATATGAACTGTACAGCCTCGATTTTATCCTTTGGTTTGACACTTGAACCACAGCCTACTGACTGTGCTATAACTTAGGTTGCATCAGACACAGTCAACTTGCATAGGCCAGGGGAATTTCCAGTTCCGTCTCTGCATTGCGCTGCATTAGTTGACCTCAGCAAACAGGAACACTACAACTGCTTGTGATACCTGCCAGGGTGGAAGCTGCTGACACTCACTGTCTAGAGCCGTGAAGGAAAAATGGCCTTAGGTTAGGCTCTGGAGAGGCATCACTGTTTGGCATGAGGCTGGTCTTCGTGAGGGAAAATAAGAACTTTAGAGAAACGGTCCAAACTTGTTTTGCAACTTTATCCAGAGCCTCTTGTAATAATGTGTTCCAGCATTGGTGTCAGTCAAGAAAGCAGCAGAGATGTACCTCTCCAATATTGCCAAACAGTAACTCCACATCACACCCATCTTACCCTCTGCTCCCCATTGTGAAAGGGACCATTCCCCCCTGGACTAACTAGTTCATTCTTGCAAACGAATACCTTCTCCCCTTCTCATGATCCTTTTCCATACAACTACAGAAGGTGAAATACTCACATTTTTACCCCTTCCCTGCTCACCATTCAGGGACACATCCAGATGGCTCACTTGCACTCCTTCCAACTGAGTTGACTATGTGGTCTCCTCAAAGCCTGCAGATTGGGTGAGTGAATCACAGAGCCGTACAGCATGCCCTTCAGCCCACCAAGTCCATGCCAACCACCAAGAATCCACTCACACGTGCCCGACAATATTCCCATTTTTGTTTATTTTCCCAGATTCCCATCGACTTCCCGCAGATTCCCATCTGCTCACCCTCACAGTCCGGGCAAATTACAGTGGTGAATTAACCTACCAACTGTGTGCCTTTGGAATCTGGGGGGAGCTGGAGCACCCAGAGGAAACCCACACAGTCACAAGGAGAACGTGCAAACTCCACACAGACACACCAGGGGTGAAGCTTGAATCCAGGTCATCAGTGCTCTGAGGCAGCAGCTCCTCTAGTTGCATCACCGTGCTGCAGGCATCAGTAGTTTGCAGAATAGTTCTGTTCAGATGGGAAGGGTGACCCCAAACTTCCAGGTGCCTGTCACTTTAATTCTCTGCCCCTTCACTCTCCGATTCCCTCTCTTTAGCCTCCTAATGCTCCAACAATAAGCTTGAGATTCAGCACATTTTCTTCTCTCTGTGTATGTTGAAGCCCTTGGGACTTACTATTGAACTTAATGATTTCAGGCAATGACTTCTTTTTCCATTCTCTCCACAGATGCGGTTCTACCATTCAGTTCTAATTTGTTTTTTTTTCCGTTTCCGTCTCTAATTGCTGTTTTTTTTAAAGTAATTGTGACAACTTTGATATGCACCCTTTCACAGGAATTCCCTCTGTTCTCCCCGTCCTTCCCCTCCCTGCGGCCGAACGTGCTTATTTTCTAACTTCCAGTTCTGACCTGAAACAATGCCTCTGTTTCTTTGGAGCCACAAAGACACTGCAAATGCTGCGATCCGGAGCTGAAAACAAACTGCTAGAGGAGTTCAGCGGTGGGAAGGAATTGTCGATGTTTTGGGTTGAGGCCCTGCATCTGTTTCTTTCCCTACGGATGCTGCATTGCCTGCTGAGTGCTTTCAGCATTTTACATTTTCATTTTGGATTTCCAATATCTGCAGGTTTTTTTGATCCAGTGAATGTTACGGTTTGTATGCAGCTTTCAGTGTCACAAACCTGTCCCAAAAATACTTAAAAGTCCAACTGCACCAACATCAGAAGTGGGGTCCAAGTGTCGTCAATTGTTGGACACACATTTAGAGGTGATTTTTGCATTAACATATCTCACATGTGGATTGAGAGGAAGTGATGAGAGTAAATGTGAAAGAACCCAAAGTAATTTCTTTTTAATGATTTTCACATGTTTTGTGTCCTCATCAACATATTGATGAGCTTTGGAGACTGGTTGTACATGTGCTGAGTGCCCTCTGAAAACTTTCTATGTGTTGGTGGAGTCAATCATTCAAAACATTCATGACTACGCTCTCAAAGTGTCTCATTGGTTATGAAGGACTTCAAGCAGTTGTGAATTTGAGAACAGTGCTTTGGAATTCATATCCTCCTTTTAGAGAATTGGCAAGCTGCCCAATCATTCTGAAGATGAATGGAAGACACATGCAAGGTTCCACGTGATGGCAATCAGGAGCAAATAGTCACACTGAGTTTATCCCTCAGCTCACTTGCCAATGTATTCCTGGTGCTCCGAGGTCAGATGCAGATCTCCACATTCACAATAGACAGGACTTGAGCCTCTGATGGTTTATATGACTCCTGAAGATCTTCTTGCAGGCGATCATTATCCTCAGCCAATATCTTAACTCTACCTCCTCCCTAAGTCCACAAACAGGTTTGCCCTGATAAATTCAGCATCTGCCTGTTCCTTACAAAGAAATTATTTCATTCCTTCCCACATATTTTTTAATCCTTTTGCGCAGCCTCTTCCCTCATACATGTATGGCTCTTCTGAGACCTTCTGCATTGGCTTCATGGCCAGATTCTGCACTAACTCCATCTACAAATTTTGCAGATGATACCACCGTAGTAGACCGTATCTCAAATAATGATGTGTCGGTGTACAGGAAGGAGATAGAGAGCTTCGTGACATGGTGTCATGACAACAAGATTTTCCTCAATGTCAGCAAAATAAAAGAGTTGGTCATTGACTGCAGTAACTGGGGTAGTACACATGCTCCTGGTTACAACAATGGTACTGAGATCAAGACAGTTGAGAGCTTCAAGTTCCTAGGAGTGAACATCACCAACAGCCTGTCCTGGTCCAACCATGTAGATGCTATAGCCAAGAAAGATCACCAGCACCTCTACTTCCTTAGAAGGCTAAAGA
>JARFYF010000001.1:61332759-61344599 GCA_030265395.1 Rhina ancylostomus
GGAATAGGATGATAGACAGATGAATGAGTGGTTGAGGAACTGGTGGAGGGTTTCAGGTTCTTGGATCATTGGAACCTCTTCTGGGGCAGGCGTGACCTGTACAAGAAGAATGGGTTGCACCTTAACTGGAGGGGAACCAATATCCTGGCCGGGAGGTTTGCTGGTGCTTCTTGGGAGGGTTTAAACTAGTTTGGTAGGGGGATGGGAACCAGAGCACGGGGTCAGAAAGTGGAGGGATTGAGAGGAAGGTTGATGTCAGGGCCAGTGAAAACAGGCAAGAGCAAAGTCATAGGCATGCTGGGACAGACAGTTTGAAGTGTGTGTATTTGAGTGCTAGGAGTATTAAGTGTAAGGGTGATGAACTTCGAGCATGGATCAGTACATGGAACTATGATGTCATGGCCATGCCACAGACTTGGTTGAGAGAGGGACAGGAATGGGTGCTTACTATTCCAGGGTTTCAGTGTTTTAGAAGGGATAGAGAGGGAGGTAAAGGGGGGGAGGGGGGCAGGGGGCAGAGTTGCACTACTAATCAGGGACAATATCACAGCTACACTCAGTGGGGACATAATGGAGGGCTCGTCCACTACGTCTATATGTGCAGAACTCAAAAATAAGAAAGGTGCAATCACTCCATTGGGATTATACTACAGACCTCCCAGTAGCCACTGGGACATTGAGGAACAGATATGCGGGCAGATTAGGGAAAGGTGTAAAACTAATAGGGTTGTTGTCGTGGGGGACTTCAACTTCCCTACTATAAACTGGGACCTCCTTAGTGTAAGAGGTTTAGACAGGGCAGAGTTTGTTAGGTGCATCCAGGAGGGTTTCTTAAATCAATGTGTAGATAGTCCATCGAGAGGAGGGGCCGTACTGGACCTGGTGTTGGGTAATGAGCCTGGCCAGGTGACCGACCTTTCAGTGAGAGAACAGTTAGGGAACAGTGATCACAACTCCTTAAGTTTTAAGATAGCTATAGATAAAGATAAGTATGGACCTTGCAGGAGAGTATTAAATTGGAGCAGGGCAAATTACGGGAGCATTAGGCAGGAACGAGGGAGAATTAATTGGGAACAGTGTTTAGCCCAAGTCCACATCTGATATGTGGAGGGTGTTTAAAGACCAACTGCACAGTGTAGGGGACAGGTATGTCCCTGTAAGGAGGAAGGACAAGGATGGGTAAGAGAACATTAGATGTCCAGAGAGGTAGTGAATTTAGTCAAGAAGTAAAAGGAAAAGTATGTAAAGCATTAGGAAGCTAGGATCAAACAGAGCACTTGAGGATTATAAAGAAGCCAGAAAGGAACTCAGGAAGGGAATTAGGAAAGCCAGGAGGGGCCATGAAAAGTCCTTGGCAAGTACGATTAAAGGGAACCCCAAGGCATCCTGTACCTACATCAAGAGCAAGAAGATAACTAGGGAGAGGGTAGGACCACTCAAGGATAAAGGAGGGAACATGGGCTTGGAGGTGGAGGATGTGGGTGAGATCCTAAATGAGGACTTAGCATCAGTATTTACCAAGGTGAAGGACATGGAGGATAGGGAGATCAGTGTAGAGCATGCTAATATGCTAGGCATTCAAGATAAAGGAGGTACTGTTGGGTCTCTTAAAGGGCATTAAGGTGGATAAGTCCCCAGGACCTAATGGGATATACCCAGCTTATTGAGAGAGGCAAGAGATGAGATTGCTCTGGCCTTGACCAAGACCTTTGTGTCCCCTCTAGCCACAGGCAAGATCCTGGATGCTTGGTGAGTAGTTAATGTTGCTCCATTAACTGGTAACTATAGACCAGTGAGTCTCACGTCAGTGGAAGGAAAGTTACTGAAGAGGATTCTTAGGGATAGGATTTATGAGCATTTGGAAAACCATGACTCAAATAGGGACAGTCAGCATGGCTTTGTATGAGGCAAGTTGTGCCTTTCTAACATAATAGAGTTTTTTGATGAGGTGATGTGGGTGTTTGATGAAGGTAGAGCTGTGGATGTTTTCTACATGGATTTTAGTAAGGTGTTTGACAAGGTCCCTCATGGAACGTTCATCCAGAAGATTAAGATGCATGGGATCCACGGTGAATTGGCATTTGGATTCAGAACTGGCTTGCCTGTCAAAGACGGATAGCAGTGGGCAATGGGACTTATTCTAGCTGGAGGTCTGTAACTAGTGGCTTTCCTCAGGGATCTGTACTGGGATCTCTGCTGTTCGTGATGTATAGAAATGACCTGGATGAAAGTGTACATGGCTGGGTTAGTATATTTGCAGATGATATTGAAGATTGGTGGTGTTGTGGATAGCATAGTCCCTTAACAGTGTTGATGAGCAGAGGGATCTTGGGCTCCAAGTTCATGGCTCCCTGACAGTGGCTACACAGGTTGATAGAGTGGTAAAGAAGGCATATGGTATGCTTGCCTTCATTAGTTGAGGCATTGAGTTCAAGAGTCAGGAAGTTATGCTGCAGCTTTATAAAACTCTAGTTAGGCTGCATCTGGTGTATTGCATTCAGTTCTGGTCACCCAATTATACGAGGGATGTCGAGGCTTTGGAGAGGGCGCAGAAGAGGTTTACCAATATGCTGCCTGGATTAGAGGGCATGTGCAATGAGGACAGGTTGGACAAACTTGGGTTGTTCTCTCTGGAGTGGCAGAGGCTGATGGAAAATCTGATAGAGGTTTAAAAGATTAAGAGAGGCATTGATAGAGTAGACAGCCAGTATCTTTACCCCAGGGTTGAAATATCTAATACTAGAGGGCATGCATTTAAGGTGAGAGGGGTAAGTTCATAGGAGATGTGCAGGGCAATTTTTTTACACAGAGTGTGGTGGGTACCTGGACTGTGCTGCCTGGAGTGGCGGTGCAGGCAAATACAAGAGGGGCATTCAAGGATCTCTTAGATAGGTACATGAATGTGAGGGAAATGGTAGGGTATGGATATTGTGTAGGCAGAAGGGATTAGTTTAGTTGGGCATTTTATTACTCATATGATTTGTTTGGCACAACATTTTGGGCTGAAGGGCCTGTTCCTGTGCTGCACTCTTCTATGTTCTAAAACGTTCAAAAGACTAGAGAGGGGGTGGATTCTGAAGAGGGAAAGGTGCCTAGAGTTTTCATTCTGTGTTACATCAGACCTGAGGATTGCAACTGATGCTCTGGGGATTAAGAGCTGAGCCTAGTTGTTGGAAATGTGAGACATTGTAGTGCTGCCAGACTTATCCCTTCCTTCAAATTGTTTCTCTTGGAATATCATATCAGTGAAAGCTAGTCTACTCCCCCACCTGGCTCCAATGGTGCAGACTCCAGCTGCCAGCTCTTCCATGCCTCACCCTCTCTAAAATGGCTTTGTCTTCAATCCTTGATGGCAAGGGTTAGCACACCATTGAGCTGTGGGGATGTTGGATCTCAGTTAGCACTTGCAACTGGGGGCTTAAAAAAGGTGTCACCTCAGTAGAGATTCCTGAGTAGACCCCTCCAGGAACAAACTCACTTGACAATTGAAAATGATGAAGTACTCGGCAAGTCAAGTAGAAACAGGGAATCCACGGACACTGCCTGACCTGCTGAACACCTCCAGCAATTCCTGTTTTTATTCCAGATTTCCAGCATCTGCAGTTTATGCTTTTCATTTCACAATATCCCAAAGCAACAATTTAATAGCTGTGCACTTTCATCTTTCTGGATTTCAAGAGATGAGCCATTTGTTGCATAATCCTGGATTGCCTTCTTTGGAGATAGTCCTGTGGTTTAATCTTGTGATACCATCATTAATTAAGAACAATGAGAAATATAAGTGAATTGGAACAGGGTTGAGCTAATATGACAGTCTTAAGGAATAGTTCAATAAAATATCATTATTTATACACAAAAGTAAATAAATGTGACTGGTAATCAAGATTAAACAAATATGATGCATACTTTTGAAATTACTCCAGGTTAGTTTTTACAGGAAAGAACTGATGTAACCATTAAAGAGAATTGAACAAATTCTGAGAAATGGTGTGTTTTTCTTTTTGGTGATACTTTTTTCCAGAATGATATTAGCAACATGATCAGATCGGATATAGCAGATGCTAAATGCAGCATAAAGATCCCAGTGCATTGTATATGAAGCGTTCCTTCATCACGTGCAGCAGAGATAAAATAATGCCAGTGTTTCCCTCAACCTAACCACAGAATATCTTTGTTCTATTTCTATTTCTGAGCTCATCTGCTTGCCAGCTCTTCAAATGAAATTAAGAAAAATAATTAAGAACAATTGAGTGCTGAGATCATGGAAATGTAAGAAATAAAAGCAGGGATAGGAAAGAGTGTCAATGTGTGAAATGCAGTTGCTGTGGTGTATGTGGATTATTTAAAGGTGCTTGATAATGTCCCATGGCTCGTCATCAAGTTTAAAGATCATGGAATAAAAGGGCCTGGAGCAAGATAGAAATTTGTCTCACTACCAGGAAACAGAGTGGTGGTGAATGTTGTTTTTTTCAGCCTGGAGGAAAAAGCATACTGGAGTGCCCAGCTGGTTGGTACGATAGTGCCGATTTCTTAATTCACATTTTTGGTTTGGATTTGGGAGTACTGGGCACAATTGCAAAATCTGTGGATGGTATGGAACTTAGAGGCATAATGAACTAGGAACTATGTCCTCCGGGTGCTCCAGTTCCCTCCCACATCCCAAAAATGTGCAGGCAGGTAGGTTATCTGGTGACTGTAAGTTGCCCCCAGTCCAGAGATGAGTGGCGGAACCTGGGGAGAGCCAATGGGAAAGTGGGGAGATTAAAATGAGTTCGGGTAGGATTGGTATAAATGGGTGCTTGATGGTTGGTGTGGTCTCTGTGGGGTACAGGGCTTGTTGTCTCTCTCTATGCCTCTAATGGACCATAATGAGATATTGAGATGCAGGCAGAATGGGCAGATAGGTGGCAGATGAGAAATGAGAAGTGTTACATTTTGTTAGAAAAAAATGAGAAGAATGATTATAAACTAGATGGCATAATTCTAAATGGGGTACAAGAATGGAGAGATCTCAGTGTATACGTGTATGTTTAATTGAAAGTGGCAAGGCAATTTGAAGAAGTGGTTAACTGAGGATCCAGGGCTTTATGAACCGAGCCATGGCGTACAAGAACAAGTTATGATGAAACTTTATAAAACGCTGGTTTGGCACAATTGGAGAGTTGTTCTAGGCACTACATTTTAAGAAAGATACAAGAGGTTCAGAGGAAGTGATGGAGAGATTTGCTGAATTGATTCCAGGCTTGAGGATAGGCTGGGTAAGCCAGAATTGTTCTTCTGGAACAGAAGTTGCAAGGGGATCTGATGGAGTTGTTTAAAATCGTGAATGGTATGGAGTGGCTAGAGAGAAGCTGTTCCCATTGGAGGAGGAGTCAAGAGCTGGGGGACATGGGACAAAGATATTTCCACAAGAGCTAAGACTTCTTTCTGTAGCACATGTTTGGAGTCTAGAACGTACTGCCATGAGAGTACAGAGGCAGATTCAGTGATTGTAAGATAACTGGATAAGCATCTGCCGGGAAAGAATTTGTTATCGGTAGATGGACTTGCTGGATTGCTTTTATTTTACAGACTGAATGGCCTCCTCTACATTGTAATCAATCTGTGATTCTGTGAAAAAGTGTTATATGATTGAATTTCTAGACAATCCTGCTGTTCTCTTCTTCCTACTGATATGAATAAGCTTGTAGGTTCCCACTCCTCCATCCACTCAATCCCCAGACCATCGCTAATGTCACTTTCGAGCTGCCCTGTGATATTCCTCTGACTTCTCAAGAAGAGATTTCCTTCCACTCAATGACTGTACAGAAACTCTCCTGGGATTCAGGTCCTGAGCAGAGTGACACTCAGACATGTGGTCTAGAACAGCATGGGCAGTAACATTTCCCGAGAAATGCCCTTGCTCATCATAATCCAGCAAGTGGCTGAAAAATCAACTTCCAAAGCCCAATAAGTGGGTATAAGTGGGGAGGAAAATTGCAGAAATCTTGCATTGGAGTGACCTCCACAAGAGATGATCAGGCATTCAGCATTCACTTCAGGATCTGATTCAATACGTGGTGACATCATATGCCTTTCTTAAAGTAATAGAATTCGCAGAACCATTGTGCCAAAATGTTTCACACGGAATGAGAACTTGCGGATACCACCCTGAACTCCAAATCCTGTAAGTCCATAGGTCCTTAAATGATGCACAGAGAATATTATGAAGATGGTAAAGGCGGAATTTCTGAGATATGTCAAGAGATCTTTTTGACGCAGTATGTAGATAGTCCAATGAGGGCAAGAAAACTACTGGAGCTTATCTTGGGGAATGAAGGTGGTCAAGTAGAGGGAATGCCAGTGGGGGAGCAATTTGGGAACAGTGACCACAACTCCATATTTTTTTAAATAGTTATGGAAGAAGATAGGGTTGGACCAGAAATAAATGTCTTAAATTGGGGAAGACAAATTTCATTAAAACAAGACAGGACCTGGCTAAGGTTGTCTGGGAACAGTCACTTGCAGGTAAGTCTACAGATGCACAGTGGGAGGCATTCAAAGGAGAAATGACAAGAGTTTAAGACCAACATATTCCTGTAAAGGTAAAAGGCAGAGCCAAATGTTCAGGGAACCGTGGATGTTGAGGAATATTGAGGCTTGGATAGGGGGAAAATAGGAAACACATATTAGGTGACAAAAAAATGTTTAAAAACATTTGGAAAGTACACGGATAGGAAGGGTTTAGTGCGATATGGGCCAAACATGGCCAAAGGGACTTGCTTGATGGTACCATGGGCAAGTTGGGCTGAAAGGCTTGTTTTCTTGCTGTATTACTCTATGACTCTATATGGCAGGAATAGGGAACCAAAGACAAGCTTGCCATCAAGAGTACAAAAAGCATAGGGAAGTGCTTAAAAAGGAAATTCAGAAGGATTAAGAGGGATCACAAAGTATCACTGAAAGACAGGATTAGGGTTAAAACAGCATTCTATAAGTATATTAAGGAAAAGAGAATAACCTGGCGGATTGAACATTGTAGTATTCTGGAGGTAGTCTATGGAGGTAACAAGGAGATCCAGCAGCACACAAGGTGAAGAAAGGGGAAGACAACTGATGTTACAGAACCAGCCACAGACTTCCTTTGTAGTGCAGAAGATACATGAGTAGAAGTTCAGCTCAATATCAAGTAAACCATCTTTCTCTATTGAACGCCATGGCCCATGGGAAAGACAAAATAAGATGCAAGAGTACAGTTTGTGACGGGAACTGAAATCATTGCCATTTACCTTAGTAATGTTTTGCTGGAGGAATTGCTGAAGACATATCCAAGACTCCACGTCAAACAAACAAATTGTCAGTTCCAAGGCAGTGGAAGGTGCAAGGTAGGTGGTGTCAGGTATAACTGCCTGAAAACTTACTCTTGAAATCCCATGATAAATAATCTCAGTATTAAGACTGTTAATGATGAGTATCTGAGTTGGGTATCATTAGCATGAATAATGTTGCTGCTTCGGAGGGTTATCACAAAGCCAGTAATTTAAAGATGGACGCTGAAAGAAGCAAGTACTCACCTTTCAAATAGATCGTTACTTACAGCACTGATAATCGGGAGAAGGACCAGCACTGTTTCTCCAGTTGAAAACACACACAAGGACCTGCATTGGGAAACAAAATAATTGGAAGTAACCATAAAGGATCCTGAAAATACAATTCTTATGAAAAGTCATGAAAGGCACAGGGAACTGATCCAGAATGAACCCCCCTTAAGATTGCTCACTCAAAAACTCCCCAATTAGAGTTTTTATTATTTGCCAGTACATTGCTCATGAAGCTCTCTAAATATATCTGTGAAACTCACTCTGTATGATAACAACAAACTGCCCCACCTAAACCCACACCAACAGCAAGGTAACCTTTGCAATGTTAGTTTTTCTGGCATTTTTGAATACATTTTCCTTTGTTAATTGCGCAAAATACCAGACATTCTTAGAAAGTAGTAAGTGAACAGATCTGCAGAGAGCAGCTTGCAAGGAGATGTCACACTCTGACGCCATCTTGCAGTTCCGGAATGAGGCAGAAACAATTTGTAATAGCCAAATGAAGAGTTCTATTTGATTCCAATCAAAGAGTCATAGAGATGCACAGCATAGAAACAGGCCCTTTGGCCAACCATGAAACATCCATTTACACTAACTCCTACATTGACTTCACTATTTATTCTGACCAGATTCTCATCAACTCCTTCCAGATTCTATCACTCATCTACACACTAGGAGCAATTTATTGAGGCCAATGAATCCATTAGCCTGCATGTCTTTGGGATGTGGGAGGAAACCAGAGCACCCAGAGGAAACCAATGCAGTCACAGAGAGAAGGTGTAAACTCCACACAGACAGCACCCGATGTCAGCATTGAAGCCGAGCCTCTGGTGCTGTGAGGCAGTGGCTTTACAAGCTGCACTGAGGGACTCAAAATGACCATAGAGCCTAATTCCAGAAATGAAAAATATTAATTTCTTCATAATTGTTTTGTGGAAATAGCATATTTACTTTATGGTGATTATTTTTTGCATTGCTTCTTCACCCCTGGGAAAATATTCAAACTGTTTTTAGCAGTTACATATCTGGATATTATGTAGTACAGAACATTACTGAAATAGGCATGAAGTTAACTGGGAAGCAAAGTTCAACTTTCTTTGTTAATAGATGAGAGTTAAGAAAAGCATCATCATGTAGACCAAAAAATTACAAACCACAGCTGCTTTCTATCCCAGCTGTCTGAAGTACAGAAGGAAATCTAAACTACTCTCAAAAAAGAGACCAAGCTAGCATTATCGGACACTATATGATGAACACTGTGAAGGTATAAAATAGAAGAGAAGTTAAAGAATGGTAAAAGGTGCCTCAGGGAAAAGAGGGGCATAAAATAACATACATTACAAATATAAATATTAATGTGTTTCTAATGATAAATATTAACATGTTTCTTTTCTCTTACATTTGCTCCTCCTTATCTGGAATTCTCTGGTGCATACTAAAACATAGTTTAGCCAAGGACATTCCTTACTCAATTGAATAATCTTCATTGTGAACTGGGGGCAAAACTGATGCATTTTTTGCCTTGGGTGGTTTGAACTGTGCTTTAAATATATTCTAAGTAGCCATCCTAAATCAAAGTCTTCTCCCAAGGCCATAATCAATATAAATATTCTCAGCTTTGTCATTATAGTTTCTTGTAAAAGTTTTCTGAAGCTTTGGCTGGTTTGGTTTGTCATTAATTTTGAGTTCTTTTTAAAAAAACAACTCGAGTGAGTAGTTTTCCAAGTCCAGAAACTCCCTCACTCTTTTGCAGGATACAATAGTCCAGATTTTATTGTTAGGGAATGATTAACAAGAGAAGCCATGAAAGCAAATACATTTGCCTGGAAGTTTCTATGGGTTTTTGACCTGGAACCTGCTGTGATTAAAAAGCCAAACATGTGTGGCATCATCAACAGGGGATCCAGGACCAGTGTGAGCAGGGTGAGCAAACATGTACCTCCGTGACCAAACACATTGAAGGAGGTTAATGAGACACACAATCTAAGGTAGATTTATGTTAGAATATTGAATTCAATGACAAATCATGTACGAAAAACAAAACAGATAGAGGGATATAAGGAATTCTAAGGCTCTCGGGCAGGCACAGTAGTGTAACAGTTAGCGTAATGCTTTACAGACAGTGGCCGGATTTGAACCCAGTAACCAAGGTTCAATTCCGGCCACTGTCTGTATGGAGTTTGTACATTCTCCCCTGTCTGCGTGGGTTTCCTCCGGGTGCTCCAGTTTCTTCCTACGTTCCAAAGACGTATGGGTTAGGAAGCTGTGGGCATGCTATGTTGGCGCCGGAAGTGTGGCGACACTTGTGGGGTGCCCCCAGAACACTCTTCACAAAAAGATGCAGTTCACTGTGTGTTTCAATGTACATGTGACTAATAAAGAAATCTTATCTAAGACAAAATGAGGAGCAATCAGTAACTAAATATCAAAAATCTCACAAAAGACCTGAAACATTAGCGCTGTTTCTCTGTCCACTTGCTGAATGTTCCCAGCATTTTCCATTTTTATTTTAGTAACCAGGGCTATACATTGAGAATTTGTTGAGTGAAAAATAGCATATTTAACAAAAGGCAATTGTTGACAAGCCTTGGCCTTTGGAGCTTCTTTGTCACAGGTGATACTTGTCTAGTTAGTTCTTCTCTTTCAAGTCTTCCCACTTTGCCACTGGGCCTGTGTGAATCCTTCCCTCATGTGGTTAGCTTTATCTTTCGGTTCCCCACAACTGGCACACATATAACCTCCTTAAAGGCACGGTAGTGTAGCGGTTAGCATAAGGCTATTACAGCGCCAGCCACCTAGGTTCAATTCCGGCCGGTGTCTGTCAGGAGTTTGTACGTTCTCCCCGTGACTGCGTGGGTTTCCTCTGGGTGCTTTGGTTTCCTCCCACATTCCAAAGACGTACAGGTTAGGAAGATGTGGGCATGCTATGTCAGTGCAACACTTGCGGGCTGCCTGCAGAACACTCTACGCAAAAGATGCATTTCATTGTGTGTTTCGATGTACATGTGACTAATAAAGATATCTTATCTTAAATGGTCTTTATGAAAGTCCACCTGGTTTCATTACCTCTCATGATTATCACTTCATGTGACCTTCCATTCGGAACCTTGTGGTAGTTCTTCCATTGTTTACTTTCTTAGTTTTACCCATACCATTCTTTGTCTCAGGATCAAGGATGACATTTTTACTCCAGTTTTATATAGCTGGTTTATGAGGCCAATGTGGGAATGATGGGCAATCGGTGAAGCAAGAGGTGCCTGACAGGCTGTGCAAGTAGATAGTTTGTGAGGTGAAGCACTCCTGTGACGTTTGCAATGTCTTTATGTGCTTCTGATGCAATGTTGAGATTGTGGATTTCTTTCTGAAGATCTTCACTGCCAAGTTTTAGGATTTCAGCTGGGGTGCCATCTGCTCCCATGGTATTGTTATTTTTGAGTTGAGATATAGCTTTCTTTGCTTCTCGTTGACCAGGACTGGCAGCAAGTCCTCTGTCCCTGAGAAGCTCACCCCTGTTCTCAGCTCTCAATGGGCTGGATCGTTGGACCCACACGTCCTGTTTGCAGGGAGTTGCTGAGTCTCCTGTGGTCTCTTGCCATTCATCATCTGTTATTTTAGCTCATGAGTATTGTACTTGACCTTTCCCTTCATCTGTTTCTTTATCTTTGAATAAATATAGTTTTCAATCCAGCAACATCTATATTTGTGGTTGATTAGTTCCTTGATCATTCTCAGTAACCCAATGCCGGTTCCTCTTTGCAAAGAAGCCAAGATTCTCTTCATAGATGCCAGTTATAGTGGACTTCAGGACAGGTTGTAGACACTGCAGAATCCTTGACAGCTTCAGCATTGATCTTCTTGTGGCAATATTTCCGTTGACGTTTTGGGGCCAGGTTGATGGACATAAAAGAACAGAGTTGACAGTGGTCAATCTAGCGGTCATTGGTGCCTGTTATGGCCTGGCTGATGCAGATATCTTTGCAGTGCCTTGCTCGGATGATGGTGTAATCTAAGAGGTGCCATTGCTTGGACCAGGTGCTTGTGCAGCGGTCTTGCTGTACTATTTCATTAATATATTGCAGGGCAGGCATGGTTGTGCAATGGTTAGCGCAACACTATTACAGCTCCAGCAACCTGGGTTCAATTCTGACCACTGTCTGTAAGGAGTTTGTACATTCTCCCTGTCTCTGCATAGGTTTCCTCTGGGTGCTCTGGTTTCCTCCCACATTCCAAAGACATACGGGTTAGGAAGTTGTGGGCATG
>JARFYF010000001.1:61666867-61676972 GCA_030265395.1 Rhina ancylostomus
CCCCCCCCCCCCCCCCCACGGGGAAACTGGGACACTGGATGCAAAATTGGCTTGGTGGTAGGAGTCAGACAGTGGTAGTGGAGGGGTATTTTTCAGATTGAAGGTCTGTGACTAATAGTTGTGCGCTGTAGGGATCAGTGCTGTTTGTTATATATATTAATGATTAGGATGAGGATATAAAGTGACACAATTAGTAAGTTTGCAGATGACAGCAAAGTTGATGCTATTGTGGACAGCAAAGAAGGTTGTCTAAGGTTACAACAGGATATAGATCAACTGAGAAAATGGGCAAAGAAATGGAAAATGGAACTTAACTCAAACAAGTGCAAAATGTTGTATTTTGATAAGTTAAGCCAGGGCAGGACATACACCATGAATGGCAGGGCCCTGGGAGTGTTGGAGAACAGAGAGACCTAGGGGTACAAGTATTGAGTTCCCTGAAAGGGGCGACACAGATTGACAGGGTGGTAAAGAATGCATAAGGCATGGTTGCCTTCATTGGTTGGTGTATTGAATACTAGAGTTGGGGGCATAATATTAAGGCTGTACAGAACACTGGTGAGACTGCACTTGGAGCATTGTGTGCAGTCCTGGTCGCCATGCTACAGAAAGGATCTTATTGAGCTGGAAAAGGTGCAGAAAAGATTCATAAGGATGCTGCTGGGACTGGAGGACTTGAGTTATGAGGATAGACTGGATAAATCGGGGCTGTTTTCCCTGAAAAGGAGATAAAACAAAGGAGGCTGAGGAGTGTCCTTACAGAGGTTTATAAAATCAGATAAGGTAGATAGAAACAATCTTTTTCCCAGGGTGGGGGAGTCTAAAACTCGTGCGTGTAGGTTTAAAATGAGATGGGAAAGACTTGAAGAGGACCCGAGAGGCAAGGTTTTCATACAGTGTGGTGGGTATATGGAACAAGCTGGCAGTGGAAGTGGTAGAGGCCGGTACAATCAGAACATATAAAATGCATTTGGACAGGTACATAGATAAGGAAGGTTTAGAGGAATATGGACCAAACACAGGCAAATGTGACTGGCTCAGGAGGGCATCTTGGTCCACATGGATGAGTTGGGCCATTTCACTCTGTGACTCTAGGTATATTTGCAGATGATTCTAATTTAGGTAAAACAATGGGTAGTACAATAGAGAGCATAGCCAGATTAAGACAAACAAATTAAAGTCCAATGTAGGCAACTAAGAAGTCATCCACTTTGAGTGCAAGTTAGTTAAATTAAAGTATGTTCTAAATGGTTACTTCTTTCAAAAGGTTCACAGAAGGAACTCTGTGATTTCCAACCATAAGGAAGAGGACTGCTCAGTAACATCCTCAGAGCCATACATATTGAGGATCTGCAACTTCTTCTATGCTTGAAATAAAATGCTAGATGTCTAAGATAAAAACAGAAAATGCTGGAAATACTCAGCAGGTCAGACCGCATCTATGGGAAGAGAAATAGAATTAATGCTTTAGGTTGAAGAACCTTTGTCAGAACTCTGAAGGAGAGAAAAGAAGCTCATTAAGCTGCAGGGATGGTGGGGGATGGGATGTCTCTGATAGGGTAAAAGCTAGGTGACCATGGGAATAAGTTGTCTGGTTAGTTAGTAAATGGGAGCAGTTAGAGAGTGAGAACATTGAGAAAAGAATGCAGGAATTGCAAAATGCAGAGTAAGAAGATAGTCCTGGCAGGTCAAGCTGGGCATGTCCTCCACTTCTGGAGATAAAAAAGGAAAACAGGAAAAAGAAACAAAGAAGCTGAGCTGATGTCATAGATAGATGACTGATGCAGACAGAGTAATCAAAACCACAGAATGACAGAAAGATCACAGACAGTATAATCTCCCAGAATTTACCAACCTGTGAATGGAGGTGATGGCAAACAGGAGAATCTAGACCAGCTACTGACCCTAGAGGAGCTGACAATCAGCCTCTGTTTTCTTCAGATGAATAAAACTCCTGGAAATATACTTGGCTCTGTGGGACTGGATGGGCCCAGACCTACTGGAAGTGTACATTGCTAAGCTTCTTGCTGGCAGCATGTCAGGATCCATGAGGAAGGACACCATTACCCCTTGTTGACCTAACCAATGTTTTGTATATCTGGAACATGATGTCCCAACTCTTATACTTAATACCTCAGCCTGTAAAGGCAAGCATATCTTTTTCACTACCCTGTTCATCTGTGTCACCATTCTCAGGGAACTATTAACTTGCACCCCAAGGCCTCTCTGTATATGAACACTCCTAAGGTCCCTGTGATTTACTACATATGGTCTATCAGCATTCAAATCCCAAAATGCAATACTTCACACTAGACTGGATTAAATTTCATCTGCTACTGCTCTGCTCAACTTTTCAGCTGAATCTATTGTCTGTAACCTTAGACAACTTTCTAAACTATCTATGACTATGTTTGTGCATAACAATCATCCAGCAGAAATCATTTCTAAAGTTTAACATAAAGCATATTGGTGTAAATTACAATTTATGGGTATTAAACACCCTTTAAACTTTTGAATAGTGGGGAAGTAAACGATGGGCTCAGGTTGTGTTTATGTATGCCAGTTATTATGTAGTTCTGTAAGCCAGTTTTTCCTGAGGTAAGGATACGTCTGCAAGTAATTACTAAGCCCAATTTTCTTTTGAAGCTAGCATGTATAATGCAGACACAGATTGTGCATTTGGTTTATCAACCTATTTCTCCTGAGAGTAGTCAAAGAAATCCACATTTATTTAACATGCAATCTTTCCAGACTGGATAATGTAATTAAATTTTCAAAGTTTCAAAGTTGTTTCTTTTAAACAGAAACAACAGTCTTGGCTTCACTGTAATTTGAAAGAAAAATTTAGTGCCCATATTTTGCGGACAGCATTCAACAAATGCTACAAGCCATTCATAATAACAAATCTTTTCCATGAATTTCTTATATTGTAAATTTTGTACTTGAACACATGGTGAATGAAAGTCCAAGACATTTGCCCTCTACAAAAGATCCCAGATGTTTGTAAACAGTGTGATCTCCTTGACCAGTTACTGTGACATGCAACGTCTGAACCAGGAAGTGTGCTTTAAAATACTCCATTCAAAGCAAAATCATATCCAGAAAACAAAATGAAGTGAGGGAAAGAAAGATTAATTTCAGAGAGAGAGACAGAGAGAGAGACAGAGAGAGAGAGAGAGAGAGAGAGAGAGAGAGAGAGATCAAAAGCAATAATACATTTAACAATAATTGAAATGAATTTGAAGAACCTGAAGAACTTATAAAATTTCACTTTCGTTGGGGTTATTTGGCAGTAATTAAGTGTTAATCACACCAGAACGGGTGTTCTCTATTTCTGATGTGTTAGTGAGTTTCCTTCATTTAAGTACTCAAAATACATTCCCTTCTAAGCATGAAGTAACAAGTCTCTTGGCAGAGTACTATTAAATCACAGCTTTTGGAAGATCAAGGTGACTCAGAAAAGAATTTCCTTGTTCCACCTCATACTCATGACCTTCAGAAGTTGTTGGTTACACTTTATAAAGATGAGCACTGATAGCTTCAGTATTTTTTCTAACACTAAGATCAAAAAAAGAATTCATTTAATTTTAACTGGATGCATATGCACCTCCAATGCAGATTCCAAGATACTAATTGAATGGCAAGAATGAATCTAACATCACAGAATTAAGAAAGAGAAAACTATGCTCAGAAATCAAATTGAGTAATATTTTTTCCACACTGCATGATTCAATTTTTATTTAAAATATAAATGAAAATTCAGGACATATGGCATGGATTACATACTTTTATTTCATCTTATTCTATGTGTTTGTATATTGGGACACTGTGGACTCATGATATGTAATGCATGTGTCGACACACTTGTAAAATTTTAAATAACATTGAAGAGGCTGTGCCATCAATAGAAGCAGGCTTTCACAGCAGCTGTAAAGTCACACCTGGTGTATTAGCAAATCTATATGTTTCAATGGAGATTCTTAGCCTGCAAAATGGAAAAGATAACTTTTAAAAATAAATTATTTTACTCTTAGTTTAATGCATTACATCTGACAATTTACAGCAACAAGTTGAAAATTTTACTGATTGTCAAATCATTTAAATCAACGAAATAGTGAGAATGTCAATTGATGGTATATCACAATCACCAAAAAACCTTTTATATGGCATTGCTCAAATTAAATCTGCTATTATTATACCTGCTTCTTTCCAAGAAAAAATTGTCAAGCATCTCTTGGTATTTCCCCTCAACAATATTAAGATAGAAATAGTTTCATCTGGAAATTGGAGTACATAGCTCCTGCTTTATTTACACAAATCATGCATAAAATCTGTTTTGCATGCTTTAACACATTTGTGTCCTTATCCATTGGAAGCCCTGCCCACTGGGAATATACAGAGGTATGTCTGGTTGTATAACACTTTGGCACGATAGTCATCTTCTTGGCAAAGAAGTGTCCTCTTTCTGTCAGGAGTTGAATCTAAAACTTATGAACTATGGATCTTTTATTTTTTAACCCTAGGCCCAAATAAGAAGTAAATCTTGTAGCGAGTTGACAAGCAGGTGTGAGCTCTGACACCATTAGTTTGATGTCTGCATATGCTTTACTGATGTTTTACTACTCTATACATTGCAACTATCATTACTGGGCTCCTAGTTCTTAATGAATGTGCTGACAGCACACAAAGATACTATGACTGTTGCAGGCTTTTGAGCCCATGTTCATAGTGCATTGTGATGATGAGTGGCACTGGAACTGAATGGTGATCACATGCAGCAGGGGAGAGCAGTTATAAAGGTGGGTTGCATTGCCACAGATATTCAAGACAGATGTCCACCTATCCCCAGATTACCCCTCATCTATACAGAAATTTTACTTTACTCCAGTTCTATCTGTGGAAATGCTATTACCCATCACCTCTTCCCAGGGAGCATCAGCTATCAGATTAAACTATCAGCTGCCAATAGGAACCACATATTTTAATACAAACAATAAAGAGAAAACACGCTAATGGTCTTTTAAAGGTAAATTTCTTCAATTTAGTAATAAGCTTTAGTTGATAAACAGGAACTAGAGAATAGGAAAACTTTGAACTTTGTTGGGTAGCAGGAGGTGCTTGTAGGATCATTGCTGGGGCCACAGCTATTCGGCGACAGAGCCGAATGTAATATTTCTAAGTTTGCCAACAAAATGAAATCGGGTAGGACTGCTACAGACATGAAATAGGTGGTGGTAAGAGAGGGAGTGCATTTTTGATTAGGGAGAATGTCACAGCAGTAATTAGGGAGGATATTCTTGGAGAGATCATCCAGTGACGCCGTATGGATGGAATTTAGAAATAAGAAGGGGATGATCACTTCAATGAGATTGTATTATAGGCCTTCCAATAGTCCGCAGAATTTAAAGGAGCAAATATGTAGGGAGATCGCAGATCGCTGCAAGAATAATAGGAGTATAATAGAAGGTGATTTTAACTTCCTCCATATTGATCGGAACTGCCATAATGTCTAGGGCTGGATGGGGTGAAATTTGCTAAATGTGTCCAGGAAAGTTTTCTCAAACAACATGTAGATGGCCCTAGAGAGGGGGCAACACAGGACCTCCTATTGGGAAATAAGGAAGTGTCAATGCAGGAGCACTTTGTGACCAACGACCACATTATTTTAAAATAGTTATGTAAAAAGATAAGAGTGCTCCACAAACTAAATTCCTAGATTGGGGCAGGGCAAATTTTGAAAGCATTAGATATGAACTTGTAAATGCACCCCCTCCCTCCCCAGGCACTCTTCCCTGTAACCATGCAAAGTGTGTCACATCAGTCCTTACACCTCCTCCCTCACTACCATCCAGGGCCCTAAACAACCTTTCCAGGTGAGGCAGTATTTCACATGTGAATTCCTTGGTGTTTCTTGTGTCTCCAACTTGCAGAGGTTGATTGGGAGAGGTTGTTTGCAGGTCAAGTGATGTCTGGCAAATGGGAGGCTTTTAAAAGTGAGACAGGGAAAATTCAAGGACAATATCTTTCTATGGCAGTGAAGGGAAAGGCTGGCAGAATTAGGAAACCCTGGTTGACAAGGAAAATTGAGGCACTGGTTAGGAGAAAGAAAGAAGCATACATCAAGCATGGACGGTGGGGATCAAATAAATCCCTTGAGGTTGAGATTGAGGACACGTAATAGTAAAAACAGTAAACCAGAGTGTTGTTTAAATGGTGAGAGATTATAAATATATTGATAAAGAAAAATGAAACTAAATATATTGCATATTGCATTACCAAGCAAAACAACTGAAGTGCGAGATGATACATGCCACTTTAATGAATATGAAAATGCTATTTTCTGCACGAAGAAAAACAAGCAATGCAAATACATATTATAGGAGATAAAGGTATAGTCACAAACTCACCTTTTACCAGTGTGCATGGAATGCAAAAATCTTGGCTTAGAAATTCCTTTGCACAACTCCAAAAAGGTGTTGTGCAGCTGAAAATCAGCCTGGAGTACAACATTAACTGCATACATCTCCGGGTGTCTTAACCCTTGTAAGGAAATTCAACATCTGATTTTTCAATGAACTTTTTGTTTGGATCAGTACTTATTTCCTGACAATAATCACCACCACAAATGACATCAAGAATAATGGATCAACAAAATGAATTTCCTGTCTGATTTTTCAACCTTTTTTTTCTGAAAAATTGCAATTCTTATTTACTTATATAACAATCAGGTTTTACTCTCCCTGGTTCTCCTTAAAGGGCAACTCTCAGTGTCTGCCTTCTTGAGGCCTGAACTCATGTCTACATGGCTGAATTGCTTGGGGAGGTTAAAGTTACAGAAACTCAGTATCCTAGCCTCAGGTTCATTTCAGACTGGTGCTGTTGACCTCATCTCATCTGAGTTTGATGCTCACTGCTGCATGAGATTGGTCACCCAAACACTCAAGTCAGGGGAGAGAAGAATTGTTCATCCACAGGAGCACAGGGACACCTATACATTGGAGGCTTCTCCAAGTGCAGGCTTTCATCAATTGCACTTATAATGTGTTCCTTCCAAAGGCCTTCCTGCCAGGACTGCCTAGTTGTCACTATTGAAGGGTCTATGAGGCCTTCTTGTACAAACTACATGCCCCCTTCTATCACAAGGCTTTTCGGGTGACTGACCCTCCAGGAGCACTCAGCCAACTTTCACTCATCTGTGCAGTATCTATTCATAAGTTGCAACTGTTGCTGGAAAAATGCACCTTGTACTGTTGTATGTCAGTTTTTGAGCTAGCTGCAAAGATCACACTGTCATAGAGAAATGGCAACAAATGCAAACATTTTCAATATAGCAATAGAATATCCTGTACTGAAATTGAAACATGGAAATCTGACAAGGCTCTTTTGTGAAACTCACAACTTTTATGGGACTTTCACAATGTTAGGGATAATCCAAGAGGCTATTTTACTGCTATTAAAAGGGAGCAAAGCAACTTCTTAACTCATATTTAGCTTGTATTGGGAATTAGTGAAATAAACAATTCCCCCTGTGTATGCACGAAACAACATTTTATTTAATCTGTGGTTGAATTATTTTACTTTCCTTTAGGCGATGTTTTCTTCTGAAACGAACCACCTCCTTCACTTTGGTTGGCCAGGCAACACCTCAAAGACTGTGCACAGTTTTGGTCCCCTTGCCTAAAAAAGGGCATAATAGCAGTGGAGGCTGTTCAAAGTAAGTTCACCAGACTAATTCCTGGGAATGAAAGGGTTGTTTTATTAAGAGGGGTGGAGCGGTTTGTGTTTGCAGAAGAATGAGGGGTGTCCTTATTCAAATATATAAAGATCCAAAGTGAGTTTGACAGAATACATGTTGAAATGTTGTCACTAGTGGGGGAGTCATGACCAAAGGGATACAACTGCAAAATAAGAGGCTGGTCACTTAAAACTGAGGTGCATAGAAATTTCTTCTCTTAGAGGGTAGTGATTCTCTGGAATTCTCTGCTCCCCAAGGATGGTGGAGGCCAGATCATTGGATCTATTTAAGGTAGAGGGAGAAGTATTTGAAAGATTGAGGAATTGAGGCTTATGGGGAACTGGCACAGAAGAGGAGTTGGGGCCAGCATAGATCAGCCATGATCATATTGAATGGTGGTGTAGGCTTGAGGGGCTTGGTGGCCTACTGCTCCTATTTTCTTGTGTTTTTCAGAAATTGTTGTGGGAGAGAGAGGGCTCTGGGGAATAGTTTTTATATAGAGTCATACAGCATGGAAACAGGCTACTTGGCCCACCATGTCCATGTCAACTAGTGGGCACCAATTGGTATGAATCCCATCTTCCAGCACTTGGCCCATACCTTCTATGCCCATCTAGATACCTCTCAAACAATGTCAGCAGCTCTGCTTCCACTACTTTCTACGGCAGTTTATTCTAGGTACTCACCACTCTCTGGGTGAAAAAGGTCCCCCTCACATCTCTGACCCCTTATCCTAAATCTATGTTCTCTAATTTTATCTACCTCTGATACAGGGAAAAGTTTCATGCAGTCTACCCGATCCATACCCCTCATAATTTTATATACCTCAATCATGTCCCCTCTTTACCTCCTTGCTCAGGGAAAACAGACCGAACCTCTCCAGGCTCTACTCATAACTGAATTGAATCAAGAAACATTCCAGTAAAATTCCTTTGCATCCTCTTCAATGCTATCACATCTTCCCTAAAGTGTTGTGACACAACACTCTGACCAATGTTTTATCAAGTTGGAGCAAAATCTCCCTGCCTTTGTATTCGATGCCTCACCTAATGAAGGCCTTTGTCCCATATGTCTTCTTAACTACATTATCTACCTGTGCTGCCACCTTCAAGGATCTTTGGAATTACACACTAAGGCCCCTCTGTTGCTTAATACTCTCTTGAACCCAACCATTCATGGTGTATATCTGAGCCTTGTTAGTACTCCCAAAATGCATTACTGCACATTTCTCAGGATTAAATTCCATCTGCCAATTCTCAGCCCATTTTACCAACACACTGATACCACCCTGTAGTCTAATACTAACTTCCACACTTTAAACAATTCCACCAATCTTTGTGTCATCTTACTGATTGTGCCTCCTACATTCAAATTATTCACATATATTACAAACAGCAAGTGTCCCAGCACTAATCCCTGTGGAATACTAGGAGCCACTCTCTGCTCTCACCTCCCATCTATCATTGATAAGCCAACTTGCCCTGAATCCCATAGCCCCTAATCTATTGCAACAGTTTCCCATTTGGGACCTTGTCAAAGGCCTAACTAAAGTCCATGTAAATCACGTCTACTGCATTGTTGTCATTTTTTCCCTCTGGTTTGGGGGTGTTAATTTTTACGGATTGTGCAATAGGAGAAGGAAGAAAATGTTCTTCAGGTGTCACCTTCCAGACATGCACACTTAAAAAGTAATTATCCTAGAATGCACAATGACATTGACCAGACAAAACGTTCACCAAACCATGAATCCCAGTTGAACAGACCTATTTGAAATTGCCCCTCAGCTACAGTCCCAGCACCAGATGGGGGGTTTATAGCAAATTTCGAAAGGGAGCTTTAAATAATCAATAAAACTTCCGTTGCATTTTCCTTTATAAACACAAACTCACCCAGAGGTATCCTGGAACATTAATTTTTTCTAAACGGGTCTAAGCTGCCAAGCCAGCCGGCAGTTACCATGACGACATTCACTCGCTTGCGGTAATACACATGCGCTCGCCGGGGAACTGCACCGCGCATGCGTTAGCATCCTGGTTGCCCTGGAGTTGAAGGGAAAGTGGTATAGTTGAGCTTTGAATTTGCTAAGGGCATAGAATAATTACATTACAACACGAGCACACGGTCGTGCTAATCAGGTTGGCTACAAAAATTATCCAAGGAGCTTTGTGCAAGGATTTTAACTGAAAATCTGCTTCAAGGTTTTATGCAGGTCAGAGTCCAGCACTGGTTGAACTGGAGGAAAGTGGCAGTGAAACGAACAAGGCTGTAAAGTTGAGGTCCTGACCCATTCCAAAGAGAATTAAGACTCGATCCTGGCCGATCACCAATTATGTCAAACAGGTAAGCAAGAAGGCTTACTTTCATGTTTTA
>JARFYF010000001.1:62153383-62163407 GCA_030265395.1 Rhina ancylostomus
ACCAGAAATAGCTCACATAGTGGAATCCATGTGTGCTGCAGCACAGCAGTCATCACAGTGACTGGGAAAATGAAGCTTTCTGAACTAGTAATAGCATTCTGAAAATCTCTCCAAGAATGACCAAATCCTCTTTAAAGGTATAACACTGATAATGCAGCCTCAGCCTTCCTCTCCATTTTCTACAGGTGACGTCCAGGAATAAATGCCTCTTATTTATCCTTCCATAAAATTGTTTTGTGACTCAGTTTATGGTGAAACCTCAAAGGACAAGTCAATCTATTCTCTTTGCTGTCCGATTTGCTGCATATTTATAGCATTTTCCAGTCTTTTTGGGGATTTTCAACATCACGGTATATTGCTTTTCCTTCAGAATGGATCTGCCTCACCTACAATCTTGGTTGTTTCAATGCTGTTCTGCTGATCTGCACACATTCCATTTCAAGGTTAATGGAGTATTTGATCTCTTATCTTACTTATCCATCACTGCCTATAACCTGCTCCTGACCAACTATTTACATGAATCATTGGACAACTCCATACAACTTTACCTTATTAATGCTAGAATTAAAAATGATAAGTAACCATTTTGGATGTATTATGCAAAGAATAATTGCTACCCAAAAGTGTTTTACAAGACAGTAAGTCATAAGCAAATCAAACTGATAGCCAGATTATTTACAAAAACACACTCTTGCAATTCATTTGTGACGGTCTGATAATATGTAATGGCTTGATTAATTTATAATCAAATTCAACCTAAATCCAACATCTCAGGCTGGCCCTTTGTTGTTTAGGATTATGTGTTAATCAGCGACTGCTGCAAAGTAAAGTTATGATCTTATTTGCGCTGATCAAGGTGGTTTGAGTACATTGCCATAAAATAATATATTCTATGCCCCACCTCATGAAGGCAAGCATCCCATATGCCTTCTTCAATTTATCCACCTGTGCCGCCACCTTCAGGGATTTATGGACTTGTACACCAAGTTCATTCTGACCCTTAATACTCCCTAGGACCCTAACATTCATTGTGTATGTCCTAACCTGAATGCATCACCACACATGTAGCAGAATTAAATTCTATCTGCCATTGTTCTGCCCATTTTAGCAACTGATCAAAACCTTGGATTATGCAACTCACTATCAACAACGCCATCAATTTTTGTGTCTGGTACAATCTTACAAATCATACCTCCTATATTCATATCCAAATTGTTGATGTATATGACAAAGAGTATGGTTCCTAGTATTGATCCCTATGCTACACCAATATGGTACATAAGCTTCTGATCATAAAAACAACCCTCCACCATCATCCACTCACATATGCAATTTACTGTACAGTGGTCAATTATCCTACCAACCCACACATATTTGGGATGTGGGAGAAACCTGAGCACCCAGAGGAAACTCTCACATCTGTCACTATTGACTGTCCTGTGGACTTCTTTCAGATGTTGGGTCAACTTTAAAAAAAAATTAAATCTGAGATACAGATGATTGCCTGCAGTGAGCATTGTACCGTTGAAAACTAGAATTGGATGAGTTGCTTTCCAGATCATAAGATCAGAACAACTCACCCAATTCTGGAGGACTCCATAGGAAATCCAGTGAGTGACTGTTGTGACAGATGTGGTGCTATCTGCTATTCACCAAGCCCTGGATTTCCAGCCAGTCCACAGAAGACTGGGACTTAATTCCGTGTCAATGCTGAATGCTTGAGTTTCTTAAAGATTTGCCTGTTATCTAATGTGAAAGATGATGGTGAAGGAATGAGCAATCAGCCAACCTAAATTCAATAGGGCAAAAATTGTCAGATGTATTTACTTACTTTATATCTTCTCTGTTAATATTGTGCAATTCCAGCTTGCTCTTCCCTCTAACCTGTACAACTGAAGCATCTCTCCCCCAGTTTCAGCAATAAAGGCAATCACAAAATAATCAATATATTATTTAATTAATACATGGGCTGCTTTTCCTCTTGTAAAATGCTTTGCAATTATTCGTTAAAAATTGTACCTTAAAATGTCTACTAATGGGAATGATCCTTTCCTGAAGATGCTTCTCCAAATTAGTATTAGGTGACAACTCCAATTGGGTTTCCATTATTAATTTGACCATTAATTCATAAGAAATGACTGGGAATTCTTTGCAATGTTTGCTTTGCATATAAGCTCACCAGTCATTTTATCCTTACATAATAGTAGGGTGAGTTTAATTTCTCTTTTTTTTATATTAATTTTTTGATAATTTCATCCATTGGTATGTTGCTCAGTCAATACTGCATATGATAAATTGGATGCTGGCTAAAGCTAACAGTTCTGGTAAACAAATGGGATCAAATCTCTTGACTGAGGTGAGGTATGTAGTCAAGGGAGACCAACTCACTTACCTTCCATTTGTATAGTCAACCACTGCTTAGTAAAATGCTTCACCAAGGGAAAATGTACTGCTGAGAAATTTGTTTCTGGCAATCACATTGCAGCAGAATAAAATATTATGAAATTATCTGCTGGAAAATGCAATACGTTCATGATCAGTGCTGCTGTTAGTAATGCTCATAATCTCTATAAGTGATGTGTTTTGAAATCATCACTGCACAGCCACAGCAATTGCAATGAAGCTCTATTTGCAAATGTCAGGACTATTTATCAGAGTGATCTGGCTGAATACCTGAGCTGCAAAGTGACTGATGCAGCAGTGGAAACATTTTGGGGTGCTGTTTGATAAGCAGTTAATTGATGGCATTGCTCAGTGCTTTGGTGTACACTGCACACATAAAAAGCAAGTTAATAACTTGAACTACAGATATAACCCAAAAATACTGCTGCCAAAATTGTTTTTTTTCCCTCATCTTGCAGTCTACCTTTCTCCCCTTACTGATTTCCCATGCTAACTACTGTCAGGGTGAATAGCTCAGGTTAATGAAAATTAAAAAAAATGCAGATGCTAGAAATATAAAATAAAAACCTAAAATTCTGGAATTAATCAGCAAGTTAGACCACATCTGTGGGAAGAGAAACTGAAATGTTCATTTTGCATTTCCAGCATATTTTGTTTTTACATTATGAATAGCTCGAGTTCCTGAGCAAAGCTGACAAGGATGCACTGGAAGCACCTGACAACATTATTCTTTCACCTTACTTTGCACAAATATATTTTTATCTGAATAAAGAAGTAGCCGGTTAAATGTGAGTGTGGAGGAATAAGATCAGGCTGCATCCATGGGAAGAGAAACAGAGTCAATATTTCAAGTCGGAGACCCTTCATGAGTATTTCCAGCATTTTCTATTTTTGCAACTGGAAATTAATATTTATTTATACAGTAGCTTTCTTGTGCATTCATAACCATATACTCTGGCCAGTTGCATAACTGCTTGTGGGAAGTGGCGGAGGGGTGGTAGGGCAGGGTAGCCAAAATACTCATCTACAGTATCTGAAATGGGCGCACAGTAGCAGGGATAATCCCTTTAAGAACACATATCATCATTCTGACTGAAGTAAGCACAATTTAGAAAGTAGCAGCATTAGAAAACGTGATCTCCAAAACCACAGTTACCTCCCTCAGTGACACCAAAACTTCTTCATAGGTAGAGATGGTATCAGGTGGCTTGGTAGAAGGCAAAGTAGGTGCTGTACTGGCCATAGGTAAACTGATTCACACAGTTACATTTAATATAATCCTTTAAAGGATATTATTTCACAAGGGGACATTTTTGTGAAGAAAGAATCAAAAGTCTGAATGCTAAACATGATTCTATCAGAGCTTGCAAAGTTGATGCAAGTCCTCAGAGCAATGAAGTGAAATCAAATGATGTGCAAGGCACACTTTGTTATCACTAGCATAATTTTATTTGCACATTCAAGATCAGTGAATGGCTTGGCCTACTTAGAAGGAATCAGGTTCGAACAGCGGAGTTGAGGGCTGTTTCTACCTTATTGAAGGGGGACCGTGTCTTGCTTGCTTCCTGGCCATTCTATAAGGTGTCTTCCTTCTCTGAAGTAGGGCATGTTTTAAGAGCTTTTCTAATTGTTTACTCCTCCTCTGCCTTGCTATCAACATCTCTTGGACACCCTGATTACTTCTCAGATCCAATGCCTAACCGTTGGACACCAACCTGATCACAACCCTGAACATAAAGGCCCACCCATCTTATCCATTCTTGGTGCAAACATCAACCTCACACAATACGGATTAGCTTTATGGAACCTAAATTAAACCCATTTTTTAAATGTCTTTTTGCCTTACTTGAAGAGAACAAAATATGAAAACTTGTATCTTGTATTTTACACATACAGCAATTAAAAGCAAATCTGTGTTAATCTTCGGAAGTAGAAATCCTATCACAAGGGATCCTACTCTACTTTCATTGTTAACAATTTCTATATCCCCCACAGTACACTTATTATTTTCTTTCAGTTACTACTGTTCTTTATCCTCAAACTCCTTCTGGGTCCTTGAGGCTCTTGCAATGATGCATTGCATATACTAGCTATTACATTCCTTTTGAAGTGACTCTTTCAAAATGATAGTACCAGTTTACCTTTTATTTAAAAGAGAGCAGTTAACCGCAATGTGTGGATATGTATTTTTTGTGGATGACACATGCATTGCATGCAACACAAACATTCCACCTATTTTAATGAACCAAGGAACATTGAGGACTTGCTGAGTTGTGTATGCAGAGAGTTGTGGTCAATGCCATACTTTGCAGACAGCTCCATATCAAGAAGGGAATGAAGCTATCCAGCTCAGATGGCATCAACCTATTAAAC
Organism: Rhina ancylostomus; assembly: GCA_030265395.1. Lineage (NCBI taxonomy): Eukaryota > Metazoa > Chordata > Chondrichthyes > Rhinopristiformes > Rhinidae > Rhina > Rhina ancylostomus. The sequence goes on from JARFYF010000001.1 coordinate 62,158,160, forward strand.
CACAATGGACAGTTTTAATTAAGCAGCACCTTTTCTGTCTTTGTTTGTTCCAACAATATGAATGACACCATAATGAAAACCAAACTGAAAATGTTAAGCAGTCCTTAGGATTTAGCAAGCCTCACAAGCAGCTTCAACAGGATTTTTATAACTGTGGATACATTGGGATTGCTTGGGAAGCAGAAATTGAAGCAGGAGATAAAGCAAACATATCAGAATGCTTTTTGAAAAGAAATATTTATCTCTGTTGTTGTTAGCATTTGAATGAAATTTATTTATTTTTCTTTTGCAATTATATGTCTATCAAGATGCATGAAAGGATTCGGCAGGTCCTGGAAAATAGATTACTGGCAAATGTGGTCTCAGCAGCATCCTTTCATGCTTCAGTTCACGAGCTGCACAGGCTGGATTGCAAAAATTAATCTTTTAAGTACCAATGTCCATCTTTTTCCCTAGTTAGCGCAATTATAGAATCACAGCACAGAAACAGGACCTTTGGCCCTACTCGTCTGTGTCGACCAAGATGCCCATCCAAGCTAGTCCCACTTGCTTGTATTTGGCCCATATCTCTTTAAAGCTTTCCTATCCATGTACCCGTCCAAATGTCTTCTAAATATTGTTATTGTACCTGCTTCAACCACTTCCTCTGGCAGCTCATTCCAAATAGGCACCACCCGCTGTGTGGAGAAGTTGGCTCTTAGGTCCCTTTTAAAATCTTTCCACTCTCACCTTAAACCTATGCCTCTAGTTTTTGATTCCCTTTCCCTGGGAAAAAGACAGTGAACATTCACCCGATGTCCCTCATGATTGTAAACACCTCTATAAGGTCACCCCTCTATCTCCTACACTCCTGAGGAATAAAGTCCTAGCTTCCCAAACTCTCCCTATAACTCCAGTCCTGGAGTCTTGGCAACATTCTCGTAAATCTTTACAGTGATTTGTGCTGTGCAAAAGCCAATACATTTTATTAACTTTTATCTTCGGAAAAAGGCAATTTGCATGATTCAGGCCTCATTACCCCAATCTGGCCATCTAGGGACTACACGACATCGAAAAATGACAATCCTATATGAGGTTCAACTAATGTCTTATACAGCTAAAACTGCTGAATATTGGGGAAAGAACAGTACATTGAGGATCAATCGACTGCAGGGATGGGTGCTGGGACCGGCTGTTCATCCTATATAAATGACTTGGATAAGAATGTGGGGTTCCGATTGGGAAATCTGCAGGTGACATGAAAATTGGTGGGAGTTGTAGATATTGGAGAAGGTTGTCTCAGGATACAGTGGGACATAGATCAGATGGAAAGTTCGACAGATCAGTGGCTGAGGGAATTTAATCCAGACACGTGTGAGGTAATGCACCTTAGGAGGTGAAATTCTGTTTGGACATAAGAGTAAATGGCAAGAATGTTGATGTACAGGGAGACATTCTCCGTAGCTCCCTGAAAGAGGTGACACAGGTGGATAGTGTATTGAAAAACACATTTGGCATGTCTGCCTTCATAGGTAAAGGTATTGATTATAAGAGTTGGGACATCATGTTGCAGTTGTACAAAACATTGGTTTGATTGCACTTAAGAGTATTGTGTACAGCTCTGTTCACCACACTGCAGGAAGGATATGGTAGCAACAGAGAGCATGCAGAAGAGATTCATGAGGACGTTGGCTTGAAATGGAGTGTATAGTTACGAGGATATTGGATAGGCTGGGTTTATTCTCACTGGAATATAGGAGTCTGAGGGGTGATCTTATAGAGGTTTATAAAATTATGAGTGGCATAAATAGCATAAACAGTCTTTTTTTCTCTGAGGGCAATTGAATATAGAACAAGAGGTTTAAGATGAGTGGGGAGAAAATTAAAGGAGATATCAGGGTAATATCAGAGAGTCATGGTGATCTGGACTGAGCTGCTAGAGGAGGTGGAGGAGGCAGATACAATTACAACATTTAAAAGATGTTTGTGCAGGTACTTCCATGGAAAGGATGTATAGGGATTTGGGCCTAATATCTTGGGAAATGGGATCAGCATAGATAGACATAATGATGGGCATAGACAAGGTTTGGTTAAATGCTATCATGATGCCAAGAGCAGTCACTCTCATTTTACCTTTGGAATTCAACTCTCTCTTCCATATTTGGACTGAGGCCATGATGAGATTTGGAACCGTGGCCCTGGTGAAACCAAATAATTAAGCAGCTTGGAGCAACATAATTTGTGGAAATAAATAATGAGATGTCACACTGATACAGTGGGGAATTCTGTACTGTGATTGCGAATGAGGTTCATTCTTAGCAGACCAGGTTATTTTTTGCTGCACCTGCTTGGAGAAATTTTGATGCTAAAGCTGGATGCCTAGAATGAAAAAGTGCTACTTAACTATATCCTTCATGCTGGATAACTTGAAAAAAACATTTAAAATAATAAATATCCCCTACCACAATCACTGTTTAATTTTTTTTTGCATGAATGATAATGTGCAGTCTAGGGGGTTGTTATGAATAAAGAAAGAGACGAGATGTTTATGCTATGAACTCATTGTATCTAAAGTTGTGAGTGTTGCAGCAGCAGCCCTGACTGGTGGCACCTCACATCTACAAGTCCAAATGCTGTTTTATTGGGAACTGTTTTGCTTTAAGTGAAATCATCAAGTGAAAAGTTAAGCACATACCCTCGATGGTCCTCTGTAGAGGCGTCGGAGCTGGTCAAAGGCCTGGAGCTGTTGTGGTTCCAATGTTGCCTCAGCTGGCTGACAAAGGAAAAAACAAAACATGTGAGACATTTGCCAATAAATATTTGCCCTTATATAATTTCTTTTATATCCATTTTAGGATGTCCTACAGCTCTCTGCAGTAAGATAAATGCTTGGATACTGTTGTTACATAGGAAGCAAGACAGCCTATTTTGTCTGCAGCAAGCTACCACAAACAGCAATGTGATAATGAATACAAGATCTGTTTTATTTCCAATAATCTTTCTAGCAGACCTAATTTTAATACAGTAAAGGCATCTTGTTCAGACATTATCTAAATATTCAGTTCCTACTTATTACACCAGAATGGTTCAATTAGGTTGTAACATAACAATGAAGACTGGGAAGGACTACAATTCTATCAAATAAATAGATTAATATTATTTTGCAAAGAACCTAAACAAAACTGCCTAGCTATTTCTTTTAGTGCTGGGTAGAGCACGTTCTGCTCAATAAGACGATTAATAGAGCTACGTAAGCAAAGGAAAAAATAAAATGGTCGTGAAATGTGCTGAAACATACTTGATAAATTATACTGAAGCAGATAAAGGTCTGAGTTGAAATAATTCCAAGAGTACTTATTAACTCTTCCCCTTAAAATGTCCAACTTCAGGTAAAGAGTTAGTGTATTGAGCATTAAAAAAGTACAGAATCAATTAAGAGATAGTCTGATGCTCGAGATCTGACTGGGGCTGACCCTTCGTTCTTTTGTGTGGATCAGGACTGACTAAATGGCTTTGTGATCAGACTTAAAATCAGTACCATACCAGCTACATTCTGTTCAGATGGCTATTTTTACCAAAATGCAGCAATTTGAGTTTTGTACAGTCAATGTAAATTCTTGTGGCAAATTAATCACTTTAGTACTCTCATTTTCAGCTTTCAACATGTCTCATGTCTGACCTCATGCTATGTTTATACTCTGAAATGCCATAATTCTTCTACTCTTCACAGCAGATGCCAAGACATGAACAAATTATTATTGCTGCATTACAAATGTAAAACCAGCATGGCTAGATTGTGTCCAAGATGCAGCACTGTTCCAGGTACAGTCTTGTGTTTAAAATAATAATCATCGCTCTGACTTTTACATCAAACAGGAGTGAAATCGGTCTTGACAGAAGTGCAAAAGGTGGCAGCAAATCAGCAGTTTTGCGTTTCCCACAATGGAAAATGAAAATGGGATGGACTGTAAAATCGGATGAAGATTTATGCAGTTGCCCAAGTCAAATTTCACACCGGAGTGTCTTTGAGACAAGCATGTGCAGAGCAGCAGGAAGGGCCTTAAGAACTGTTGGATGATGACCCAGGAAGCTTGACAGCAAAACATTGGTCTCACTGATTTCATTCCCAGGCTCAGCGAGATGTTGCTGCATAGTGTCAATAGAGCTTTCCTTCCGGGAGTAATGGGCAACAGCACCTGTACTATCCATTGTAGACAGACAGGAGAAGGCCATTCAAGTTTCTGAGCTTGTTCTGTCAATTAGATCATGGCTAATATGCACCTTAACCCCTTTTAACTAGATTCCTAAATCCCTCGGACATTATAGCTGAAATTTCAAAACTAAGAATGATAAACTTGTGTCAGACTGATGTTGTGGTACTGCTTTTAGTCATATACAGAAGTAATAAATCAATTATCCTTCATCACCTGCTCAAAGAAAATAAATGGTGGTCGAAAGGGAAATGACAAGACAAAGGTGCAAAAACCATAAATAAACATCAACTCTGGTGTTCTGATGGATACAGAAATATGTTAAGGTCTGCAGAGTGGGCTTGATATTCCAGCTTACCCTTTGATGAGACAATCAAAGGAACAGGATCCACACAATACATCAGGGTGGAAAATTAAGATAATTTCGTGTTTGAAACATTAGGATTCTTAGAGATAACATCTACGAGCATTTAGAGAATCGTGGTCTGATCGGGGACAGCTAGCATGGCTTTGTGAAGGGCAGATTATGCCTCACAAGCCTGATAGTGTTCTTTGGGGAGGTGACCAGGCAGATTGATGAGGGGTAGTGCAGTAGATGTGGTCTACATGGATTTCAGTAAGGCATTTGACAAGGGTCCACATGGTAGGCTTCTCCACAGGGCATGGGATCCAGGAAAGATTGGCCATGTGGATTTAGAATTGGCTTGCCTGTAGAAAGCAGAGGGTTGTGGTGGAGGGGGTGCATTCGGATTGGAGGGCTGTGACTAGTGGTGTCCAGCAGGAATCAGTTTTGGGGCCTCTACTTTTTGTGATATTAACGACTTAGACAAGGGGGTGGAAGGCTGGGTTAGCAAGTTTGCAGATGACACAATGATTGGTGGTATTATGGATCGTGCGGAGGGCTGTCGAAGCTTGCAGATGGATATTGATCAGATGCAGAGCTGCGCTGACAAGTGGCAGATAGAGTTCAATCCAGAGAACCACAGCACAATACAGGCCCTTCGGCCCACCATGTTGTGCCACCCATCAAACCACACCTCACACTATCTAACCCTTTC
>JARFYF010000001.1:62163890-62174305 GCA_030265395.1 Rhina ancylostomus
ATATCAGAGGAAGGTTTTTTACCCAGAGAGTGGTTGGGGCCTGGAATGCGCTGCCTGGGGCAGTGGTGGAGGCAGGTATATTGGTCAAATTCAAGAGATTGCCAGACAAGCATATGGAGGAATTTAAAATGGAGGGATATATGGTAGGAAGGGCTTAGATAGTCTTAGGTGAGGTTTAAAGGTTGGCACAACATTGTGGGCGAAAGAGCCTGCATTGTGCTGTACTGTTCTATAATTTCTATGACTTTTTTTTAAGATAGAATTGATGGGGGCTGGGTGAATGTCAAGGCTTTCAAAAGCTCTCTGATGACAAACTCCAACCCTTGAACAACAATGAGCCTGGAAATGTCACTTTGGGTAAAATGCATCTTGGCTTTACATTGGGAAAAGATTGTTAGCATAATAGAAGGGAGGAAGGTGTTTGAGAAAGGAGGCAGAGATGGAGACCTCAGGAGTTTCTGCTATTTTGGTGTCAGAGTGACCCAAAAATGCCAAGCCTTGAGGAGGTGGAAGTGGGTTTGTTCTGGGAATCTTGGCTGAAATTACATCCTCAGTTGAAAAGGCCCATGAACTAAAAAAATAGTTAAATGTGGCCTCTGTATAAATGGGCCTTTGAAGGCAATGATGACCTTCCAGGGCAGGAAATGGGCCAGCAAGCACTTTGACCTACAGATGTACCCTTGATCTAAGACAGCCATTGATCTCAGGGAACTTCACTGTTTCCAGTTGATGCCATCAGCCACAATGAATGGGATGAAGGGTTTTCTTATATCTCCCCATGGAATACAACTTTTACTATGAATATAACTGTTAGGCTCAAAATCACTGCTTCTGATAATGTGTAAACTGTTAACATGGTTTCATCTGTCTGTTAGTTAATGAATACTGATTTCTTCCAACTGTTATTTCATAGTTTTTGATGACTGTTACAGACTATCAAGGATATGGCCATCATTATAACATAAGAGGTCAGCATCAGTTACTGTCAGATCAGCTCCAGGATGCATCTCTCTCTCAATGTCCCCAAGGCATTCTATATTACAAACTAGCCCTATTTATAATCGTTCGCATAAGGGCAGAAAATTAGTGGTAAGAACTGAGAATTTCAAAGTGATAAGGAGAAAGATTATGAATTTCATTCAGATGAATGTTAGGTTGTCAAAGATAAAATAATTCTTCCAGCTGTAGGGAGTGAATCAGACCTGAATGGACAACATAGTGGTGCAGTCACCATAACATAGGGAGGAAAGTTTAAAGGGGATGTGTGGGGCAAGTTTCTCTTTACACGGTGAGTGGTAGATGCCTGGAACGGGGTAGTGGTGGAGAAAGATATGATAGTGGTGTATAAGAGGCTGTTCGATAGATACATGAATATGCCGGGAATGGAGGGATATGGATCATGAACAGGCAGAAGAGATTTAGGTTAATTCAGTATCACGTTTGGTGCAGACATCATGGGCCGAAGGGCCTGTTCCTGTGCTGTGCTGTTCTATTACAGCATGGAACCAGACTCCTCAGCCCAACTCGTCCATACTGGCCAAGGTGGCTATCAAAGCTAGTTCCATTTGCCCAAGTTTGGCCCATATCCTTCTCAACCTTTCCTATCCAATGTACTGACCTAGATGTCTTGTCAATGTTGTTATTGTATCTGCCTCAAAAACTTTCTTGGGCAGCTCGTTCCACATATGCAGCACCATCTGCGTGAAGAAGTTGACCCTCAGGTCCCTTTTAAATTCTTCCCCTCTCCCCTGAAATCTCTGCCTCTAGCTTTTTGGTTCCTTTCCCTGTGAAAAACACTGTGTGCATTCACCCTATCTATGCGTCTCATGATTTTATGCACCTCCATTAGATCACCTCTCAGTCTCCTACATTCCGAGGAATAAAGTCCTAGCCTGCCCAACCTCTCACTATAACTCAGGCCTTCAAGCCCCAGCAATATTCTGTTCAATAGATAAAGTTAGTGCTGCCTCCTCACAGGAACCTGTATTTGAGCCTGACATCGGGTGCTTTCTGTGAGGCATTTGTATGTTCTTACCTTGACTGCCTGGGTTTCCACCTGGAGCTCTCATTTCCTCTCATCTCAGAAAGACATGTTGCAAGGTTAATTGGCTACTCTACATTACCCATTAGTGTAAAGGCTTAGAGTAAGGGATTAACTCTTAGTGTTGTTAAGTGTCAAAGGTATTAAATAGGAGTTGATGTGTATGTTAGACCTCACGATCCACCTTGTTGTGACTTTGCACCTCATTGCACTGCACTTTGTAGCTGGGACACTTTACTCTATACTGTTATTGTTTTATTTTACCTGTACTACATCAGTGCACTCTGTACTAACTCAATGTAACTGCACTGTGAAATGAATAAAACTGTACAATCGGTTTGTAAGACAAGTTTTTCACTGCACCTTGGTACAAGTGACAATAATAAACCAATGCCAATACCAACAGAAACTGCAAGTTGCAAGCAATAGGGAAAACAAAAGGGGGAAATGGGACTGTTGGCATTGTTCTGTTGTGAACCAGCATGGACTTAATGTGCCAAATGGCCTCCTTCTGTGAAGTGATATGCAAGTACAATGCATTCACTCTGCTGTTCACTGCTTGTTTTAATGAAGGTCTCACAAACATCATACCAGTTAACCATGATACTGATTGTGTAAAGGTTGGTCTGTGACATACACATTCAATCAATGAGCATTATCAGGTTGCTTTCTGTGAAGAACACATTTTTCAAACGATCCTTTCATCCATTTCTCTTCTTGACATTCGGTTTAGGATATAGCATTAGCTGAGTTATTAAATTCCACTAGCCATAAAATATAGCTTTGAACTTCAAACTATGAATAGCCTACCATATACCACAATTCCCTTAGGCAACGGGACAGACAAGGGCAGTGATAACATATCATTTCTGTAATTTGTTTCCAACAGATGTTTAATAATTGATGCTGTTTAATTGGAAGAGAATGTAATGACAAAGCTTGCATATCTTGCCTTCAAGAAGCAGGATGCAGTGATGGAATATCTATTAGTTATTAGCAAAAAGTTGCAGTGATGTGGCTCCGTGTCCACTGTTAGCAACAAAAGATGGTGCTGAAGTAAGGGACATGTGCTGGTTATGGGAAGGGATGCAAAGGAATGCGTGCTTGCATAACGTTTGTTATGAAGGGAATAGAGTGCACCTGCTATTTATTAGACTTTGCTACAAATCTTTCTGAAGTTCCATTATACTTGGGGGCTGATTGTGTGCACATGCACAGAGGTAAAAATTTCCCCTGGGTCTCTTGAGCTAAATATGTAACATATTTACCTGAGTATTGCACTTCTGGCATTCAGTTTCAAATGGAAGTTCAGTGGGGCACACGCATTCAACTGTACTTATTTGCATATTTAGCACTTTTTAGTGTTTGCATCAGCAATTTATGTTGTATTTCTGGTGTTTTTGAATCCTTTGGCCAGCTATCGTGCGGGAGTTGCCATAGTTACAGCTGCTGCTGGTGAGAAAAAGTATTTAACTGTTTTATTTATTTTGACCTCAGAAATAAAGATTGGTTTTTTTGGGGATTATTCCTGCATCTATGCGGCAGATGGGTGCATTTGTTTCCCTCCCTATTGTTTGTAAAATGAGATTGGTGTTGTAAGTATCAAATTCCGAAGGGCCAGCAGTTGAGCCTTCACGATTAATTAACTGCTCCTACACTAATAAAAATCAGAAGATCAGTCAGTATTCAGTGACTCCCTCAGGGAAATGTGGAGATGAGGAGATATTAGGAAGAAAGAGGACTGGGCTGATTTCTTGATGCCAGCACTTTCAGTAGCCAGCCGGTGTTCATTGCCTTCTATGGTGGTGCACTGTTAATAACCTAGTAATCCAGATGGCTGAAGTCTGATCCAGAGATTGAGAGTTCAGATCCCAGAATAGTAAATTACGAATTCAAATTCAGTTTAGAAAAGCTCAATTTACAAAAAAAGGACAGGCATCAGTAAAAATAAGGGCACAAGTGACTGCCGATGCTGGAAATGTTCCATCATCTGCAGCCCTTTGTCACCTCCATCTATCACTTCCAAGCTTCTGTCGTGTGTTCCACTCTTCCCTCCTTCCATCTGCCTGTCACCCCTCCTCACCTGGATCTACCTATCACCTGCTAACTCTTGCTCTACCCCTTCCCTTCACCTTTTTATACTGACTATCTCCCCTCCATCTTTCAGTCCAGATGAAGGGACTTGACCCGAAACATCAACTGCCCATTTCCCTCCAAAGATGCCGCCTGACCCACTGAGTTCCTCCAGCACCTTGTTTGTTGCAACAGTAAAAATGACCTTGGAGCTGTTGAAGTGTTGTAATAAGAATAATTGGTTGATCAACATTCGTTAGAGAAGATATCTGCCATCCACCCAGGCTTGTCTACAGATAACTGCAGTCTATTAGTTGTCCCCAGAAATTTCCTCGCAAGCCATGCTGTTACATGAGACTGCTACACTCTTCACCACATGGACAATCTTTTGCCATCTACATTTCAGAACAATTAATGATGGGAATTAAATCCTCACCTATCCATTTTGTTGTGAAATGAGACAGTAGATAGCACCAACCAGAAATATTGTCCTACAGTACTTAGTAAGTACAATGAAGGGATTTTTTTTGCATTCAGCCATCAAATTTTAACTGAGGTCATGATACCACCTGAAAAATAAACAACTAAATTACTGAATTTTGAGTAACAAAACTTTAAGTATCAGTTCATATCTCTCCTATATCTATTCCTCCATTATTGTAAGTATTTTGGAATGTTTGTTGTCAAAAGCATTGCATTGTGAAATAGAGATTTCTGTAAATGACTGTATCTGCATAATGCCAGTAATACTCATGAGTCCTGCTGATCAAAATATGGCATCCTTGTCTTGTACATCGCATCAGCCACTGATTTTTCCACTTAAGCCTCCTTAAAATATATATTTTATTCTGTAAAATCATCAAGTTTAAACAGTTGGTTTTAATGCAAAACACTCAGTTCCACTAGTGTACAACTGATTAAAATTAACGTCTCACTGGAAAAATATCAGCAGCCACTACATATCTCTGCTACACAGACAATTTACATTCCGTGTACTTGTTAATGATAAACTGGATATTCTATAATGCTTCTGTCAAAGCAACAAATGTGCATTTACCATCAAATCATTGTGTGAACCTACAGCAAAAATATTTCCATAAGGTGTTTTATCAGGGTTTGGCGGTTAATAAAACATCCTGGGTAGAAGCACTGAATATCAGCACTATGGATTAAGGTGAAGAGTGAGGTTAAAGCATAGGCATAATAGGTCACATAAATGCGTAGCAGTTGAGATTTTCTGAAAAAAAGACCATTGCAGACTAATCTAGGAAGACACTATGGAGACCAGATCAGGAACATGTATGGCAGCAGGTGCCAATTGTAAATCAGGCCTACACCACATAATATTCACAAGAGCACAGTTGACTAGAAATTCATCTCCATTCAGTAACCTGAATATACTATGAGGAAGCAGCAGGCCTATGAGCTCCTGAAGCATGGACCTGAGGTTCTCAATGCTCTCTTGAAATGCTCTTCCTCCATTTTGACTAGTGAGATAGGACACCTGGTTGAGTGGTGCTGCAACAACAACCTCTTATTCAACATCAGCAAAACTAAAGAGCAGATTGTTGACTTCAGGAAGAGGAAGGAGGGTGAACATGCGCCAGTCTACATTGGGGGATCCATGGTGGAGAGAGTCAGCAACTTTAAATTCCTGGGTATTAACATATCAGATGACCTGTCCTGGGGTCCAGCACATAGGTGCAATCACAAGGAAAGCAAGTCAGCGTCTTTACTTTCTTAGGAGGTTAAGGAGATTTGGCTTTTCACCAATCACTCTAACAAACTTCTACAGATACACTATTAAAAGTATCCTGACTGGTTGCATCATGGTCTGGTATGGCAATTTGAATGCACAGGAACGCAAGAAGCTGCAGAGAGTAGTGGACTCAGCCTAATACATCATGGGCACATCCCACCCCACCCTTGGTAGTATCTACAGGAGGCACAGCCTCAAGAAGGCAACATCTATCATCAAAGATCCCCACCATCCAGGCTATACCATCTTTTCACAGCTACCATTGGGCAAGAGGTACAGAAGCCTGAAGTCCTACACCGCCAGGTTCAAGAACAGCTACTTTCCTTCAACCATTCAGTTCTTGAACCAACTGGCAAAACCCTAATCACTATAGTTCAGCAACACTATGACCACTTTCATTACTCTGCACTATGGACTTGTTTTCTTTTGTTCTAATTGTGTTCTTTCTCATAAAAATAGTGTATAATTTATGCTTACTTTATGTCTTTCTTGTGAATGCTGCTTATATGATGCTACATGCCTGTGATGCTGCTGCTAGTAAGTTTTTCATTGCACCTGTGCATACAAGCACTTGTGCATATGACAATGAACTCAACTTTGACAGACAAGGAGTTGGTGGGGATGTTGCTCATTTTCAAGGATGCTTTGAGAATATTCTGGAATGTTGCCTTGACAGATCTCAGAATAGCGTATCTGTTTTGGAAATCTAATATTGGGTTATGTTGAAAACATGGTTTGCTCATTGGAGCTGACTGAGTATAATTTGGACCTCACTGCTGGGAATGTTGGCTTGGGAGAAGACACTGTCATTGTCTCACTTATTTTGTTAATCAATAACGAGGATTTCTCAGACACTATATTGGTGGTACCTTGCCAGTGCTTTCAGATGCCTGTGCTAAGTAGTCCACAACTCAAGAGACATAGAGCAGGTAAACATCACTGCCTTGTGCTTAGTTTGAGATTTTGATCTTTACTCTTTTCCTCAGATGTTCAGAGGTTGTGTTGGAACTCCGAAGATGATGGGGAGTTTCATTATCAACATCTGCCTTCATTGAGAGATAGTTGTTGAGATTTGGCAAACAGCCTTTGGTTTCCAGGGTCTCATCAGGAACCTTTATTATAAGACATTCTTTTGCAGAAATATACAAATTTTTCTCTTGTATGATTCAGTGAACAATAGAGCTCAGCCTCCAACCATGTACAAACACAAGCATCATCTGTGTTTTGCAACTTGATGACCAAAGTTGGGGTGGTCTTGGTTCTGGTGTGGATTTGATGGAAGTTGAATATTTTGCCATTTGTCTAGAAAGTTAGCTCCTCTTCATCAGAAAGCTTGTTGGACATGAGTGTTAGCATTGTGGTGAAAAAGATCAATTAGAGTATTCGGGCAATGACAAACCAATACTTGATACCACTCTGTACCTTGATTGATAGAGGTACCAAAAAGGATTGGTGTGATATGTGTAAGGACTACGCATATTTAACCAGTGTCCATGATGATCATTTGAGGTGTAGCATACTGGAGAGGAAAGCGATTAGTTCGGTTTTAGTTTGAACAAACAAAGCCAGTTAAATTGGCACTTCTTGTACTATAAACTTCCAAAATTTGACATATCTCCAAACTTCAGCATTTGTTTGCAAAAATTCTTCAAAAACTTGCTGCTCCTTCCATTGGGCAATCATCTTTCTGACACTACATGCCTTCCCCTGGAAATCTTTTCCTAAACCATTTTTCCTGGTTGCTAACTCTGAAATATGTTCTGAAAATATAACCTTCTAACCGTGTTTTGATACCTGATGCAAATTTTACCCATCTTAAATTGGGACTATATGCCTTTGCCTGCATTGAACCCTTGAGGTGAAAAGTGTTATATTATCAGAGCTTGCAAGCACTAAGAGCCAATTCAGGGACTGTCCAATCGCTCTTCTGTCTGTTGGGCAGGATCAAAATGAACACACCAAAACTGCAGAAAGCCACTGTAATCAAATGTTCATGAATCCTAATGGCAACATATAGATTTCTACCACTGATTCAGAGCAATTTCCAGCACCCTAAAGGCTAACATAAGCCACAATTAGTCTGTCCATCATCATTAATCAATTTTGTTGATCAGTGGATTAAAATTTAAGTGGACTGTCTAAACATCATTATTAAAACAGTTAGGCCACATTCAGTAGAAAATAAAATCAGTGACTTACAATGCTATTGCGTAAGTGTCTGAGTAGTGTTCCATAAATATCTTGATAGCTTTAAAATTAACAATATTTTTAAAAGCTGCCAAATACTCAAGGAGCATCAAAATCAGCAAAATGGTTATAACATTTCTGAAGATGTTTGGAACACAAACAATTTGATGCTGGAGGATGTTTTTAAACTTAGCATTTTAAAACTATATATAAAGCTATTACTAGGGCCATGTTAAGAACATGGCCTAAAGAGACACATTGTGGAAATGAGGAGCACTTTACAGTTTCAATTACATGGCTGCATAAGGAAGGTTGTTAAGGTTCCCTACACTAAACAGAGTTCACCGTGGAGGGAGGTCAATTGTTTATTTGGATTTCAGGCGCACGTATGGTGCATGGTGCCCCTTAGTGCATATACATCGGCTTGAGTTTAACTCTTCCAATATCTTGAACTGGCAGTAATTCCATTCCCATGAAGTCTAAATGTTGTACCATTCCAGCACATCATGCATGTCTGCTATTCGCACAGTAGTCACAACTCCTTCATTCTGTGACAATTCTCTATGCACCTGACCCAGCATGGCAGGTCAAAGGCTGGTGAATTTAGGTCTTCCACAAATGGTAAACTCTGGTCTGGATCCCATAGCAGGACTGAAATAAGAGCCATGTTGCCACAAGAAATATTATACCAGGCATCACTGGTATCCACAACCAATGCCTCAATACTCAACTGATCAGGGTTAGAGATTCAGAACTGTGTTTGTGTTTGGAACCAATACCATCCTCCTGTGGTGATGCTTCATCAGTATTTGTTGCTTCTGGGGAAAGAGTTTGATGGACTGCTGCAAAACCCTGAACGTTCCTTTGAATGTGGCATCACCAGGCTTCAGGACAGCAATCTGGGCTTCCAAACACTCATGCTTCAGTGCAAGTTGCTTGTGCTGCAATAGAAGTTGGGATATCACCAAAGAATTGCATTGTCATTGAGGTGAATGATGGGCTGCAGGTGCATATTTTCCAATAGCAAGATCAATGCTGCTCTAAATTATGTACAGGCTTTCTGGGAATGCCATCAGTACACCAGAGATCTAATTTTACATACTGACCTTTCCTGGTTCAATCCTTCAAGTATCTATGAGTTCTCCACAGCAGAATCACCCTGGTCCTTGTCTAATGGAGTGCCATTCGATCCTTTCCTTTGGCTTTGCCACTTGCATATTTTATTTCTCTCTCATTCATGGGGTGTGCGTATCATTGGGAAGCACAACTTTATTGTCCATCTGTGACTGTCTTCATGAAGGTAGTAGTGACCTACTTAATTGAATCAATGCAAACATTGTGCTGAAGGTGCCCCACAGTGTTATTAGGTCAGGAGTTCTGTCTTTTGGATCCAATTACAATAAAGGAATGATAATTTACTTCTAAGTCAGGATGGCCTATGCTCCGAGGGGAAATTGCTGCTGCCTTTTCTGGTGGTGGAGTTTACGGGTTTGAGTAACTCAGTTAAGCTTGTTGATGAAGCATCAGACAGAATGGATAAAATCAGTGCAGTCCATGTGTGCATTTGCTTTCAGAAGATATCTGATGAAGTACCTTGTTAAACACAAGTTGTCAGCAAAAGTTAAAGCCCCTAGGCTAGAAGTGACAGCAGCAGATACAAAGCTGGCTGAAGGGTAGAAAACCTAGGGTAGAGTTGTGAATGAAATTTTTCTGAATTGGAGGGAGAATTATAATGGTATTTCCCAAGGTTTAGAACCAGGACCTCTGCTGCTTTTGACATTAACGTAGCATTAAACGAAGTGTGGTATCAAAGGGCCCTGGTAAAATTGAAATCAATGTTCGCTGACGACCCAGTCAGTGACCATTTCCAATGAGGCAGTCTAACCACTTATTCTTGACATTCAATGATGTTACAATCACCAAGTCCCCCACCATCAACATCTTGGCAGGGGAGGAGGGACATCATTGACCAAAACCTTAGCTGGACCAGCCACATAAATGTCATACAATGCAAGTTAGAAGCTGAGTATCCTGTCATGAGGACAGCCCAAAGCCCTTTCATAATCTACAAGGTCTGAAACTATATGAAATAGTTTCCAGTTGCCTGAAAGATTACACATTCAACAATACTCCAGGAGCTTGACACCATTAAGATAAAATAATCTGCTTGATTGGCACCCTATCCACCATTTTACACATTCTTTTCTCCCTCACTGGTGTCGTGGCTGCAGTGTACAGTATCTACAGAATGCACCATACTAGGCTGCTCTGATGGCACTTCCCAAGCATGTGACTTCTATCGCCAAGAACTCCAAAGGCAAGAGAAACATGGTTACACTATTGACTAAACGTCCC